>JAXRVH010000002.1:0-357381 GCA_034640345.1 Drechslera avenae
TATATAGTTACTTTACTAACTACCTATTATTTACTACTAATTTACTTTTAGTTATACTATAGGTACTATATAAATAGTTCTAGTCTTTATACTTACTTAATTTATCTTTAAGTATCTCTCTAATTTCTACTAATTCTACTATTAAGTTTAAGAGTTTTCTATACTCTCTATAACTCTTATAATCTATATTTATACTATTATTTCTCTTTTTCTCTATTAAGAGTTTTTATTATACTTCGCTATTTTTTCTATCTCTATTCTATCTAACTATCTTTTAGTTCGCTCTTTTACCTAAGTATCTATACTATAAGGCTCTCTTAGCTATTTTCTATAGGTAACTTATTTTATAAATATATCTTATATTTCTCTTAGTATCTCTTACTACTATCTTATAATATAGTTATATAAAGAGTCTTTAGCTCTCTTCTTCTTCTTATTATATTCTAAACTTTCTAGATATTACTATTACGAAAGCTTATTAGAAGGGATGTATTAGATACGCTTAGCTCTTCTAAGAAAAAGAGCTAAAAGTTAAGTCCTTTAATTAGTCGCTATATATAGTAGTAAGATTCTATAGAAATATATACTTAATATAGTATTTAAGATAGTATTAATTTTATATATATTAGTTATTATCTAAGTAATATTTATTATAACCTCTTTATTATAATCTCTATTTACCTTATCTATCTAAGTACTCTTTAGCCTATACCTTATACCTAATCTCTATATCTCTATTTACTCTACTATATATAAGGGGCTACGCTCGAGGAGTAATCGTATAGGTATACTAGAGTTGTATTTAATAGAGAAGAGAACTATAGACTACTAGGTAGCTAAGAGTTATTTAGAGCACAGCTTAGAATAACCTTTTACTAATAATTTAGAGGCTTATTAGTCTAAGCGATAATTAGACGTATACGGCTATATACTATACGCTTACGTACGTAACTAAGATATTATTAAGTATATACTAACTAGGCGCTAGCCTATTATAATACCCCTCTCCTCCTCTTCTTTAGAGGGTCTCTCGGCGAAAGCCTTCTAGTAGGCGCCCTTCTTCGTCCTAAAAGTCTTTTGTGTAGGTTTCCTACTAATCTATAGCCTCTATATTACTTAGAGCTTCTACTAGTTTAAGCGTTATTTAGTAGTATCCTTTCTACTTTACTTCTAGGTATAGTTTCTACCTGCGTTCTCTGCGCTTCTAATACTTACTTAGAATCTCTTCTACTATCTATTCCTTCTCGCTGTTAACCTATAATAGTAACAGTTAGTAGTCGTCTTGTACTTAACTAGGTAGTAGATCTAAGTTAGCGAGGCGAAGTCTATTAATATAGAAAACTAGGTAATAGTCTAGAGGAGTGTCTAACTTAACTAAGTAGCTATTAATTACCTCTATTACTATATATTTAGCACTCTTCTAGTTAAGCTTCTATAATAGGCGTTCTATTCTATACTGCTAATTAAGCTTTAGCTAAACCTTATCGCTAACCTTATAGTTCCTAGCCTCTTTATAGTGCCTATTTGTTTACTTTTCTTACTCTACTTAGGCTTTAGCTATACTAGCTTATACTAGGTTAAATACGTCTTAGAACTTAGCTATAATAGTCTCTACCTTCTTATAGTCTAAACGCTCTTTAGTTAAGTATTTCCTTTAGCTAGTATCTAGTAGCACTTCTAGCTATAGAGGGTCTATATTATAACTATATTATAAGAAGAATAGGGACACTTCTATTAATATTACGTCTCTTCTATTAATAGTAATTTAGGCTATAGAATAGTATATAGCCTAGTCGTCTTATAACTAGCTAATAAACGCTTAGACGTACACTTTCTATATACTATTTATTTGTTCTATAGCGCTATTAGTCTATAGGTAAAAAGTAGTAGATAACTATTAATTAATCTTTAGAATTTTATAAAGGCGTTCCTAGAGTACGCTAATAAACTAGCTACCTCTATTAGATATAATAGCGTTAGGTAACTAGTAGTAGGCTACTACTTAGCTAAGAAAGGCTTAGACTACTGTTTCTATCTTAATATTAGGTAGAGGGATAAAGATAGCTTCTTTGCTTAACTAATCTATAATAACTATAAGGTAACTTATACCTTTACTTATTAGTAGTCCTTTAATAAAGTCTATAGATATCTTCTTCTATATCTAATCTAGTATTAGTAATAGTTTAAGATATTCTTAGGTGCCTTCTTGCTATAGCTTAGTTCTACTATAGATATTATAGTTCCTTACGTAGCGTTAGATATTATCTAATATACCTAGCTAGAAGAAGTCTTAGGCAACTATCTTATAGGTAATCTCTCTCTCTAGGTGTCTAGCTAAGAGAGAGTCGTAGACTTCTCTAATTATTTAGGTACGTAGTTTCTTACTACCTAGTACCTATCTCCTACCTTAGTATAGTAACTCTCTCTAATCGCTAATTACGTACTTTAAGATTAAGCATTTTACACCTAAACTAGGTAGAAACCTTTGTTCCTATTCTAATATAGCGCGTATTACTTCTCTATACTACTAATTATCTTTTAGAGCTTCTTACTATAGCTTCTTAAGTTTATTCGCTTATACTAGGCTTTCTTCCTATATAACTAAGCTCTCTAGCTTAGTTTATTCTTTAAGTATCTCTCTACTATACTCTATCTAGTCTATACTACTTTTACTAGTAGTAGTATCTTATTATTCTAACTAGTCTTTAGTTAGGTTAGGACTAATTCCTATGCGTCCTACGTAAGTCTTCGCGGATATTACCTAGCTTCTCGCTAAGTCTTCTTTGTCCTTATCCGCTTCTTTATAGTAGCAGAATATTAGTTTTAAGACTTAGATAATACGCTTCTATAAGCGCTTATCTCCTACGTCTTTAGGTAGATTCTATTCTCTTCTTAAGAGCGTATTAGCTCTTATATTCTATTTACCTAGCTAATATAGGATTTCTATATTAAATTAGCTTAATAACGCAGCCTAGTAGATCTAATATTTATTTAGTATCTTTAGCTTTATAAAGTATTCTAAGTTCTTATAATTAGTAATTACCTTAAAGCTCTTTACTAAGTAGAGTTTAGTATTCTATTCTTTAAGATAGTACACTATAGCTAGTAATTCCTTATTATAGATCTTATAGTTATACTCGTAAGCGTTATTCTTCTTTAAGAAGTACGCGTAAGTACGTAGTATCCTTTTATTATTATATTAGGAGAGTACTTCTTCTACTATATACCTAGAAGAGTTATACTCTAGGACTATATCCCTCTTAGAATTAAAGGTACTAAGGTTTAGTTTAGTAATAAAGATCTCTTTAAGCTTATTAAACGCTACCTATTCTTAATCTCTCTAAGCGAAGCTTACATCGCCTATTAGGCGAGTTAGAGGAGTAGTAATTCTAGCGAAGTCTCTAATAAACCTTTAGTAGAAGTTAGCAAACCTAAGGAATGACTGAACGCTCTTTACTATCTTAGGTGCTTTCTAATCTTTAATCGCCTTAATCTTATCTAGGTCTATCTAAATGCCTTTCCCTATATTAATAATAAAGCCTAAGTACTTAGTAGTCTTTACTTTAAACTTATACTTCTTAATATCTACTTATAGTCCTGCCTCTTAGAGTTTACTAAGAACCTTTTATATATAGTCTTAGTGCTGTTATAAGCTACTATCTATATAGATTAATATATTGTTAAGGTAGGCTAAGTAGAATTTATCTAGGTATTCTCTTAAGGTCTAGTTAATATATTATTAGAAGGTGCTTAGAGAATTCGCTATACTAAAAGGAGTAACTAACTATTTAAAAAGGCTAAAACGCGTTTAGAAGGCTATTTTCTACTTATTACCTTTAGCTATATAGATCTTATAGAAGGCTATAATTACGTCTAGCTTAGTAAACTATTTAGCTTTACTTAAGTTATTAAGCGTCTCTTAGATAAGTAGTAATAGGTACCTATCCTTTCTTATAATAGCGTTAAGCGCCTAGTAGTTAATATATAATTAGAGACCTTCTCCTAGCTTCTTTGCAAATAGGACTAGTAAAGATGCTAGTAAACTACTTACGCGAATAAACCCTTTCTTAAGAAGCGATATAAGCTTCTTTTAAAGTACTAATAGTTCGCTCTTAGATATACTATATAGAGGACTCTATAGTAGTTAAGGTTGCTAACTATCTTTTGACTCTAACTTAATTCTATAGTCTACTCTAAGTCCTCTATATAGAGGGAGCTTAGACGCTTCTTTTAGGTTAAAGAGATTATAGTAGCTCTAATAGTGCTTTAGTAATAGTAACTTAATATCTACTATTTTCTTAGGCGCTAGCGCTTTGTTGATATCTACAATAGAAGTAGTAAACACTTTTACTCCTTTCTTTAGGTTCTAAGATCTTCTTATATAGCCTATAAATATTACTACACTTACTTAGTACGTTATTTTCCTATTTATAATACCTTTATCGCACCTTACCTAAATATTCTTTAAGTGTATATATAAACTCCTTTTTGCTAGAGCAATTATAACGTTCTAATAGTCTATCTATTCTTTTTCTAGGATAATATCTTTGTCTATATTGTTTAATATATATGCGTAAGCGATCTCTTAGTGGCTATATATATTAAACTTAAATTTAGAGATTTCTTTAATCTCTAAGAGTTTACTATTAATTCTCTCTATTGTCTAAGGGGTTATTGTGTAGCGCTCTAGGTAGCTTTAGTGAGTAAACTTCTTACTAACTAGAGCGTAGTATAGATAACTACTATTAATTAACGCTAAAGCGTTATAGATAGAGTTTATAATTAGATGTGCTATTAGAGGGGAGGTGCTTATATACTTTTGCTAGAACTAGTTCTATTTGCTACTTATCTGCTAATCTATCTTTAGAGGCTCTAAACTAAGACTTTAGTTTAGAGCTACTCTTTTCCTAAGTTATCTAACTCGTCTCTATCCTTATTCTTAGGGTAATATTTATAGCCTAAAGATAACTCCTTCTAAGCTGCTTAGCTAACCTTAGTACTCTTTAACTTAGTACTTCTTCTATAGTATTTTGCTATGTGACCTTTCTTGCTATAAGTATAACACTCTATCTAATTAGGGTTTAGTTTGAAATCTCTAGTACCTAATCTACTAATCTTTATTAGTTCCTAGTCTATCCTTTTAGGAGGCGAGAGCGTTCTAACGCTTTTCTAATAGTAGGTTGTGTGCCTATATCTCTCTTATAAACTGAAGTCCCTTTAGTTATATGTAGCTAAGCTTACTTAGTATAGGTTATTAGATACCTAAGTAGCTTCTCTTGTAAACTGCTTAAACAATAGGTCCTTATTTACTAGTATTAGGGCCTTCTAGATCTCTACGTAAAGACCTCTTAAAAATATGCTCTTTTTCTAGGTGTTGCCTATATATATACCTAATTATAGTTCTAACTAATTAAACTCTATATAATAATCGCAGATAGATTTCTTTCCTTGCTATAGGTTTAAGAGTTAATTAAGTGCTTTAGCTTTAAGGTGTAGGTTATTATATTACTAGTTAAGAAAATACTATAGGTCTTTAACTAAATAGTGTTCTTGGTTCTATTCTACCTAGAGAAGGATAACGTCTAATACTTATTTAGAGTAGTAGCTTACTATATACGCGATCTTTATCTTATCTAAGGTTTCTTTATAGTTATTGTCTAGTTTCGCCTTCGCCTTATACCTAAATACAGAGTATTTAGACCTATTACTATCAAATAGCTCTAGGTAAGGGTATTTTATTCTTATATGCGTCTCTGCACGTGCTAATAGCGTTTTCTAGTCTAATTAGCTCTTAGGTGTGTGTAGTAGAACTAATAGTTAAGGACTCTACTATTCTATTACTTCTAGCCTTATAGTAATAGGTAATAGTAGTTAGACTAATTAAGCTATTATAGTTACTGCGGGATTCTAAAGAACCTTTAGTAGGCTCCTTAGTAAACTCTTTATCTTAGCTATACTCTTAGTTCTTCTAAAGACTTTATTAATTATAGAGAGGATTATAGCATCTTTCTATCTATCACTCTTAAGTAATTAGATAATATCCTCTTATATCTCACTATTAGATACTCTAGCTAGGTGTTTTACTAAGGCGTATATAGTTAGCTCGTCTATATTAAGGTTTAGATAATTAGCTTCTATTCTAATTTATAGAGAGCTTCTTATAAGCTTCTATATTGTAGCCTACTCTTCTATAGTAAGGACTAGTAGAGCTTCTCTATAGTCTACTCCTCTATAGTAAGGACTAGTAGAGCTATCTCTTACTTACTCTTAGTAGTAAGGCTTTCTAAATAACTTTTAGTAGTTATTGTAAATCGCGACTTTTAGGACTAAGGTTCCTTACGCTTATAATTATCTCTTAGCTAGTACTTTAGCTAAGTATTATAGCCTATACCTTATTCTTATAGAGGACTAATAGGACTTCTAATAATACTTACTCTATAGCTATAATTTAGCTATAGCGTAGAGTTATTACCTATTCTTTAATCTTTTAAAGACTAATAAGGCTTTAACTACTACTTACTTACTTCTTACGAAGCTTCTTACGTATAGTAGGACCTACACCTCTATACTATTAAGGTATCTTATAAGGCTTTTCTAAATAGTATTTGGTATATATACTAGAGTCTACTAGCAGCTAATATCTATTTACTCTAGATATCTCGCGAGGCTAGTAGCATATTCTACTAAGCGTCTTATAAAGCTATAGTCTAGGCTAGTAATCTTATAATAGCTTATACCTATTTATTATCTAAAAGCCTTTCGTGTAATTAGAATAACACTAATCCTATATAGCAGATTAACTTACTTATATATAATAAAAAGGTAGTTAAGGAGCTTAATACGCTATAAGTTAATAGAGTCTTATAGAAAGGCTCTACTAATTAGAATTAAATATAAAATATAAGGGGCTACGCTTAAGAAGTAATCGTATAGGTATACTAGAGTTATATTTAATAGAGAAGAGAACTATAGACTACTAGGTAGCTAAGAGTTATTTAGAGTACAGCTTAGAATAACCTTTTACTAATAATTTAGGGGCTTATTAGTCTAAGTAACAATTAGATGTATGCGGCCGTATACTATGCGCTTGCGCATATAACTAAGATATTATCGAGTATATACTAACTAGGCGCTAGCCTATTATACTATAAGGTATATATAGCTATATATTAAGCTTTAATAGAATAGTATCTAGCTATAGAAGAATAAGGCCTACGCTATAGAAAGCTAATTAGATATTAGCTAGCGTAAATAATTAATTAAACGCTACCTTAAATACTAGTAGAAACTTAAGCTTAGTAATATAGTTAATATAGTTATAGATTAAAGCCTTAATCTTATAGCTATATATAAGCTTTAATAGCGAGAAGTAGCTAATATTAAGTAGCTAGAGTAGGTAAGATAAGTAAGGTAGTATATAGAGCGTATAGATATTATTCTTCTTATAGATCTCTAAAAACTTAAGTAACTAGTAGCTCTTATAGCTATTAAGAATAAGTAAGTAATACGCGCCTATAGTATAAGCCTATATATAAGCGTTAAAGTACTTTAGCTACTTAACTTCTAGCTTATTATTAGTCTAGCTATTATTACTAACTACTATTACCTAGTTATATAGGATCTTAGCTTTCTTATACTAGGTAGATAGGTAATACTAGCTAGTAAAGATAAGAAATAGTAGAACTAACTAGCTAACTATATTAATTATAGTAATTAGTATTACTTACTTATAATTACCTAGCTAGATAGTCTTTAGTCTACCTTTTCTTTCTAATACTATTATAATAAGCTAAGTTATAATCTTACCTATTATAAAGCTAGCTTTATTAAAGTTATAGATATTCTTATTATAGATACTATACTTAGCCTTTATCTACTCTACTAGCTTAAACTAGCTCCTAATTAGAGCTAGATTATAATAGGCGGGCCTACTAGGCCTTTTATGTAACTACACACAACGTCCGCTTAGCTAAAAGGCTAGTATAAGATAATAAAGCTACGTGTTATCTTACGTAGTTAATACTTAAGGTCGCCGCCGCAGCCTATAACGTAAGGTAAACTACTAAGGTATTACTAAGGATTTACTCCCTAGGCCTAGCCTATTATATTACCCCTTTACTAGGTAAAAAGTACTATGCTGCCTCTACGCTAGTGCATATAAGCTAAAGTTATTACTAAGTTTTAAACTCTAGACCTTAGACTCTAGGGTAGCTTTGTTGTAATATAATAGGTAGGCCTACTAGGCCTTTTATACAACTACACATAACGTCCGCTTAGCTAAAAGGCTAGTATAAGATAATAAAGCTACGTGTTATCTTACGTAGTTAATACTTAAGGTCGCCGCCGCAGCCTATAACGTAAGGTAAACTACTAAGGTATTACTAAGGATCTACTCTCTAGGCCTAGCCTATTATATTACCCCTTCGCTAGGTAAAAAGTACTATACTGCCCCTACGCTAGTGCGTGTGAGCCAAAGTTATTGCTAAGTTTTAAACTCTAGACCTTAGACCCTAGGGTAGCTTTGTTATAATATAATAGGTAGGCCTACCAGGCCTTTTATGCAACTACACACGACGTCCGCTTAGCTAAAAGGCTAGTATAAGATAATAAAGCTACGTGTTATCTTACGTAGTTAATACTTAAGGTCGCTGCTGCGGCCTATAACATAAGGTGAACTACTAAGGTATTACTAAGGATCTACTCCCTAGGCCTAGCCTATCATATTACCCCTTTGCTAGGTAAAAAGTACTGCGCTGCCCCTACGCTAGTGCGTGTAAGCCAAAGTCATCGCTAAGTTTTAAACTCTAGATCTTAGACCCTAGGGTAGCTTTATTATAATATAATAGGTAGGCCTACTAGGCCTTTTATATAACTACACACGACGTCCGCTTAGCTAAAAGGCTAGTATAAGACAACAAAGCTGCGTGTTGTCTTACGTAGTTAATACTTAAGGTCGCCGCCGCGGCCTATAACGTGAGGTGAACCACTAAGGTATCACTAAGGATCTACTCTCTAGGCCTAGCCTATTATATAGATCCTTATATAGAGCTCTCTACCTATTATATATATAATTAAAATATATTATAAGACTATCTATACACTTAATAAAGTTATATAGCTAGTTAATACTAACTTAGCCTATACTATATATAGCTAGTAGCTTATTAGCTATATTACGTATAGCTACGTATGTAGGCGTAGATCTACGCAGATCTAAGCTAAGTATATAGCTAATAATTACCTTCTCTTCTCTCTAGGTAAGCTTCCTTAAGTTAGGCTAGCAATTGCGTTATATAGGTATACTAGCGCGTTAGCGCGTAAGTATTATTTAGGTAACTTTAAATATCTACGCAGCGTCTCTATTAGACTAGAGCTAGTTTTAGGTAGTAGCTAAGATAGCTAGCTATATATTAGCTTTATAAGAAGGGTTTTAGGATTATTTTAGTAGAGCTATAATTAATTAAAGTTAGGTAGATGCAAAAAGTTGGTAGGGTGGCCCACTCGCTTGTGTGGACCGCTCGCTTGTCAGATACGTTACCTAACTTAGGTAGCAAGTAATGCGGTTTCAAGTATTGCAGCTTTCCTTGTTCCTCTCGCGCGTGGACGCAGTTTTCAGCAATGGAACATGGTCGAGACGGCGGCGGCGGGACGGCAGTAACTAGACGCGCGCGTTTCGTGTGCAAATGCTCATGAGGAGAAAAGAATTGTGTGCGTCAGGCAGGGCTGAGAAAAAGAACACATGGTGATCGTCCCGCACCGACGTGAACCTCGAGACGCGGAGATGGGAGCTGCGGCTGAAAGAAGCAATGTGAATGCGGCGACGACACCAGCTAATGCTTCCTCGCTGTTTTCGCGGACATCCGCCATGGATAGGCGCTCTGTCCTTTCAGCCTCCCCACGCCCGTGCATACGTGAAGATCTACCCTGCGGCACCGATACTAGTGGGCATTGCGCTGGAGGAGCACGTGCACGGACTCGGTGTTCATGTCAAATGTTGTCAAGGTGCCACGCCCGCATAGGGAAAGGAGCATTAAAGAGTACAAGCGATCTGCTTGTACTCTATTACGATGCGGTAGTTGTTCATATAAGCTTCGGCTCACTTTTTTTTTTAACGAGGACGCGGTGCTATGCACGACATACGGTAGACCAAGCGCTCCCGCGGCTCGGGCCAATCTGATACGCGCCGGAAGACGCGCCTCACAAACCTGCCACCATATTGCTCGCGTTACCCTTCTCTTTCTTCAAGTGTCTCTCATGTCGCCTGGTCTATAATCACGTCCGTTTTCCTCACCAACCCTCGTTATCGCCCTCGCACCATGGCCGCCTCATCACCTTTGCCCGCATCCTTGCCGTTCTCATCGCCTGCGTCATCGCGCTTTCGACGCGCAAGTTTCAGTCAATTGGCCTTTCTCGTCCATTCGCAGGAATCAGTCGCAAACCACATGCCACCGGACGTCGACAACAAAGCACTTGCTCGCCAAAAGAGACGGCGCACGAGGTATGTTTGCAGGCATTTTCTATTCAAGTTTTGGTGGTGGTCTTTGGTCGCGACCATGTTGGCCCCCATGCTCGACGCGCTGGTTCGCGCCTTCCGTCGGGGGCAATTCGGCCCAACTACCCCGCGGGCAAGCGACACTCCAACATCCCATCATCGCTAACCACGACACTCTGCAGCAAGGAGGATGAAGACGTCCTCAAGTCGTATTACCTGAAGAATCCAAAGCCGGATAAGACCGCGCGCCTAGAAATTGTCACAAAGGTCGCCCTCGGAGAAAAAGAGGTTCAGGTACGTCCGCTAATATCGCTCCACGTCACGAGTGTGCGCGTCCTTGCTAACATGCACTCTTTAGATCTGGTTTCAAAGTAAGTTACTCTGCCCGCCGTCGCGTCGCTGGCAACTGACGTGTCATCGCTTTTGGAGCGAAACCGTCGTTGTGTCGCGTGCGATATTCGATCTACATATGATTTTCGAAACACGTCCTAATCACGCTTGCTTTAGATAAACGCCAGAACGAGCGCCGTCGTTCGCGCCCGCTGGAACCATCTTCCACCGCATCCCTAATGTCGTCGTCGTCCACCATGTCCGATCCGCCTACCGAAGACGAGACGGTAGCGATTGCACGTGCCATCGATACGTTGCCGGAGCTGGAAGAGGAAGAGTGTCCCCAGTCGGATCCACCAGAGCATCCTGCCACACCCGAGCTTACATCAGACGAGACCATACCAGAGCCACGTACCATAGAAACAGATGTATCTGCCGCCGCCGAACGTGGAAATTCAAAAGAAGCCGCCGTCAAACCCTCGACCGAAGTTCTGGATGCGGAAAACGCTCCTACCGAACTCGCCAACTCACAACAGGCTGCTCCGTCTTCCCAGGGCGCCCCTCAGCCACGTACATCATGGATCTCTAACCGCCGCAGCGCTTCATTCGTTCGATCGCTTGAAGACTACACGCCTGAGGTCATTACCTTTCCCAATGCTCCTGCTAAACCTCGCGAATCGCCCGAATTCGTCACAAAAACCCCCTCGCGATCCCTGAAGCGCAAGCACTCATTTGTGCGTTTGTCCACGGATGAGGATGGCACTGCACGCATAGTCACCGACCTCGACAAGACACCTTCGCCACCCAAGTCTAGGAAAACTCCTTCTTCATTCTCGCGTGCTGCGGCTGGCCTTCGACGGAGCTACAGCGCAGCTGGCTTGAACGACAGACTCGCAGCTGCCGCAAGGGGAGAACCAAGCCCCCAGCTGCCAAGAACAGCATCGAACGTTGGAAGGAGCAGGGATTCGCGTGCATGGGAGTTCTGGTGCGACCCCGAAAGCCGGTCGACAACAAGCCTTACAACGCGTGCGGAGCAGGAGGAGAGTGGTAGTGCAGCGGATGCTATCGGTATTCTACGCGCCAACCGAAATCGGAGGATACTAGCTCAGAACCAAGCTCGCCAAAATAGCAGCCCACTCATGGCACGCCACAGCTCCCACAAGGTTCAAGGAAGTCCGCTAGTCAAGAAGTCACGCGGCCCCATGCAACGCGCATCCACCATCAACGGTCGCCTCTCCAATATTGACTACTCGGACTACAAGAAGGGTGGCGAGAGCACCGAATCAGATGACTTTCCTCTAACAGAGAGTGACAAGGAGAACTGGGAGCCTAATGCAGACAAGTCAGTGCGTCGGGATCACCAGGTCGCTGTCACACCTCCTGCTTCTCGGGCAGCTCGCCAGATACTGGGAGAGAGCACGGAGCTCATGTCGCAGACTTCAAGCCTCGGTGCGCTATTAGCTAAAGAGAAGAGAGGAGGTGGCAGGTGCTTTGCCGACCCCGAGCAAGACGATGAGCTGAGGCATTTCATGAATGGTGACGGCGCGAGTGGGCGGTCAAGCATAAACTCGGCCGAAGAGGCGGGGTGCGTAGAGGGCCTGCTCAAGTTGAGCCAAGGTCAGTGGAGGTAATTGTGCCAAGTTTTCCGCAAGGCATCATTGCGGTTGCACTCGCCGCAACCTTTACAATAGGTCCGGCGCAACTTTCGTTTGTTTAGAATTGGTCAGCGTCACTGCACATCTAGCGATACGGAGCATGGAACATCTGGGTAGATGTCGGTCGGTTGCAACAGCCACAGGTGTTTGGTGTCTGATCGTTGATTGATCGAGGTGCTTTGACCCTCCGATCTGATAACAGACTTGAATGTCATTCTGAGATTATCGTCTTGTTGTGAGTGCGTGATGATTGCGTGAGAAAGTATAACGGTTGACAAGGCGATGAACGTAGCCTGATGTCGCGAGTGAGGATAGATGATTCATGGTACGTATGCTACGGCAAAAGCCTGACAAAATAAGGTACGAGATTACATGCTAGGACTATCCTACAATCGCAAATGGCCATGTCTCGCAAGGACCATGAAAACGATTTTCAGCAACATTTGCGCAAAATCATTGCTAGTATGGTCTATCTATTCTATCCATGACCACTCTTACTCATCATCCGTATAGCCTCTTCCTCTCCTCTCCTCTCCTCTCCTCTCCTCCCCTCTTTTCACATCCAAAACATCGTCTTTCCCAACTCCCTGCCCCAGGGATTCCCATCGCCTACATCCCCCGGATCACCTCCACCCTTACCAGCACCCTCCTTGGCCCTATAAAACTCCGCCTTGACCTTGTCAAAGACCCACTTCTTCATCTCCTCCTTGAGCGCATTCCTGTCTTCCATCTCCTTTAGCTTCTCCTCTGCGCTCTTGTCTCCCTTTTGGCTCTGCAGACTATCAGATTCAGCCTTTTTCGCCGATCGGAGACGAGCCTGGACGGTGGACCTGTGACTATCCAGCTGCTGCTTAAAGGCCAAGTCGTCGCCAACGATGAATTTGCGAATGTACAGCCGACCGCGTTCGCATAGCCGGTCGGCATAGTACGTGGGCGAGACGTAGGATACAGGCGTCATGGAGCGGACGTACGAGTAGGAAATGCTGTGCGTCAGATCGCGGAGGGCTTCTAGCGTCAGGCCGGGAATCTTGTTTTCGAGGACAAAGTAGTGCGTTGGGCGCGCTGTTCCCTTGATGCCGCTGTGCGATTGCAGGTAAAATTCCTGGTAGTACGGTGAGGTGACTAGTTTGTCGACGCAGGTACCGGGTATGCAGTTGTTGTTGCCCCATTTGTCCTTGTCGCCGTCTTTGGTCGGGTAGAAGCGTGTGTGGTGGCGCTTGGTTACGATGACGGCGGTGAGGTTGAGAGGCTGTGGACTCAGATGTTTGGATTTACGGACAGCGGCGTATGCGGCGTGGATGGCTTTTAACTCCTCCTCTTTGACTTTAGGGTAGTGCCCGGCCGACACGCCGTCGCGGTAGTAGATGATGTTGGCAGGCAGTTTCGAGGTTCCGGTGTGGACGTCGGCCCAGGCGTGGAGGCGTTCGGTCACCATATCGACAACTGTTTGATAGTCGATGATCTGCCATGGTTAGCTCCTCTGTCATTGCAAAGACGGATTCTTACTTTACCTCGCAATCTGTCTTGTCAATGCTCTGCAGACGCATGGAACCAAGGCATTTGCCAGCATGGTTGTCGACGGAGCCCACGATTGAGGCAATGGAAGGCACACCAGGAAGGTTGCTGGGTGGGTGAACGAGATCGGCACCCAGAACCATCGTGTGGGTCTTGAGTCTGTCCTGGACTGCAGCCACGACATGGTTGATACCGCCAAGTTTGATATTCAGCTTCATCATGATGTTCGTCATCAGATCGCCCCAGAACCTGTCATCGTTTTTGAAGTTTTCAACGAGGCAAATCGATTGCATACCCACAACGCGGTCGGCCAGGTTCTTGAGACACCCGTACATGGATTTATCGTGTTTCTCCAACACCAGGATAGCAAACTTTGCGCCGTGTTTTGAGGCTTCAATAAGCTTCTTGTGAAAAGCCGACTCATTGTTCGACGCCAGAAATGGAGTGACATCGTCGACGCTGATACGTGTGAACTGCTGGTGTGAGAGACCACATCTGCCGATATGACCCATCAACTGGTCTTCGTAGTAACCCGGGGTGGTCCTGTCGACACCTGGAGTCGCAATGATGACGTATTTGAATCTTTCAGTCTTCGATACGGTTGTGTAGAACTTGTATCCAGAAGACCTGGGCAATGCCCAACGCGATGCTGGTTGTGCTGCGTGCTCCCTGTTGGCCGGGTCGCGATAGAGCACTCGTGGGAAGTCAAGTCGCGTGTACGGAACCTGAAGCATTGTTGGATGAAGGCGCAGCGGGATATTTTTGAACGCGGCCACATCATTGCTGATACTGAATCCAAGACTCCTTAGCCCCTCATTCTCAATGTATGCTCGACTGGTTTCCGGCGTCCGACAAGCCTCGTTAACCATAGACGACGTGAACTTGTCTGGAACCGTCTTCGTGTATGGCTGATAAGGCACAATACGCAAATGCTCTTGCGCATACCAAACCGGGCGGTCATGCGTCCCGACATTGACTGCTGGGCGACCAGGGACAGGACGCTGTCGAAAGACTGTAGAAAATGGATCAGCAAAGTTGTAATAAAGGGTGGACAGAATGCTCGCCTTGCTCCAAGTGGTCAATCACAAAGACCTGCTCATTGTCGGCTGTTCCGTCTGGTCGGAAGACAAGCTGGCCATTCAGCATCCTCTGCTTGGGAAACGTCAAAGTCTCAATATTCTCTTGGGACAACTGTGAAACCTTCTTGTAACGATCGTCTTCAGTGTTGAGACTTTCTTGCCGTTTTGGTTCGGGGTGATGGCGTTTAGCGTCGACATAAACGCTCTTTCCAAGCAAAACAGTGTTAGCGGTATTGCCGAAAGTGTTGTTGTCGTAGTTGAGGAAGTCGGCCACGATAACAGGACGAAAGACGGCACTCGTGGAAAGATTGAAGTTAAGAATAATGTTGCCCATTCCAGGTTTGACGTTGTAGAAATAACCGCGGATTATTTCAAGCGAGTCGGATTCGGTTGAGCCGGCCCTGAGAGGAACGCGTGCACTCTTGACGAAGAACTTGTTGGCAGAAAGCTTGTGAACTTGAGTGTTGAAGCTCTTGGATATGACCAAGTTGAGGCAGGCTGCAACATCGTCAAAGACTACACCCTCGTAGCTGGGATCGCCGGCTGCGTATCGTTCGAGATCGTAAATGGGGATTGTCTTGACAAAGCGGAAGCGAACGGACAATATGCTGTTGCCGACAGTGATGCGTTGACCCCACTCAATGTTGTCATCATCTGCGTTGGATTCGCCTTTGCCCAAGTTGAGGTGAAGAGGCTTCCAGGAAACGATAGTGTCAAAGTAGTTGGTAGCGAAGCAATCCTCATTCTGCGCAAGAAAGCTCCACTCGGCAATGGCCATCTTGATGATCGCCCTCGCCCTCTTGCGATTGTTCATATTCAGATCTAGGATCTTGTACTCATAAAACGTGGTACCGGCCTCGATCTTGTATTCGAAGTGATTGGTCAGGACCTTCTTGTCTCCTGTATTGGGGAAGTTTTGTCGAATTGCGAACTGAGAGCCCAGGCGGTCACGAATGCCGGCTCGATCGTTCAGAACCTTGGGTAGATTCCATGGCTTGCCGTTGTTGTTAGGTTTCTTGTCAGCGATGCTGAGGTCCTGCTTCCGGGGATAGTACATGTCGGATTCTGGCGTAGAGTTGAAGTACTCGGGACCGCGAACGTGACTATCCCTGAATCCAATTTGCTTTCCAGCAGTTGGCCGGGTGAATCCTCCACTGGCGCCACGCTGCTGCTTGTCGAACTTGCTGGGGGCGCTGGCGTTGGTCGCATTGTTCTTGGTGGCTGGTGTGTTCCCAGCACCACTGTTCTTGAACCCACCCCAGTTCTTCCCACCGACCGCAACCTTACCACCGCTACCTGTCGCTGCCCCTGGAACGTACTTGTACCCAGGATGCTTCTTTAGATACTCATCAGCAGCCCCGTGAGCCCCCTTCCCCATCTCACTCCAAACCACTCCTTTCTTGCCAACCGAGGCATCTGCGGGGCACATTGAGAGTGCATGCTGTCCACCGCATCGTGCGCAGGGCAGTGAGCCCGTGGCAAGTGCAGTATCGATAGTCTTGGTAGTACGTGCCAGCAACATCGTATGAAAAGATGGATATGAAAAGCGATGTGAGGGTAGCAATAATGCTAGTTCATATACTTCTGCGAGCGTGGTCTCTTACCGTTAGACAATCTGTAAGACAATAGAAATGCGTACAAACGATTGCTTGCTGTGAAGGATTTCAAGACAGAAATCAGCTGCCAAACTCACTTGACCTAGTTATAAACAAACGATCCAGTAGAGCAAGCGTCGCTGCACATGACCAGGCAGGTCAAAGTGTTATCCAGCAAGAACCAACAAAAGCGCGTCATCTTGTTCCTGCCTTCGAGAAAACTAGTAGCATCAGGCACGTCCTGACAAAGCACGGGGAAGTGCAATGGAATCAAAAGCCAGTAACAAACTTTAGACAAGCCCTGACAAGTCGTGTTTTTGATGCGCCATTGCTCCAACAAAAAAAAATCAAACCAAGTTCAGCACAACTACACCGCAAGCACGCAGTCAATTTGCCAGTATGCGAGCCTCGCAATGTTGATACTATCTAAAGTAGAGCTTGAACGGATGTAGATACGAGTTGTGCATACTCAATCACGTGGGCACGATCGATATATTGTGTAGTTGTGACACGTGATCAAACAAGGCAGGCATGACCTAGCAATAACGGGGAGCGAAAAAAAAGGCTGTTAACCCGATGCTAGATCATAATATAAATAAAATTCAAGGAGCAAATAGCCTCCACTCAGCCATTCAAAACAGGGCATCGCAAAAAGGAAAACAAAACAAGGTAGAGAAGGGAAAGGGAAAGGGAAAAGAGGAAATGGAATCACGACACTTTGGAAAAGATACCCATTTGCGGAGAAGGAAAAAAAAAGACAATTATCTTACACAAACTTCCATTCAAAGCCAATCTAGTACATTCATCAACATAAAACAGCAGACATAACAACACCAACACGTCGAAACCAAAAAAAGTCTAAATTTTTCATACACAAGCAACCAGGGGGTAGGGCAAAAAATAAAATACCCCCACCCCACGCTCCCTACTGATCCACACAGACAGCCCAGCCCAGTTCAGTCATTCCCCACCTCACACAGGAACACAGCCCCAAAAAAAGACCCACGTATTAAAGCCCAGGATTACAAAGTCGATAGCAGATAAAAGGGGGTTAAGTCGGTGAAACAAACGCTAGTAGTGAAAAAGAAACACTGGGAAACAAAAAAAGAAAAGCCGGGTATATGCAGGAAGACAGATGCCAGAGAGAGCAAGTTTATGGTAGGTAGTTGCATGCAAGTCGTACAGGTTATGTCGGAGACGGAGAGAGATATATAGAGAGAGAGAGGGTGGGTGGGCGCGGGCAAGGCGAGTTTATTTAGCGCCCGGTGGCAGCTTAACGTTGTTGGAGAGCCATGCCTGTGGTAAAAGTCAGCAAAAGTCCTGGGAAGTAAAGGGGCGTGGTGGTGAGCATACCAGACCCTCAAAGATGCCCTCTCCTGTTGTCGCGCAGCTGGGCTCAACTTTCCAAACGTGGTCTTTGGCAATCTTGTCTAATTGGAGGCGGTCCGATACTTCCTTTGGTCGCATAGCTGTGTGTAGTTTGTTAGCGCGTCTGGGTCGAAACTGATGGCTATTGTGACATGTTCATGTACGCACCACCCTGGAGATCCTGCTTGTTTGCGAATACCAACAGTAGCGCATCCTTCATTTCTCGGTCCTGAATGATCCTCGTCAATTCCTGCTTTGCCTCGTCGATGCGGTCGCGGTCGTTGGAGTCGATGACGAAGATGAGTCCTTGGGTTCCTACATTGTCCATGTCAGCACAACATCCGGTACGCGGAACGGTCCGGTCGGGTTCGGTCGGGTGCCAACATACCAGAGAAGTAGTGTCTCCACAGCGGACGAATCTTGTCCTGGCCGCCGACGTCCCAGACATTGAACTTTGTGTTCTTGTATGTGACGGTCTCGACGTTGAAGCCGACGGTTGGAATGGTGGTGACGTCCTGGTCGAGCTTGAGCTTGTAGAGGATGGCTGCGCACGTGAGGTTAGCGACTGCGCCTTCAATTGGCTGCTGGACGCGACTCGAGCACAGCAGCGCGGGGCGGAACACATGTGGGTGGACATACTGGTCTTTCCTGCCGCGTCAAGACCCAACATCAGCAGGCGCATCTCCTTGGATCCGAAGACCTTGGCCATCATCTTGGAAATTGACCCGCCCATGGTTTGGATGTTGTTTTGGTATGGCAAGCTCGAGCCGTGTTTACAGATGGTTGTCGCTGGTGGAGGTGGAGGCGGAGGTGGTGGGTTGCGCAAAGTAAGCGGTGATGTTTGGCGGTTGGCTTGTTGATAGGGAGCTGGGAGCTAGTGCGCGACTAATGGCGGGTAGATGGGACAGGTCGACGAGGTTGCTGGGGCGGGCGACGGAGATGGCGATGGCGTTTGTATATGTGGAATTTCAGTCAAGCAGCAGGCAGGCCAGGCAGAACGGAGGCTCTAACGAAAGCCGGGTCAGGGTCTTTGGTTGTAATGAGGTTTCGAATTGCTCAGGAGTGAAACCTAAGCAGGCGCGTTGCAGATCGGAGGCCCAGCCCGAGGCGCGTCTGTGCTCGCCCAACGGCCTGCCAGTATCTCGTCCTCCACCACCACAACCCACGACCTAGACTACACTACCACTTGCCGACAGCTGGCCTCCAAGTCCAAGGGGGAAATAGGGGGGGCGACCCGTTTGCTACAGCCTTTGATTGCGAATCTCGCATAACGCGAGGCAGACCGGCTCTGCATACGCTAACTCGCTGCAATGGTGCTCGCACATGCACGTCTGCTGCAATAAACCTGCAGCTAAGAGCATAGTCTACTAGATGCGGTGTGACCTTACCGCCGCCGTCCGATTCTGACCATTTTGCCCCAAACGCAGGTACGCGGCGCTACTCCTGAGCTCGATGAGTACGTGGCCTAGGCAATGGGGGGGAGTAAGGCAGTCATGGGCCCTCGCGGTGGGTACGAGCAGTTCGCCCACAACGCGGAGCCGTTCGCCTCTGTGCAAATCTTCAATATGCACATGGTGGTGACGTATTGCAATCGTGACTACAGCCGGTACTACTTCCAAACTTGACTTGAGCCCGTGCTATCAATATGTATGTAGGAGATTAAGAGTCCAACACCCAACATCCAACACGTACGCTCCACAAGGTGACAACTCAATGGGAATGAGCTCCGTCGTAATCCACCGGCTTGTCCCGTCTACGGCACCAACCCGTTCCTCTTCAGCGGCTTGACACGAAGAATTTTCCGCCCAAACTCCCGTCCCGAAGCAGCGCGTGCAATGACTGACACGCGCCTCACCCGTTACTCATGGTCGGCATTTTTCTTCTTGCACCTTAGTCTCCAGTACAGTACTCCACAGTCCCATGTCATGACGTACACACTACACAAGCGACGTTTAGCCCCACGGCCTGCTCGCCCAATCCAATATAAAACATGCTTGATTCCGATGAGTACCTTGTCGTGTTTTCGATCAAGCTCGCTAGTCTACAGTCTGCTCTCGAACCCTTGCCCCGAAGACCTCTTTGCATGAATATCAACCCGATGCATTATTGTGTATCGAGTTTGTACGTTTGGGGTAACAACACATGTTACTTGGGACTACAAGCGCGCCTAGCCAACATGCCCAAATGCGGCAGTTCAAGCGCTCTTCTTCCTGTCTGTTCTGTGTGGGTATAAAACCATCATGCCGTCGCTCGCTGGAAAATGCTACAACTCATCATGCCTCGGACTTGCGTTACTCAAATCATCCTGGTTTCACTCGGGCAGGCTCCTCATTACGCCCTCAAAAGCCACGAGAGCCATTGCGTTTGCGGGGAAAGCTCGCAGGAAGCACGGCACGAAGCCGCGCCAGTATCCCTTCCAACCGCCTTCTCTGTACACCGTCTGCGCAGCGTCTCTCCAGGCCGGGAATCTCCTGTTCGCCAAGGGATCCGTCATGATGCGTTGCTTGATGACATCGCTCGGGTAACTCGTAAGCCAGAAGACCTGTGCTGAGAGGCCGCCGGCCCAAAAGTTGACTGCCGGGGCAGAGAGCTCAGTGTGTTTTTGCAGCTGCTGGGTAAAGAGGTCGTAGGAGCCCCACCAGAAGCAGAAGAATGTGCGGAACAAGAGTGTCGCGCTTAGGCCGTGGTATACTCCTTTTATCCCATGGCCGGTGTATATCTTCTTCAGACAGTCTATTGGCCCAGAGTACAAACGTGCACTTTTATCCGCTGCGTACTGCACCTGGAGCCGTGCCTTGATGTGCTCGACGGGCGCAGCAACAAACGACACCGTCCACCCCGCCATTGTGCCTGCAAGAGCGTGGCCGTATACGGGCAGTTTGCGCTGCTGTTCGTCGGATCCAAAGTATGAGGGGGGGTTGAAGACACGGTCATTGAGGACGCGGCGGTACACGCTTAGAGAACCTAGCATCCTTTGTATCTTGTAAGCATAAACTCAAAGTTCAATTGCGGCCATCATACACAGAATCCATGAACATCCACCCCACCAGCGGCGGCGTGGCGCCCTTGTACAACCCAGCGAACCCTTCATTCCTCAGTGTCTGCATTAGACAGTCTACTGGGCCGCGGAAATGTGACATCCCGGTCGTTTGCAGGCGCACTTTTATCGTGTCGAATGGGTGGCCGACTTTTCCTTTGGTTAGCCGTCTCGCAATGTATGTAATGAGGGCACAATAGCCACCTACCGGAGAGCTTTGCAATGCCACTGAAGACACCGCCAACGAAGCCGCGATAGTGCTTTGGTGACTTTTGCGGCTCATCAGATGTCGCTATCAGCGCCGTTGCAGCAGGCTTCGAGCCGCCGCTGTGCTGCAGGGCCTCAGTACCATGTCGTAACGCCGTAGTAGCCATTATCGTAATATACAAAGCATATCCAGAAAAAACAAAACACAGAGAGCAATACAATCCAACATGGACTAAACAACGCTCAACCCATGGCTGCTCTCTGTGTCAGCACTGCATGGCTGCACTCGAACGGAAACTTACAAGCGCCCGCGATGCGACATGTGGTGACGAGCTTGACGGGGACCCGAGATCGGCCGTGTCCAACTCGGACCTAGTCGGGCCGATCGTTGGCGCTCCGTCTATTTCGAACCTGGAAAGGGTCCAGCATGGCAGATGCAGATGGGCCTTGTCCAGATTCGCACATTCGTTAATTCACATGGATTAGCGGCTCCATGACTGACCGGACGACCCCTCCACCAAGCCAGGTCAAACACTCCAAGCCTAAAGCCCTAAAGCCTAAAGATGGCGCGATGTGATTGCTCTGCTAACCTGTCCCTCGCCATCCTTTCTACTGACTTCATCTACTCTGCCACAGCTTTATTTACACAAAACTTGAGATAGAACTTGACAAAAGATGCCGAACACAACTGAGCAAGCTAACAAGGGGCCTGTCGTGCAGGAGAAGCGAGGTATGGAGCATGTGGATGGCGGGGCAGCACAGGACACGCGCTGATATACACCGCAGTTTGGACCACTCTCATTACAAACACAGCATATCTGACCGGCCTTCTTACCCTCGACTACTCGCTCAAGAAGTACGGCACAAAGTATCCCCTCATAGCTCTGTACACCGATAGCTTCCCCGCCGAAGGTCACAAGGCGCTTGATGAGCGCGGCATCCCCAAGCAGCATGTCAAGTACCTGCTGCCAGTGGCCCAAAAGGACTTTTCAAACGACCCGCGCTTCTACGATTGCTGGAGCAAGCTGACGCCCTTCTCGCTCGAGGAGTATGACCGTGTGGTGCAGCTGGACAGCGACATGTTGGTGCTGAAGAATATGGATGAGCTGATGGACATCGAGCTGGATGCGCCAGAAAAGGGGGGCAAAGGCGATAGGGTGTTTGCCGCGAGCCACGCCTGCGTTTGCAACCCGCTCAAGAGGGCCCACTACCCCAAGGACTGGTACTCAGACCCCTCCTATTCGCATCAAATGCAGCTAACGTCTGATAGGGTACCTGAGAACTGCGCATTTACGACCCAGCACGGCGACCCCGAGGCTGCTCAACACACCGGTGCTCCTGCCACGGCCGGCCTCCGCATGCCCAACGGTGGCCTTCAAGTCGTGAACCCATCCATGGCTACCTACAATCTCATCCTCGACCAACTCTCCAAGGAGACGTCTGGGGAATACGACTTTGCTGACCAGTCGCTGCTCGGGGACCTGTTCAACGGGCGCTGGGTTGCTCTACCCTACATCTACAATGCGCTGAAGACGCTGCGGTCCAAGGGTGTCCACGATGCCATCTGGAAAGACGACCAGGTCAAGAATGTGCATTACATTCTGAGCCCGAAGCCCTGGGAGGAGACTAAGGGCAAGTGCAGTTCAGAAATACACGAGTGGTGGTGGGCTGTTGATAGCGAAAGGCGCAACAAGGAAAAGAGCAATGGAATCGATGATGGTTTCTAAGGTGTAGAAAAGAGCAAAAGACTCAATCGGCGTTTGCAGACGGGGACTAGGTGGGTTGGTTGGCAGTGTGTTTGTCAGAAGCCTGAATGGCCATGTGCTCAAGGCAAGAATATATTGAAGTTTCTTCATTCCCACTTTATTGGCCTTGGGCCGTCTATGTGACGCTTGAGGAGTGTACTCAAAGCTTGCCCTTGCCGTCCTCAATCTCGCAGAATGCCTTGAATGTCACCAGCCCCTCGGCACCCTCGGCATCGTCGGCATCGATATCACTCTTGATAATAACTTCAGCTGTTGCGCCAACAAAGTAGACGTAGCCCTCCTTCAGCTCCTCCTCCTTTGGTCCCACACTGATGGTTCCTTGGCCCTTTGTGCACAGAATGATGCTCGGTCCGTCAATTGGGTCAAATGTCGCCTTGGCACCGGTCCTGTTCAGCGCTGTCCTGACAACGGCAAACTCTGGGATTGGTGGGTTGTATAGCATATTGCTTGAGTTTGAGCTGTATGCCGGCGCGTTCAGTCTGACATGAGAATAGTCTTTTGGCTCCATCTTTTGCTCGCTAATTGGTGCATAGCTGTACGTCAACATCTTGGTCAGGTTGTCCACGTCCTTGAACTTTGGTGTAAAGCCCGCACGCACAACATTGTCAGAGCTGGCCATGCACTCGATGATGTCGCCAGACAGATACGCGTGGATGTCATCAGCCTTGAGGAACATGGCTTCGCCAATCTCAAGCTTGACGTAGTTGAGGAAGAATTGAACAAACAAGCCAATATCGGCAGGGAATTGGGAGTTGAGGCGGACAACGAGGTCGGAAAGTTCCTTCCCGGTGTTGGAGGGTGGGCCACCGTCTGCGAATTTGTCACCCTCGGACTTTGCTGCCTCAACAAGCTCTTCGCTGGCAGAGGCAAGCGCATCCTTATCCGTGTTCATAAGTTTTGTGAAAGCGGATTGGAGAGCCTTCTTATTTGACTGCATATCCTCCTCCTTGTCTGAAGTTTCCTTACCGCTAATGGCTTCTTCGAACTTCTTGGCTTCTTCTTCGCCGACTAGCTTGCGTAGAGACGGAACCGTCTTGAGGAAGTGGGCGATTTCAGCGAGGGGACGGAAACCACAGAGGCCGTCGAAGGGAGTGACCGCGATGGTCATTTCAGGCTTGTGATTATCATCTAGCCACTAGTCAGCAATGTTTGAGATATACAGAGGACAGAGACTGACCAGGGTAGTTCTTGGGGTCGCTTGCGTGCAGTTGTTCGGCAAGCTTCTTGTTTGGATGCGCTTGGATGCTCAATGCTTTGTTGATGGATAGAACCTTGAACAAAAATGGTAGCTTGTTATCGTAGCGCTCGGCAATCTCAGTAGACAGAAGTGCCTGGTTTTCTTGGACAAGTTCTAGCAGCGACCGTTGTGTCTCAAGGTCCTTTGAGGGAAGCGACGGGTGAGTGCCCATCCATAGCTGCGACGGTAAGCAATTTGATCAATGGTCATTGCGATCATATCGTACCTCGGCATACGGCTTCTCTTCTTCGATTGAAAAGTCTGAAGCCGTTGCAGCGTGGAACTTGGCGGCCGCAGAGTCTTTACCGACTTTCCCTGGGTAGGTTCAGCATACCGCAGCGACGATGATTAAGTTAGGGACGCGGGGCAGCGTACCCCAGTCGTAGCTGTTTACACCTGCACGTTTGTTAATTGGTGCTGTATCTTTCCACTATTCTGCTTATCGACGTACCGCATTCTAATCTGATAAGTGGGTTTCGCATCTTGCAAGTGGTTTGCCTGAGTTATGGTCGTCGTGGCAGAAGAAGAGGCATGATGGGCAAGGGAGCTTGGGCGGGGCCCACTCAATTGGCGGCGTTCCGCGCCATCGTCACCGTGTGACCCTGCCGTTGGATTAAGCTCATGGGGAATATCCCCTCTTTCGTTATTAGCGGCTCCTTACCCTGCATCTAGGCGATTACATGTACGGGCCTGCGTCTGTTATCGTTCCTTCAACCACTCTTCTTCCCATTTTCACCAGACGCATAGTTGCCACATGAGCCGCCCGCACCGCTCCAGGTAACAGAAAGAGCTGGGGCGCGTACGGGACACGACGTCCGTCAATATGGCTGCCCGCAGCAGGCCCCGCGGTCAATTGAAGGAAGAATTCGATGAGGAAAGAGTGATTTGGAACTCGATCAAAAGCGACGGAAGGCGAGTTGACCAGCTCATGGTACGCGTTTTTCTCACCCACTTCATCCTCAACGTTACCATCCAACATTCGTCCAAACATCGCCTCCATTCTCTATACACACAATGAGCCGCATTCCACAGGACCTGCAAAACTCTGAAGAGCGCGTAAGAGCTGCTCTTAGGCGTGGCAGGCGCCGAGAACCGCCTGCACACCAAGCCAGATGGGACAGGATCAAAGACTTGGCCAAGAGCGTTGATCGTTGCATGGTTCAGGCCCTATATGCCTTTCCCCACCTTACGCAACTACACGACGGTCCGTGTGACTACTTGCTAACGTGTTACAGAAAGAGTCGGAAACAATACAAGAGAAGATCCTCACCCTTACCGAGCAGCAGACTGCTCGCTTGCGTGCGTCTACACCCCACTGGTTACCAAATACTTGTCTCTAAAAGCTAACATTACCAGGTCGCGGCGAGGAACCCTCGGGCCGTATTGACGATGAGCTTGAAGATCTCTTACGCGAGAACATCCGTCTTTTGAACGAAGCACAAACTCTGCTCCAACCCGTCGAAGGCGGCAATGACGTCCACACGCAAATGACGCTCCTAGCTGCCCTCCGTATGTCGGAAGAAGCCCCACCGTCAGCATCACGTGCCACCAGCGTTGGCCACGGAAAGTCTGGACGTGACCGTCAGGGCAAGCGTAAGCTGACCGATAGCATCGATGAGCGCGACAGTGTGGCTGCGGACAGCCCCGGAGGTCCCAGTCCCAAGGTCATCATCAGCAGCCAGAAAGACCGACTAGTGGCCAAGTCTGGCGGTAGCAGAGCAGGATCTGTACCTGTTGCGAGAGAGGGTAGTGTAAAGATGGAGGACGACAAGGACGACTCGGGCAAGGGTAAGATGGTTCTTCCTCCTTCCAAACCCAAACCTACGATCAAGTACAAGACCAAGCGTTGAGATATATGTCTTGGCCTCTCCGGCGTCCACCTTGGACGGCATGATACCCGCCTTGGCATCTTTCATTATGGCTTGCTTGTTCGAGGTTTGTAGTCGGTTAGGCAAGCTCATAATCTCACCTCTATTTCGTCTTTTCTCATAATTCTCTTTCATGTGCTCATGTTACCATGTATCTCCCCACATCCCCTTTCTGTCAAACCCCCCCAGCATCCCATTTCCCTCCAAACATGAAACGCCAGCTGACAACAATCGCTCCAGAAGTCCGGCCTCGACTATCACCTCAAACAGAAGTCCTCTATCGCAACAACGCCAAAAACAGATCTTCGACGTCTTCCATGCCCTTTGAGGGCGAAGGTATCCTTTGTCGCGTAACCTCTGTCATTGGCGAGGGGAAACAACGTCGCTACGAAATCATCGATGCAGACCCAGATCCTCCATCGCCCTCTGTACCCTACCGTGCTTCCGTCAACCACCTCATCCCCATCCCACCACCAAGCGGCAACGCTACGCTGCCAGACCTCAACAAGGGTAAGAATGTACTTGCCCTTTATCCCGGCACCACCACCTTTTACAAGGCAGAAGTCGTGGCTGTTTGGAGACAAAGCGATGGAAGAGTGAAGAAGGAAGATGGAGGCAAGGAGGGCGAGACGGTGGAGAACTTGGTGAGACTGAGATTTGAGGGTGAGGATGAAGCGGATCGCGAGATGAGTGTTGAAAGGAGGTACGTGTTACCCGATCGGTGAGCTTAGAGCGCGGTGTAAAGAGGGGATCTTGTGGAGATACTCTTGGATTTGCGCCTGAGCAGAGGAGAGGATTGCATCGCTGCGTTGAGATGAGTATTCGTTAGAGAAGGATCGGCTGCTTAGGCATATCGTTGCTGGGTGTATTGCACACTGTGTTGGGACACCTTGTAGTCTTGGTCTATCACAAAGATACCGGAGCCTACGTCTAATATATTCTTCCATGAATCACTTTTTTCCCATAGGGTATTTACCAACACCACCCTCTCCCCGCATTCTCAACCAACTTATGTCCATCTCAATGCTCGTAGAAAACGGCTTCCCAAGCCCCCTAAAAAAAAGGTGTCTTCTTGTGCTCAAAAAGACGGCAAAAAAAACATACAACAGCGGGGATTCGCCAGTGGTCACCCACCTGACTACTAATCCGCCGGTACACCGCTTGAGTACCGCTGAGCGAACGGGAAGCGCTATGTTCGATGTCCTATGGTCGTATGTGATAGGTATAAAGAAACATTAATAATATAACAGCAATGTATGGGATGGGTGACTATATCTATCCATTGCCTTTCGTTTTTTGCGTTCACAGTATGTCGGTACAGTAAGAACCCTCTTTCCTGTCAATCACCTGGATCCATAGGGAATAGCAGTTATCTGTTCATATACTTTCCGTTTTCTGTATAGATTCTAGTCTATCGTCTGGACGGACAAGATGGTCAAATGCTACCCAAGTCATCGCCAAGCCACTAGAGCCCAGGCTGCACAAGCGTAGTCTAGACCCTGCCCATCGAGCCTCCAGGGTTGGCGACAATGTCCAAGAAGAAGGCGCTTGACATTCCCCGCTTACATTATACCGCCATTACAATTCTACGTCAACAACCCACCGCTCCTGAAACTCTATTGCGCCGATCTGACCGGACGCAAAACGCCACAATCACCATCCTGGGCCCAATCACACGGCGCGATCAGCCCCTCGCCATCCCCATCGGCCTAGAAACCGCGCCGCACGCCAGCTTTCGCACCATTATCCGAATTGCCATCTGGCTCTAGTTCGCTCCACCGCCAGGGCCACCCACTACACGTGCCGTTTCGTTCTTCCGACGACCGGCCATGAATAACTACTCATTCCTTGAGTCAGCGCAGCAACAACAGGCTCAGCAACAACAGCAGCAGCAACAACAACAGCATAACCAGCAGCGGCCCCCTCCCTCACCTTCACACTCGCAGGCTGGTAGTATTGCGGCGTCGCAGAACGGCGGCGGCCAGAACGGTGTTCCGATGGTCAATGGGTTGCCCAGTGGGGGGCAACAGACGGATATGAATCATCTGTGGGCTGTGGTGCAGCAGTTGAGTCAGTTGCTTGAGGAGAACAAAGCGCAGACGAGGGGGATTGTGGAGGGCGTTGCGGCGATACAAGGAAGGGTTGCATCAGAGGAGGGGGGTGAAGTTGGCGGTGGGGCTGGGATTAGAGGGGGTGGTTCGGCGATGAGGGAAATTAATGGGGAGATTAATGGTATGTTGAGACTCTGGACATTGGATGTCTAGTGTCAGGCGAACAAAGAAGTTAACATGTTTGCGCAGCGGCGACACAAGCACACCTTCAATCGCAGCTCTCAGCCACTCAATCCACCATCGCCTCGCTCACATCGACCAATACATCCCTCTCCGCCCTCCTAACAGACTACGAATCCGCACTCACTCTTCTCCTCGATAAACTACGGCCCTACGCTTATTCGCAAACGAACGCCATACTCGCACTTCACAAACACTACCAGACCATCCTCGACCAAGAGCGCTCCACATCCATGGCGCTAAGACTAGAGCATGCAGAGTGGCAAGCGGGTCTAAGCCGCGTAGCAGAGAATGCGAGGAATGCGCTGAGGATGCAGGGTGAGGTCGAAGTAGGTCTGCGAGGGACATGCAAGGAGTTGGCGGAGGAAAACAGGGTGCTCAGGCGAATGGTAGGCTGGGAGGAGAGAGAACAAAGCGACGACGAGGAAGAGATGGCGAAGATTGGTTGATGATACTCGTGTGTTCAGAGAAATCTGTCGTGTCTTTGTGCATAGCGTTGGCGTTTTTGGTGGGGCATGATATTACCGAATGTCCACGGTTCCGGTATCAACAGCCTTTGGTGGGCTTGACGCAATCTTTGTTTTACCATCGGGTAATGGTCGAGGTAGAATGCATGATGAGACTTTGCGCGGAGCAAAGCTTGCGTACGCTTCTCAGACCATACATAGCCAGTGCCACTCTGCGTGTGTTGTGCAAGTGAGTAAGTATGTAGGGGAGTTGCCGCTATTCCCCATCATCTCAGCAGCGAGCGAAAATACTACAAAAAAAGTCAGCAACACAAGCAACCCTCAACCCAAACAACTCATCACCTTCAGTTTCTCAATCCCATGCTCTGCCACCTCGTGCTGTTCTGGCGACAGCAATAGTTCAGCTAGTCTTCGCTTTCGCTCCTGGGTCTCCACAACACGCTGTCACATGTCAGCCAGGATCCATAGATAAGCGTTGCAGTAGGAACGCCCACCTCTTCAAATGTGTTTTCCATCATGAAGCGAATGGTGGTCACTGGCTTGGTCTGGCCCATGCGGTGTACGCGGGCCAGGGCTTGTTCTTCGACGGTAGGGTTCCATTGCGGTTCCATGATGTATGCTCGCGAGGCGACGGTGATGTCGAGGCTATGTGTTTTTGAATCAGTATTCTCATGTTACGAAAAATGAATCTGACTGGGTCGATGACATACCCGACTGCGGAGCAGGAAATGGTCATGAGAATGACTGAGATATGCGGGTCTTGCCGGAAGTCTCGGAGGGCTCTTGAGCGGTTGGTTTGGGAGGTGTTTCCGTCGTATCGTGTGTACGTGATGAGGGACTGTGCAAGGCCTTTTTGCACTAGGTCGAGTGTTGAGGTCCAAAAAGAGAAGACGATGCTGGGGGATGTTAGTGGGTGTTGTTTGTGAGAGTGAGAGACAATTCTCAGTTCAGGTCTAGACGTACCTCTTGGTGCCTGTCGGTTGCTCCAGCAAGTCTGAGACTAAAGCCTTGATTTTTGTCGGTAGTGGCTCACCATTAAATTCATATGGTGACCCAGAAGGCGAAGAGGCGCCCGAGTATGTGATGTCTGGATTGTAGAGAACATGAGCACTAGGGCATGGAGGTAAACAGCCGCATTGGTCATGTCGGCATTGAGCCAGGCAGCTGCTGCAGATAACTTTCAAGCAGGAGAACAGGCGAACAGTAGAGTCGGTGCATACGAGTTCAGATCCTAGTCCGTCATTGACAAGGAAAGTTGCGTCCAAGTCAAGGCTGCATCTGGTGCAAGTGACCATTTCAGCTGTGGTGAGAGTGGTGAGAGCGGTGAGAGCTGTTCTTTGGTCCCAGATGGTCGATGTTGGCAAAGCAGTATTTTTGGCCCTCCTCTGAGTACCCAGATTGCATATTAACCGCAGCTCGTTGATTTGTTGAATGATACTTGTAAAGGTAGCCGACTGGCTGGAGCCACTAATAGCTGCGTCAATCTTTGACGCAACGTTGCTCTGAACCATGTTGTAATGCTCCCGCTCATGCTGGTTGAATTTCAGTGTGTACCTCAAATCAGTTCGTGCAGGGAGATCGACAACACCCTGCGTACGGCGAAGGAGAATGCTGTGAACTAGCCTTTTGATGCGGCGGATTGCTTCTCCCTCATCGTTTCCTGATTTCCATGGAGCGACGATGTCCTCTTCAAATCTCTCGCGATTTTCGTAGGGATGCACGCGTAGGAACTCGCACATTGTAGCCAAGTCACCAAGGCGATTTTGCAGTGGAGTACCCGTCACAGCCCAACGAGCATGAGCTTCTAGGGCGCAAATTGCCTTGAACGTGCTACATGTTCTGTTACTCACATAATGTGCTGTTTCGTTAGCTCGAGTAACAATCTTGCTAAGAGTCATACCTTCATCCAAAACGATGCGTCGCCAACGGACAGAAAAGAGGGTTCTTGGCTGTGAATGGGAGGCGCTTCTCCATTCTGACTCTACGGTCTGATACGTCGTGATGATGACATGAGATTGGCTGAGTTCCTCTATCCGCTGCACTCGTTTTGAGCCATGATGCCTCCGTACTTTCAACGATTGCAAAGGGTTCAGATGCCTGGATGGTCAGTAAAGTTCTCGGTAGAAAGAGGAATTATGCTACCTTCGAAACTGTTCTTCCCAGGTTTGGATAACTATCAAACGTTATGATATGATCTTCTTTTGACTCAGTTACACTTACGAGAGGGAGGCACAATCAGGAGAGTAGCTGTATTCTCTGCTGACCCACTATGCAATGCTTGGTCAAAGCTGTAGGGTGTATCGTTTGACATCAGTGCAATCATGCTGAGTGATTTCCCCAGTCCCATTGAATCGGCAAGGACTCCGCCCCGAAACTGGGTAGGCTGACCATACTGCGATCTACCAGTGATATTGTTTCGGTAACTATCATAGTCGATTAGAAGTCCAAACGAAAAGAGCTGGAATATTCACTAACATTGTTCCATTGATACCTGGTGAAGTCTTCCATACGTCCCATGTATCCTGAAATGCCCAACCACGCTCTCTTTGAGTCATGAAGTAAAGTGCCTGCATCTGATGACTGATTTGGTGGTTAGAGGGTGACATGGGAATAGTAAAGGGAGACATACGGCAATAACATGGTCCTCAGCCTCAATGGCGTCTCCAGCTCCTTCAATAACCTTAACGAGACAAGTGCATCTGAGAAGTTTGAGTATTGCAAACTTGTTACAACAGCCTGATCGAAATCGCTTTGGAGTTCAAAAGTTAAAAGAGTTCTGTCTTTGTCTGAGGAGAGGCGGTGAGGATTGCGGTACGGGACGTTTAACTCGCAGCCAATTGGATCCTGCAAGTACAGCTCACATTCCTGGCAGAATATTCCTATATCGTCAAACATGTAGTCCGGCCCATACAGAATGACAGAACATGATAGCCAGTCACGCGTGTTGCGTAGAGCAGTTCCTCCTTGCTTGTGGCCGGAATTTGTTGGCAACACTATTATGATTTGCGTTAAAATTCCATCTTTGGATAGAGCTTGAAGTATCTCAGAACTCTGTACGTCGAGTTTTCCAGTCGTAGATCCTTGTAAGACCAATTCATCTGGCCATACAAACGAGACCTTCTGATGAACACCATATTTTCCCTGAGGCTGCCGGTCAAACTCTGCTCGAAGCTCGGTAATCTAATCTATCTAGTTAACAGATGGGCAGGAAAGAGGATGAAGTAACTTGCCATCCCAAAGCACACTTGGTCGGGTTGTGCCGTGATCGAGTGAGGAGTTCCCAACACAGAATCTTCTGCATCAGTCCTGAACAGATGTTGAGGTTCGATAGAAGCAGGTTGACAATTACTGATTGAGATTGCAGGTGGCCCACGAATTATCGACGTGGGATACTGCACAGAGTTGGCTTCCGAGAATGCGCTTGGGCTGGTCGCAACGATTGGCTGACATATCCCACTTCGACTTTCATCCCAAAGTAGAACACTAGACTTTTTGTTGTTGGAAGAGCCGCCAGGTACTGTGAATTGCTGCGTGCTATGAGATGTGGGGCTGATCTGGTTCCGAACGTCGGGGAAGCTTGCCTCCACAGGTTGAAAAGCGTACAACGCCGTACCAGTATCACTCCGGGTTGACCAATCGGCCTCACATGTATTTTCCACGCGACGTCTTTTGAGAGGGGGATGATTAGAGTCGTGACGGCGTAAGTTTGGAGTATCCGGATTCCACAGAGGCGTCAACGCGGCACGGTGGGTCATACTTGGCAAGCTAGTTGCTTTTACCAAGAGGCTTCAGTTATATTATAAAGTTGAGTAGCTCGGGAGTTGCCCATGTTGGTACCAGATATTTAGGAGGATTGGGGATTCTGTGAGCGGCTAGATGGCGGGATAGAAGGCTGTGTCGCTATGTGGCTGCGATCAGCTGGCGGCCTAACGTCCTCTTACAGGTCTGCCTTGCAGGTAGCTTCGCCACAATCAAGCGAAGTACACGTGTGTGCATGCCGACACCTGGAGATGAATATCTGTCTTCACTCTATGAACATGCTTTCGCATTTCATCATATTTCGTTCCTTCTGATTGTTGAGTTTGTAATTCACAGATGACAGACACCAAGTGATGGCGACGAGAGCTCACGCGCCAGGGCAGACGAGCTTCGCACCCCACTTGAGCCTCTCTACCAGCGTACCTCCAGTCACACTCACGCCCCAGGCACGCAGAACTTTCCAAGACAGTTTTGCCAAGTTTGAAAAGACGGTCATAAAACGCTCGAAAGACGATCAGCGTGAATTTGCCGACACTACGCTACGCGATGTCTGGGAAGCTGTGAGGGAAATCGAGCAACAACTAGCTGCACGGCAACATCTCCGTAATTTGAAGCGTCTCGAACCGTTTCTGAATGGTCTAGATGCGTATTCGAAGGTGGTAGAGGTTCTGTGTAATGGTACACCGTATATGCCCTGGATATGGGTGAGCATGTGTCTTTGAGGCCCTCTGAATAAGCTAACCTCCATAACTTATAGGCACCTATCAAGTTGATGATAAAGGTCAGATTACAACAAAACTTCACAGTCCCCAAAATCTGACCTTGGTTAGTTAGCTAGCGATCACATCAGTGCCTTTGAAACCCTCATCTCAGCTTATGCGCAAATTGCGGAGAATTTGCCACGGTTCGACAGACTTAGCAACGCGTTTCGTAATCATCCAGATTTCCAACAACTCATCGCTGTCGTATATAGCGATATTCTAGAGTTTCATAGACAAGCCTACAAATTCTTCCGGAGATCTGGTAAGCTTCACTGGCAGAATATTGGCGTACGGAAATGCTAACAGGCAGTGAATGAAGGCTGGAAGAGTTTCTTCAAATCGTCATGGGGTCAGTTCGATTCCAGGTTCAGCAGCATCCTGACTAGTATGCAGAGACACGCTAGCCTGGTGGATAAGGAGGCGAGCGCTTACTCAATATCCGAGATTATGATGTGGAGAAGGGAAGCTCGAGAAGCAGCTGTGAAAGTAGAAAATGAGCGATCAGCTGCTAAGCTTGCGGCAACCCTTTCATGGCTTGGTAATGATAGGATCTGTATATTTAGACCAGATAATAGCTAACTTACGCCTTCTAGGTATCGAAAACCTCCCAGGGTGTGGTCAGTCGTACCAGGATAATACCTTGAACCGCCTTTCGGATGACTGTTGTCCAGGTACAACTGATTGGACTTCCAAGCATCCCAAGACAAAGGTATGGCTACAGGACGGACGAGGGCCCTCATTTCTATGGCTGAAAGGCAAGCCTGGTTCGGGTAAGGATAACATGAAAAGATGTTGATTATTGTGACTAAGCCTTCATTAGGAAAGAGCACTATCGTTGCCAGAATTGCGCAGTCTCTCAGATCATATACTGTTCACCGTCGTCGTACACTCTTATGCTGCTTCTATGGATATAGCATAAGTAGTATACATTCGGAGCCTGTGATGTTCATTCTAGCAACATTGGTTTCTCAAATTTTACGCCAAAATATCAAGCTCTGTACTTATGTATACGAAGAGTTTGTCGCCGCAGCCAGGTCACCATCAACTCGAGAACTGCAAAAAATTCTGTCTGATCTAATCCCTCAGCTAGAATCGCCGAGAATCCTGATAGATGGAATTGATGAGTGCATTCATTACGGCAACGATGGCTCACCGCGTGATCTAGCTCCAGTAAAAGACGTCCTACAAGCTATTCTACAACTGGAACACTACGGAAGCGGGATATCGTCGCCCAAAATTCTTCTTGCCAGTCGAGATATTTTCCAAATTACGGAAAAGCTGTCCAAGAAGCCGGTATTGTCGCTCGATGATGAGAGCGAGATCATGACGAATGCTATTCGATGTTTCGCCAAACAAGGGTTTCGTGAGATTCAAGAAAGATTCGAAAGCCTTCCAAACGCTCAAAGTATTCTTAGTCAAGTGGAATCTCGTATAGTGTCTAGATCTCAAGGTTCGTAGATATTTTTCTGTTAACGACAAACGTTTGGTGTTCACTGCACCAAGACCTCTTGTTCTTTCATAATTCAACCACGGGCGTCATGCCACATTTACAGGCATGTACTAAGGATGTTGATTAACGAAAAATAGGAATGTTTCTCTGGGTACGCCTAGTATTGTCGTATCTAGAGCAAGACGCTTATAGTATGGATGATCTTGAGAAGGCTGCTGCCAATTTGCCTGTCACACTGAACGAGTTGTAAGCATGTTGCTCTTCACAACGATTCTTCAGCTGACGGGGACGAAGTTACGGTCGAATCTTGGCTCGACTAGACTTGTTGAATACAGTTGCCCGCAACAGAGCTATCAGCGCAATCAACTGGATGCTATGTGCGAGACGACCGCTACGGGCGGTGGAACTACAAGACGCTATTGTATTTGCGATGGGTTCAGAGACCCTGACAGAGAGGAACAAGTTATCAGTGACTGTCTTGAACCATTGCAAGCCACTGATTCAGATACATTCAGATGGTCATGTGTCTTTCGTGCATTTCACTGTACAGGAGTACGAACCTTACCCCATTCTTCTGAGATATCTGCTAACACCTGAATAGGTTTTTCAATAACAGCTCCTTCACGAATCCGCTGAATTCTGAACGGTGTGTGGCTGTAAGCTGTTTGAGGTATCTAAACCATAGCCTCACACTCAGTCCCCAGAACAGCATCGGAAAATCGGCAGCAGTTGACACAGGAAAGTGTCTTCATATCCTTCAGCCATATGTTTATGAGCACTGGCTTGATCACCTACTTTCATTGGCTGTCAAATGCCATGACACTTACGATGGGCAACTTGAAGAACTCTTAAGCCGACTTCTGGCTACTATCAATCACCATCAGAAACAAGAGGGCAGATTGTTCTCTCAGCTTTCAACCCAGGACCATGAAGCCATTCTAAGCATGGAGCCTCGACTACTGTATATGCGTCGATACGGGTATATATTCCAAGCAATCGTGGATATTGTTCAGCACCGGCACGTCCGAGCACTAAAGTTCCACGATACATCATCTCTAGGTTTGGTTACGCAAATCAAAATTTTTACCATGGCTAATGACAAACTCCAGATTCGCTCATCGACCCGACTCCCTTCAGTATGATTAAAGCAGAATACGAGGCTCATGTCAATGAGTTACTCTCTGCTTCATCATTTCCCGGCCTTAGTTCTGTGGAACTAGCTATGTTTCACCGTGTTTATCAGCCATTCGCATTAGTATGTCGCTATCCTGGGTGTGCAAACATCTCGGCGGGCTTTGCCACTCATACTGATCGCGACCGTCACGAAAAGTCCCACGCCCCACCTCTCTCATGTATTTACTCGGGATGCAAATACGCTTTGCCATTTAACTCATTGCAGAGTCTCAAGCGGCATATTCGAGAGTCTCACGATGGTGCATTGCGACGTATACCAAAGACTGTACGGTCTCAGCGAAACCAAGATGCGTCATTTAGCAGTCATCTTGTCCGAAGACACGAAGATACGGAGATACGGACACAAAATGATATGGCGGGCCATCACAGGCCAAGCACCTCCATTGTCGGAACCCAACCAGGTGATTTTGTGGTGGACTGGGCCGATAAACAAGATACAAGCTCTAATAATTCGCATGGACCGGCCAGCGAGTTGACGTCAGTACTCTCTACATTTCTGGAGAGTCTCCTGGTGAATCAAGTTTCCTGGCCTTTCCGGCGTGGCCACGTTAGCACAATCAGCTCATCTATCAATCTGGACCTTATATGGAAAAAGTTCTCGAAGTCAGGTTATTTTTCACTAGATGGATTGGTCATTGATCTTTGCAAAATGTTCCAAGAGTATCGAAGCTTGGTATCGCCGAAAACATCGATAGACAGAGGTGTTCTAAAAGCCGTGGTTGACTTAGAGAACTACATGTGGATGCTCATTCGACAAATGCAGCCATATGGTATGTTCAATCCTCGCGGGTTACAGCAATCAGAACCGTGGTTTCGAAGTACTGCCCGTGAAGATATCGACCGTCCAACAAGCATGTCCTTTTCTCCAAAGCAACCGTACTCTTTTTGGTCACCATTCGCTCCAACACAGTCCGAAACGATTGCAACGACGATTCACATGGAGAACTCATCTGCCCACGATTTTATGAAGGCTGCTCTCTCTTCACCACCGGTAGTAAATCCTATCGACTCGCCGAGGGAAGATGTGCAACTAAGAAGCCTTGCGCTAAGAAGATCAATGTCTCAGATGCATGATCCCCACACAAATTCACTGGCACCTGCATTCATTCGTAGTTACCGGGAAAAAGGCAGTGATATGGGTCTTGCTTCCAAATGGAATCAGAATCTCTCTCCAGAAGAGCGCGGCATGGCAGCTAGCCACTGTTATATGAGTCTCTGCAGTCTACTAGGGACCAACACGTCAGTCATTTCTCAGGCATTTGAAATTGAGGTGGATGCTTTTGTACAAGCATCTTCGAAGGACGATTATTTCGACAAAATCGCGCAGGAGTTGATCAAGAGAGAAGCTTTGCAAGAGCAGCAGCTACCCAAAGAAGAAGTCAAGTCGGGGAATAAAGAAATCCCTGATAACTATCCTCATAACGACCCTGATAAAGAGTCCTTGGAATTTAATTGGCCCGATTTATTCGACGTATCTGGCGCACCACCTCAATTTACCGAAATGGAGATACCTGTACCTGGTGCACCACCTCCATGGCCAGATCTTAGCCGAAGCCCAAGCCCAAACCTGGGGCAGTAGTGATTAGGAGGAGTGGCGATTGTCGTGTAGGTAGATCAAACGGGGCGTTTTACTTTGAAGAGATGTAATGTCAAAAAACTACGACCGTTTTCGGTATTAAAGATATAAACCTTTCCATGCTTCTAAACCCTCAAGCTCGCCACATTATTGCTCAAGAAGTCGTACGTGTCCGATCTAAAGTCATCATCCATATAACTATTCGAATTCGCTCCGAAATTGACTAGTTTCTTGCCTGTACTCCACTTTGGCCAGTTCATCAGTCCGCTGCCCACATTCGGATCCATGTTGTAAACGAAAGAGAAATAGTACCCTCTAATCGACCTTGCAGCGTTGTTCGGCAGAATACCGAAGAAGACTTGCAATATATCCGAAGCATGGAACGTGCCTAGAATAGGAGTGCCGTAGTTGTACGTAGCAAGGTAGGACCACGAAGGTACATCGGGGTGGGCCTGGGATGCGGCGTTGAGGAAGACACGACGGGTCAAAGTGAATGTGATATCACCAAGAATGGCGGATATGCGCTTGAACTGTGGGTACCAGCTGTTGAGTATACCAGTGCGGAAAGGCGAGCCGTCTTCGGTAACGGTCTGGTAGCTATTGACGAGAGTGCTAACCTGGGCCGGCGAGGCATTATTGAAGAAGACGGTCGAGAGATACGAGGTGACTTCATTGACAGTGGTGAGGTTTGCAGTAAAGAGACCAAAGAGCGTGCCCTCGTCCTCTTGGTCACCAACAATAAAGGGCACCTTGGCGAACTTTCCGGCCTTCGCCAGTACGTCGGGTGATGCAGTAAGGGTTTTGCCATCAGGACGTGGCAAGTAGGACAAATTAACTGTAAAGTAGGAAAGGATACCGGGAACCGTGTTGGCAGCATTGAGAAATTTGGTGTAGGGGACAGTGCGGAGGCAGGCTAGAGTGTCAGAGGCGCCTGAGCAGCCAGCTACCTCAACAACCTGTTGGGCATATTAGTACATATGAATTGCAACCAACTGACGAAAAACGTACTCTGTCGTAGATAGCCTGGCCTTTAGGGCAGTCCACGGGATCGGCTGGAACAACAGAACCCGAGTTCATGATTCCGGCCCTGAAAAGTGGCTTTCCTTTGTAGGTGTTGTCGCCATCGTACAGCATCATTTGATCCATTACAGAGATTGCACCAGCACTCTCACCCCAGATGGTGACCTTGGTGGGATCACCTCCAAATGCAGCGATGTTGTCTGCAACCCATTGCAAACCCAGCCTTTGATCAAGAAGTCCTAGGTTGGCAGAACCATCTGCCAGTACTTCTTTGCCGGGCATGAATCCAAATCCTCCGACGCGGTAGTTGACGGCTACGAAAATAATGGGCTTTCCTTGGGCGACTGAATCGGCAACAAGACTAGTTCCGTCGTACATTGCAGTCGCACCTAGTTCAAAACCACCGCCAAAGATCCAGAATAAAACTGGGAGCTTAGCGTCGGGTTTGGTTCCAGCGGGGCGTTGGACATTGATGGTGAGGCAGTCTTCTCCAGCATTGGTGACTTTCTGAAAGAGAGGTAGGTTGAGTATGGTTCCCAATACGCTGGATGGGATGTTGGCTTGGTCAACGCTGAAGAAGAACTGCGGACATGCTTTGGGACTTCCGGTGGCGTCCACATTTCCGAGAGCGGATGTCAGAGGTTGTGGTGGTTTCAGTCTTAGCTGGTTCACTGGGGGTTGGGCATACGGGATGCCCTTGAATGATTCGACATTCAAGATGTTTGTTCCAGTGACAGTGGCTTGAGGTAGGGGAGCGACAACGATGGGGTTTGCGCGCTTCTCGTGAGGCGCTGGTGCTGCAAAAGCCAAGGGAAGAAATGCAAAAGCCGTGGAGATCTTCATGATGAACTTGTCTCAGCTTGCGCCGCGAAGTGAGTGCCTGGGCTTTGAGACTACGCCATCAAATGTTCTGAAAGCCACGATACTTAAGTCCACAGCCTGATCCTGTGTCACAAGCCAGAAACACCGTCCTCGACGACAAACCTCGGACAAGGAGCAAGTAGAAGATGAGCAGGTGATGCAACTTTCGGGAACAGTCGAATTGAACGCCATATTGCCGTGGCCGCAGATGCACCCATGCTGCAGCAGCGTCCTTCCCAGTTCCTGGATTGCAGATCCACCTCTTTGTGGGCAAGTAGGCTTGGAAAGCATCGTGAAAAAACAAAGTGGAATACGGGAGAACGGCATTAGGCCTATCACAATGCCCAATCCAGGCGGACAGTCAGGGGAAACAACCACATTGGGTTGGGCTATAGTTAAATGGCTTCCGGCGCCTACATACAGCAAGGCGTACTAGGCAACAAGTCATGGGACGTGGCGCACCATACGGACGAATGGTGGGCCAACGCCCCCCTACCTCAACGGTTAAACGGTATACGCTTTCAATGCGAGGTAGATTACGAGCTATCAGATGGCTTGCTTGCCCTATGCAACTGCAGGCTGCTGCGCGACAGTAGAGTTGGAGTAGGTGTGAGCTGCGACCCGTGAAGCCACCAAACTCCCATAAAACCCGAGGTCACAAGATCATTTTGTTGCCGACGGACGTCCGGTAGTACCTCCCTGTTACGTGGCATGCGAAATAAATAATGGATTTTGAATATGCCGATGAGCAGCCAAAAGCCGTTGGTCAGAGTTCCTAACGTCGGCGATGCTGCCACTCGGGGTGACACTAGGTATTAGTCCCGCGTGGACAGCAATGCGGGGTATCTACAGAACAGAGCAAGGCGCTTCCCCAGAATACCTATTGGCCCCACCCCCAAATCGACTTGTTCCACGACTGAGGAGTTAGAGTATAGCCTCGGTACAAAACAGGCGCTATGATCTAGTAAATCTTGCATGATAATACAATACGCAAAATTTTCTTGGACGGCCCCGCGCTCCACATCCAGGTTTTCTTACAGTTACCCGTGGAGGTGAGGCATGTCAACACTTTCTTGCATCTTGCGAGTTGAACAAATTTATCCTCTATGTCCCTTAGTATCGTAGCAGCTTCGTGGAAGCAATCCCAAACTTCTAACCTGAATTGCTATGATATAATTATGGTGACGAATCAGCTCCTTTTCGATATCAAACTCCTTCACACTCCTTGCCTATCCTCATTATGCCAGCAAAATCGCTTGGTCCTACTGAGTTTCAGAAGATGATTCGAAGTTAGGGCTTGCAGCATTTCCACTATGCAAAACTATCAGTACGAGATTCTGGGACTTATAAATAATAACGTTTGATGTACATACCCGGAGACGACAGTCCTTATCCTCCTTACAACCACCTTTTACCTCTGTTCTGGAAGACCCGGTTATTTCAAGTCCAGCAGGACATGTTGCTATTGGATAGCTGCACACCCCTTTTCGACAACGCCAGCTAGCGAACTGTGGCTTGGCGTCACAGTCAAATACTGCTTCGCAGATGCCTGCAGCTAACAAGATAATGAGTATCTTAAGTTGCATTGCTTCGGTAGCGAAATTGCTGGATGAGGTGAAGTTGATTGGATGTAAGTAGATATAGTAAAGTGTAGAAAGATAGAACAGATGATGGGGAGGCTCGCGATCGCTGTTGGAACGTCGCTATCGTTAACTGCCGTTTGAAGGCTGTAGTTCTGCGTGGCTTTTTCGTTGAACTCAACGGGAGATTATATAATCCTACCCCCTTTATTTTCATTCTGATTTTATTTCCGGCTTTGCCAATACGGCTCAACTGCGCCCTCTCTTCGGCGAAAAAACAACAACAACTAGATAAGTAAACAGTCGACACTCAATCTAGTTCATTTGTTAAGCTCTGATCTCACCAGATTTCAAGTCGAAGACACGCTCATATTATCATTGCTAGATTCTCTCCCTACGGAAAAATTCCGCAAACGTTCATATCTCAATCTGTAACCTTTTATGGCATTGCCACCAAGCCCTACAGCTCTACCAAGCGTGCACCACGTATAGAATAGCGTTAGGCCATAGCTATCCTGCACTTCTGAAAGAGCACATTGCGTACTTTATGAATTATTAGAGCTAGTCAGATTACTTTGACATCAACTGTGGGAGGATAGCGGCGTAGTGACCTGTGGGAACCTTTTGCATATTGGTAGAAATTCCCGTGTCGCTACGGGACGATGGGGCCGTTTATAAGGGCCGAGTGACCGTATGGAAGGAAATTAATCCTGGAATTCCAGCAAATTCATACTGATCTAGTCTGTGCATCCAACTGGGACCAATTTCGCGATGAACGCATTCCGCGCCGAGCAGCAAGCATAAGCGGGTATCTCGGAAGAATTCTTCGCGGAGAAGAAACCTTACTGTAAACACGAGATTCGCAGGACCATTCTATTGTGCCTTGACCTCATCGGATCTCCCATGTTCACAACTACGTACATACCATCGTCGCCGCAAGGCCCCATCCTTCTCTCAAGACCACTGCGTAGGTGACAAATTGCAAGGTTGTTATCGATAGCCAGAGAGCTCTCGCTAAGCTCCTTCGGGCGATAAACATATCACTAAGCCAATTTCGGCTTAAAGCGACTGACACAACACGATCGACATCGTATTGTCATCGCCCGCTCCAACTTTCTCGACTCTGCCTAAAATCTCACGTTATCATCTTCGATTCATGGCTCATATGTTGTCCATCAACAACGCAAAACTGCAACAACGCGACTGTGTTGTTTTGCGAGCGAGCGGTTGAGCTAATGACGCGACATTGAGTTGTACATTGTAAGGTTGACCTAGAGGGTGTTTGATGACTTTGGAATTTAACTTGTGTCTGATCGTACGCAAAAACGCGAATGATCAGCTTCTCCGTGGCAGTGGTACGTATGAAGAGTTGAGTTGGTGTGCTTTACACAAGCCCAAGCAAGAACCCCTTAAGCCAAAAGAATGAAAGGTGCAGATCAGGCCTGGAGGGTCATGACCCTAGATGATGGAAACTCTGTCGCCTTATCGTCATGTATGTAAAACTCTATCTACTCTGCTGCGCCGCGCGTCGATAGCAATGCCATGCAAACCGAATGCGAAAATTGTAACCAAGTCAAGGCTACCCCTTTGATGCCCATGAGAAAGAAAACTTTTGTCCGGCTCCACACTCCTTGGCTCGCACAGTCCCCATCATCGGGAACAAGTGCACGCTGTGGGACTTCTGGGAATTTGCGCAGATCTTGAGGTTTCTTAGCAACCACACCAACCTGCCTCGTACAAAGAAGCAAGAAGTGCGGGTGGCAGGTATTTGGTTATGTTGTTAGTTCCACAAAGAGGACCCATCATCTCTAATGTGATAGTATATATAACTACCAGCAATTCTCATAGGCATATAAGAGCTCCACCAGCCTCGCCGCTTCGGTAATTTACCCTAGGGCCCACACGAAGCCTCGGAAGTCCGATCATCGGCCGATTCTGCCGGAACACCTTCTTCCTCGATTTCAGCGTCAGATTCATCGGCACAATAGATAGTGATATCCACTTTGTTGTCGTATGCTGTATCCGTACGAGATTTGCGCCAGAAGACCCTGAAACTTAATGACCCCATTTTTGGACGAGGGTGTCTTTGTGAGAACGCCAGTAGAATGCATCTCACAACTGGTCCAAGTAGAACGATCGGCTACAATCACGAGTCAGTTTTACACTTTGGAAATGCACTGCTATCGCTGATCCGCGCATTCGTGTGAAACACTAGAATGGGCAAGATTGAGCGATATTCCGAGTTCACAGGGAACGAGACGATGGAGAAGAGACGGCATCCGCTAACGCTTCGTACTACCCACGATATGCAAACATCACATATGGAGCTACCCTCATTTACTATGGAAAGATCTCTTCCGTTATGCGTTTGTGTGTATTCGCATTGTGTTCACTCATAGGTGTCGTGTCTGTAAAGATGACTCATAGTTCGCCGAGTCGACATTATCTTATTTGCAATTCAATGTCTATGATTAACGGTGATTGGGCCTGCGAGAGTCTTCACATTTCCAGATGTGTTTCCAGAATACTTCCACAGGAATGCTATACATTTCAAAGTGCACAACAGAGCCAGGCCAACACCACCATCCAAGCCTACATACGCTTGTGGCTTGACTAATACGTGTTCAACAGGAATTGGTTCAGAGACTATAGAATACAATTAGTAGTGTCCAGCGCAAGGTGCGGTAAAATATCATACTCGAGGTGACTAAAACATTACTCATTCCCCATGTGATTTGGGTTCAGAATCGATTGCCAGTTTCTCAAATGCTAGCTAAGTATCGCCATCGAGTAAGCCCCCAGCCTTCGAATGATATCTAGATCAGTTATTTTTTTAATTCTGCTAGCTATGGTTGTCTAGAACTTTGGAAAGTCGTAACGCATATCTGTTTCGGTTGCGCTGTCTCGCCGGGTATCAAAGTCGAACCCAATGGATCCCGACCGCTTCCTACTATAAGCACCCGAAATGCCTAGGACTTTTGTGAATCGCATCGCAAACTCTGACGCTCCCTTGAAAAGCGGCATCTTGGGCGGTATAGGATGCCCAGCAGGCCGTCCAACAGGGTCGGTCTCTGGCATCGCATCAGGGGCAACTTCATCTTTTGGCTGGTCCGCTTCTTTTGACTGTGAAGCATCGTCTAGTAGCTCCGTCGGTTTTGGTTGCGACGCTTCCTTTGGTAGCTCCGTCTCTGCTGATTGTTCGGCCTCCTCAAGTAATCTACAACATCCGTTAGTCGTATGCAATTAGCACAAAGCAAAATTCCACAAACCTCTTCGCCTTGACCCTATAGCACTCTCTCTCCTGCCCATGGAGATGATACCTACAACTCCCCTCCCATCCGCTCACCCTCTCGCCTACCTCCCCACCGTGCAAGCACTCCTCTCCCAAAACCCTAAACACCTCTCTGATAAACCTATCCCCCCGCTGTACAAGCCCCACCTCATATCCTTCAAACGACTGCTTAATCACTCTGCGTATCCCAGATGCGCCAAGATTCTCCTTCCAAATAAGCCCAACCACAACATCAATAAACGGATTTGTCGTACTCGCAAACCCAGGGATACAGTCGTACAGCGCCGTACCAGCCATTATAAAGCCTTCCAGCATACCCGGATGGTTCTCAGTAGAGTACTGGATAATCGCATCGTGCACCGTGTCCAGGAAGTCGGTGTCGACAAGTAGGTGACCCAATGAACACACCATTACTAGTGTTTTGATTTCGCAGCCGGCGCTGGGTTTCCGCGTGTGTAGCTTGCCTGTAAGAAGCCATTGGTAGTAGATTAAGAATTCTGTGGCATGGATCTTAGAGAGGGTGATTGTGCGGTGGGTGTTTTGGGTGGCCAATTTATCGAGCGCGCGGTTGAGATAGAGGGAGGATTTGCGGAGGGTGGATTCGGCAGCGTGAATATCGGTTTGGTGGGGGGATCTGCCGAGGCGGATGGTTATGAGGTCTTGTTGGAAGCTGCGATGGGTTAGTTGGGTGGATGGGAGAGATGAAGGGGAGCATGTACCTTGAGATGTCGGAGTAGTTGGCTCGCTCCATGTTGTGTTGATTCGCTATACTGGACTTTGATAAATCGTGGTAGCCTTGCGCTTCCAAAAACAGGGTAGTTGAGGATGTACTAGACTGGTGTGAAAAGAGTGTGATGCTTTCGAATTAGGATGCAAGAATCATGGAGATCATCTCATCGGTTTATACAACGTACAAGCTCGGAACTTACCGCATGGCCTCAGTATAAATGACGCCTTACAACGAACTTCTGCAATTCTGCGACACGTAACTCATCACTGATACTTTGTCCCAACACTCTGGCTCAGGCACAGCTCAATCACCATTGAATCAGAAGCGGAAGCAGATTACTGTCGCGCTTAGCCTTCTCTCAATGCAACAGTTCCAACACATTCGTTCAAGTACTTTGTACAAGTGAATCATTGCATTTCCAATCTAGCACATCCCATTTCTCCACACATGTCCGTTGGTTAAGCTCGCCATGTATGTCCCCTCATATTGACATATCATAGCACACATAATACCCCCAACTATATCGCCACCACACCTGGTTGCCTTCCCAAAGAAGAGCACATCGCACACGACAAATCCGATAGAACAAAAAAAGAGGCTAACACCTGTCATCTTGATACCCACACAGCTCGCGTCCCAAACCAGTCCTCAACCACACATCCCCCCATCCGCCAATACAACCTCAAAATGCTACCTTGCCTCACTAACCCACCCACTGCCAAGCTCTTCATACAAATCTTTTTCGCATCTTCCACAACAAGCCTTTACCAGACCTTGCCAAGTCACATACGCCAAATCCCCATTACCGCCACCCCCCCAAAAAAGCGGGATTCTCCATCACGCCAAGAACCCCCCCAACACTGCAAATCCGCATTCATTCCCCAGCTGGGAAAGATAATCCCCCATCTAATACCCCCCCAGATTACCCATTACTCAAGTTTAAACTTTAAGAGAGAGAGAGAGAAAGTAAAAAAGTAAAAAAAAAGTACCGGCATACATCGGCATCTAACCACGCACGCGCGTGCGTGCACACGCTATTTAGACCCTTGATACCTTGATAGAGTTTACCCAATCAAGCGAACCTGTCGTCCCTCCTCCTCCTCCCTCTTCTCTTCTCTCTCTCTCTCTTTTTTTTTACTCTCCCGGCACCCAACTCCGCACGGAAAAACCTAAATTCCCCGCTTTCATTCGGAAGAGGGGAGAGAGAGAGAGAGAGAAAACGACGACAATAGACGCACGTGTTTCACCATTTCAGATTCCACACACGACGTTATTTTGCCGAACTAGTTCTTTGTGTGAACTAGTTAGTAGCCTTTTTTCTTTTTTTTCCGGGAGGGGGAGGGGGGTAGTCAGAGGAAGAAAAGAAAAAGGGCGGGGCGGGAACAACAGGGAAGGGAAGGGAAAGAGAAGGGAAGAAATAAACCTAGTTTCCCGTTTTGGAATGATTGATACGCTCGGTGAGAAGACTGGGAATCGGAGTGTTGCAGCGTGGGGGGAAAACCTTATTTTCCGTAAAGAGAGAGAGAGAGGGGGGGGACATCAATGCGGAGGAAGGGAAGGGCGGCGGAAAATGCCGTTGTAGTTGTTGTTGTTGTTGCTGCTGTTATGGAGATCATCTGTCATGGAATGATGGGTTGAGACGTTGAGACTGAGGGAGTTGGGTGCCGGTGTAAATGCCTCATGCCGCATGTAACGGTAGTAATGTGGAATGTGTAAATGTGTGTGGGCAGCCTCGTTTTTTCTGTTAGAGAGAGAAAAAGAGAAAAAAACATGAGACCGTCTTTCTAGGATACTCTGATTTGAGAGTAAGGGAAAAAGAAGAAAAAGAAGAAGAAGAAGAAGAAAAAGAAGGGTAGAAAGGTAAAGAAGAAGAGAGGGAAAAGAAAAAGAGTGTATAAAAGTAGAGTAGAAATGGCGAATCTCCATCACCACCACCTTTCCTTTATCTTTCACCCTCTTCATCCATACGTCACACAGTAAGACAGCAGTCTAGCAATCAAAGGAACAAAAATCAAACCACACAGTAAAAAGTCTCAAACACCATTAACATTGCCTATTTCCAAGAAACTCGATTCGCATCCATCTTCAATCGTCTCTCTGTCTCTGTCGGCCACACCGACGAAAAAAAAACTCCCTCCTCGGATTCAGCCACCCAGCACGCAAGGAAAAAAATTGATGCAAAACACTTGCTCGCTCGCTCGCTCAATTCAACCACACAAACAGGCGAGTTACAAAAGGGCGATTTCCGCTTCCCATACGGCACACCATGTAGTAGCAACGCATTCCACTCGGAAAGAAAGAAAACAAAGTAAAAATTATAACCGACCAACCAACCAACCAAATACAAAAAAACGCCAGCGCTGGGTATCTTATCTTACAATTCCTTTCCACCACTTCTACACAAAAAAAAACCCCTTCTTGGCGCATTTGGAGAAAATAGAGACCAAAGAAAGGTCATAGAAAAAAGAAGAAGAAGGTGAACATTGGTAGATCAATTGAGAAAAAAAGCCTTCGTTTAAGCGTACCCCCTTGTTTTGTCTTCACTGCTGAAAAACCCACCGTTATTACTGAAGCCTTCTTCTTTTGGCGTTGCCCACACATCGGGTGTGGCGGATTCATCAAAGGCTGGCTGCCTGTCAGACTCTGCTTCTCCATCGTACAAACTCCCGCTATCGCGCTTCCACTGATTTGCGTCGTTGCTGTACCCATGGCCTCGGTCATAATGCGTGGGAGCCCTAGGCGTGGAACAGCTCATGTGTTGATCGACTTCACTCGTGCTGACGAGGGTGTCTGGTGATGGCGTCGGGTATGAGGGTGAGGTGGCGGTTGCGCTGGCAATGAGCTTGTTGACTAGGGCGTGCAAGTCGGAGACGTCGTGTTGGAGTGTGCGAACCTGGGACTCGAGTGCTTTTCGGGCACTGCGTTCGTGTTTTAGCGCCTCGTACACGTATCGGAGGGCCTTTGCGCTGTCTTCTCCGACGGCAGGGGGCATTGAAACGTGCGTTGGCGAACCAGGAGCATAGTCGGCATTTGCTGTTTCGACACTGTGGCGCATGGGCTCTTGATGGATGCTGGGCGCGGACCGGGAGTGAGACCGTGATCCAGCGGCAGATGCAGATACACTCCTGTTCCGAGATCGAAGGTTCCGGGGTGCGTTTTCGAGGATAATGGTTTCCCGGTTGTTGCGCGAGGAGATGCGCCGCGTCATGGATTCTAGGTTGGAGTATCTGGACTCGAGGTGGTTGACACGATCCTCAAGTGAGACGCGGCTCTCCCTCCGAACTGGTGGGGCGGGTGGCGCTGAAACGTCTGTGGAATGGCGATTCTCTACAGTAGCCTCTGCTGGTGCATCGAATGCCGCGGTCTTGAGCTCTCCAAAGTTGAAGGCTGAGACTGGGGGGTAGCCATCCTCGTGCTCCTCGTGTGTCGGTGGCTCTTCTGCCATAGGTGTTGGCGTCTGAGGGTCATCTGCCTGTACCAGCGTAGCACTCATCTCGTTGAAGGATTCCGTGTCCGGCTCTTGGATAGTAGGCTCATTCATCTGCACGCTGCGAATGGTTTCCATCGTTTTGGCCGTCTCCGGAGTGCTGTCAATGGTCCTGGCTGTGTCCGGCCTGCTGTAGATGCTGCCTGACATGTAACTCTCCCTCCAATACTTGATCTCTGCGCTTCTGTTCCTGTCGCTTGAGGCGCGATCCTTGAACAGGTTATGCAAAGCGTCTGCGCTTCTTGATCTACGTCGGTCGTGCTTGGGAGTTGGCTGAGTCGGACTGGATAGTGCGATGCCGATACCTGATGATGAAATTGCATCTTCCTCATGCCCCTCGTCCCATGTTGTCATCTTGATTCGTGGCTCATCCATACTGTGACGCTGATTGACAGCGCCGGGCACAGTAGCGAGAGTTGCTCTTCGGCGGCCAAAATCCGGTCTCTGTGTGTCGAGAACCAGGTACTCCTTGGGTGGGCTTGCTGGAGGTGCATTTACATTCATAGGGTAGGGGAGATGCTGGCCTAATGGGTGGAGCGGTTCGAGCTCCTTGACGGGTAGATCTGATATTCGAGGTCCAGTGGGTGTCCTGGGTGGTTCTCTTGGCGGCGATGTTCTCCGCAACTCTGGTTCCTGGGCTCAAGTCAGTACTGATCTTCGCCAACGCATTTTCTAGACACCAAGCTTACACTGCGATGATAATTGTGACCGCGTGTCATTGTCTCTTGGACGCGATCTTCATTTTCTTCAGCCCTGTCTGGACTCTTTCTGCCAAACATTTTGCGGAAAACGTTCCGGAGCCCACTCTTGCGCTTCTTCTTCTGGGCAGCCATGGCAGCGCTTTCTGGCGTGGACCGAAAAGGTGTCGGGGAGGCAAGCGGACTTGAAGTCAGCACGCTTCCACGTTGCACTTGGTTCAATTGTCGCAGCTTTGGCGGCGACCTTGAAACCGGGCGCTCATGCGTCTCCGTCTCTTGCTGTGGCTGCTCTACAACCGGGTTTGACCCCAGTGCCGTGGGATGCTCAGCATGCTCAGGAATGGGCGGTGGGGATTGAAGTGGTCGTGGTGGAGTTTGTGGTTGTGGCTGTTGATGCTGCTGCTGGTCGTCCTGGGGTGCGTCCTGCGGCTGCAATGACCGGTCCAGCGCACCATTTTCCGCGTACTCCTTCTCTTCTTCGTCGTTCAGCGGCACATGCTCCGTAATTGGAATCGGGCCGCTAATCTTCAAGTTCCCTCTCCTGATCGCCTCGGCCTTCCAGCTGGACCGCTGCAGCGGCGTGGGCGAAGGAGTCGGCGCACTCATACTCGCGACGACAAATCCCTCTTGTTGGAGCATGTGGATGTCGATTGGCCTGGCTGGCTGTACTTGAGGTGTGCGGCCGGGACACTGTTCGTTCTGCGGGCGATTTCTGGAGATTGCGTTCATGCGGCTTTTACAGGGATGTCCCAGTAGTGTGGAGGCAATCGACTACCATGACCACCTGTACGATCGTCGGTTCATTCAAGAAGCAAAGCGACAAGCGCGCCAGACGTGACTTTCCAAAAATAGATGTCGGGAGAAGAAGAAGCAGAAGTAGAAGGAGAAGGACAAGGACAAGAAGAAGAAGAAGAAGAAGAAGAAGAAAAGTCAAACAACAAAACCCGATTAACAATAAAGCCACCAGAAGTGAAGCGGGACTCGACCAGAAGAAGGAGCGACAATGGTAAACAGCAAACACGTACAGCAGACGACACGACGGGAGGTGAGAGGTAGGGGAACGGGCGGGCGCGGTCAAGGAGCTATCTATGTATGGCACGGAGGAGCAGTGTCATGGAGCTGCGGACAAGGGTTTAAAGTGGGAGGGAGCGTCCGAGATGGGTAGGGCGGGAAGTTGGAGGCGATTATTATTGATGGTGCATTTGCGAATCAAGAAGTAGACCCGGCATGCAGGCAGGCGGTGGGGTGATGTGGCCGAAGCAAGTAGGCTTGCAAGTAGGCAAGACTACTCAAGGCCTGATGGGGATGCTGCACAAGCGTTGCAGGTTGCAGATGCCAGCAAATGGATCCTCATGTTGTTGGTACTGGGGCCGTGGGTTTTGGAGTTGCGTCGGCGCTGCACAGGTTGGCGAAAGCGGTACAGCAATCGATATCCCGTGCATGCACGCGCGCTCGGCTGCCGTCTTGTTCAGTACTTTTGAAACGTCGCGCTTGGACGGATTCGACCTCAATTCCATGTATCGCCCTCAAACCTACCGCCAGCCCAGCCAGCCCAGCCCAGCCAGCCCAGCCGACTCTGGCGCCAAAGCCAACGCTACCAGGACAGGCCAGCTGGGGCAGGCCAGCTGCCGATGGACGACCAAGAGCGGCGGCATAGGACCACGACACACGGCAGCGTCGCCAAAAGACGAGCTTAGGCCTGAGGGTAGGGTGGAAGGGTGGAAGCAGGCATACTGTACTGTAGACGCAAGTCATGGACCCTCTCTCGGTCGACTAACTCGCAAACCCGGGCCTGGCGTGCATTAACGTGTTTGAGACGCTCGACCTGCTAACCCGAAGGGCCGGCTGATTGGGAGGGGGGGGGCGGAAGCTCCGAACCACCACACCACACCGTCTATCGTGCATCTTTGGTACTCTACCGCGTGTAGCCTCGACGCAACAGACAGGCCATGATGCTCATGCTCCTGCTCATGCTCGCTCCAACCGCCGCCGGCTGGCTGGCCTGGCCTGCCTAAAGGCCGTTGCGAGCTGCAGCGTGGCGAAGCAATAGGCGCGCCGTTTTCTGCAGCTCTACATAGTCTGCCGACGATTATGATGAGGATGACGATGATGACAGTTGTTGGAATCTGGCGCACGCGCACGACTCGCCAACATGTCACTCCTTCACTCCGCACTCCTCCACTCTATCTCATACCCAGCACAGCGAGTACAGCTCACGGGCACATTACTCGCACACGTCGGCCCTGTTGTGCATCACACTTGCATACATCTCTTGCTCTCTCTCTCCCTCTCTCTTTTATTCCCTCATTCTCTCGGCCTGGGCATGCTGACACTACTTGCTATATCCGTATACGCAGCAGGAGTTTGCCTTATGCGCGCCTCTGCGATACTGGGCCTTGGTGTTTTGGCGACATGGCCACATGTCTCGACCGGCGCTTGGACGCGGGACTACTGCAGCTAACGTCACGCCGCACGCGCTGCAGCATCGCGCGAACCAAACCATAGCGAGTCGCGCGCTGAGACCACTGCGCCTCGACTCCCCCGCAACCACCACCAGCGAATCGTCACTCCGACAGCGTTTGTTTGGGAGCCCGCTACAGCCACACTGCATGCCCTTGTTACAGCCTCGCTTGCTCGTATACCTCACCCGTCCTGCTCTTGGTCCACGTACACGTCTGCCAGATTGGGGTACCTCAGATCCGCATGGTCCTCGAGATGCTGCATCCAATCTTTGAGAAACTTGGAGCCCCTGCAAACACACCGTGGTCAGCCATACATGCTCACACAACCATGCCCCGTCTGCTTGTCTTCGTGCTGTCATCATCGGACTTTGTGGCCCACACAATCCCGAGAGTCCGGTGGGGGACGGGCAAAAGGAGCTCTGGTGACGGACAGGGGAGCGTGTCACGGCAGTTTCGTGATACGCGATTGTCTATTTGCTTGTTCGCAGCAGAGACCCTCCGTCCGCCCACGTTGTCGGGTATTACCGATATGACCTGCGACAGACAAGGAACCAAGGGCTTGCCGGGGGTATCGAACAGGAAGGAACATGCACCTACTTGCTCATGGTATCCGAGTCTCCGATCACACAGAGATGTCGCTTTGGGCGTGTCATCGCCACTGCATCTCCTCATTAGCACATCTGCGCCCACTTGCACCACCCTGGTTGTGCCATGACATTGCTTTGTCCTGACCCAAAGTTAAAATCGTGACGTACCATTGAGGCGTCTCTTTTCGCCCAAGAACCCAACCTCATGCTCCGAGTTGCTTCGCACTGTGCTGACAATGACAGCTTCCTTCTCCCGCCCCTGGAAGCCGTCAATAGACCCCAGTTCGATTCCAGGATATGCTTCTTTCAGCATTCCACCAAGCAATGCGAGCTAGTAACGTCAACAGTCGTCAGCAACACAATATACACAGCCATGCTGCTTCCTTGCAACATGCGTTTCTAATTTCCGCACCGCTCTCACAATACTCACCTGCGCATTGTACGGCGTAACAACTGCAATGTCCGCCGCCTTCACTCCAGCATGTATCAGATTGCCGACGTGCATCTTGACTAATGCCGCCTCTGCTTCGTTGGACTTGCTGTCCCCAAGATTCATGCCTTTGCCACCCTTGCCAATCACACCTTCATCCTCGACCTTTTCCGGAAAATCACCCCCCTGAGTGTCCCAGAAGACCAGCGGCTCTCGAGTATCTTCTGAATCCTCGACTTCGTAGCCTAGGTCCTTCAGCACCCGCTCCTTGACAGAGTCGGCTGCAATCAGTTTCGAATCGTACAGCTCATCGGACGGAAACCGCATGATTTTCTCGTGCATCCGGTATTGCGTAGTTAGCATGCGTTTGATCGACGGACCGTGCAAGGCCAGCAGTCTATCGAAGAGCGTAGTCTCTAGTGTCATGTTATCAGTGGCCTTGTCCGCATCGCCGGCCCTGTCCTTGTTCTTCTTTGCATCTTTCTTTGCCGCCTTTGATTCTTTCGAATTCAGCGACTTTATCGTGGGCGGGAGCTGAAGGTGATCACCAGCCAAGACCAGTTTGTTCGCCTTGACCCACAGCAAGGGTACCCAGCACTGTGCTTCCAACGCCTGACTGGCTTCATCAACGATGACGACGTCAAACTCCTGCCCTTTGAGATGAAAGCCTCCTGCGCCATGCAAAGTAGCAAGGACCACCTTGCTCTCGCCAACCAGGTTATTGACGCATCCCCTTTCCCGCTCTCGGTATTCTTGCCTCAGCTCTTTAAGCTCAGTATAGATCTGACGTCGCTCCTTTGCGTTGCGAGTCTTCCGAATAGAAGACTGTTTATCATCCATCTCTTTGCGCACATCTTGAACTAATGCAGCAGCCTCCGACGTTCGCGTAAGTACGTCAAGCGAATGGCTCAGCACTGATGGCAACAGCCTTGCAGGGTGCCCTAAGCGAACCATAGGTACCTTGTGCGAAGCCAATCGTTCGACTATGTTGTCTACTGATATGTTTGAGGGACCGCATACTAAAAGTCGAAGCTTCTGCTTCAGCAGCTGCAGAATGAGCTCTATAAGAGTGTGCGTCTTGCCTGTGCCTGGCGGGCCATGAATTAACGCAACCTCCCTCGAACCTAGTGCAAATCTGATGGCTTCTTGCTGGCTTTCGTTCAGCGATGCATCGTTCCACTCAAGCTTATGCAGGGGATTAGAGGGGTCGTTGAGGTCTGATGGCAGAGGCGTTGGCGATGCCTGTCCGAAGAGCACGCGCATGAAGGGAGTGTAGTCTTGATCGCCGAGCTTCTGAAGCCGGCTCATCGTCTGGTTCATCCTATCGTAGTTGAGCGCTCATACGTCTGATTAGATCAGAATAGAGAAGACGTACCGTTTGTAAGTGACATCGTTGGCCAACTTGACTCTAGTATAAATGTCAGTGCTCTGGTATCAATGATCTTCTCCCGCGGCATGGGAACCAACATCCACAACTTGCCGCCCGTTGGCACATCCGCGTCCTCCCTGTCAAGTACAATCTCCACATTTTCCCGGCGCACCTTCAATACCACGCCCGAAGCACCTTTCTTCTCTATTTCCTTCTTCTCCGTCTTCTTTGCGCTTCCGCTAGGCTGGTCCTGCACTGCCACTATATCGCCCACGCGGATCCCGTGTTCAGGTATATCCGGTTTTGCGCCTTTAGCCACCACTGCCGAGTCTAGTCCCAGCTCGACTACGGTCTTACCCCCGAGTCCGGTACGTATAGAGGACACGTTAAGGTTCAGGATTGCGAGACCAGCACGCGAAAGTGAGGTAGGGGTGTGCGAGGAGAGGAGCGCATTGGTCTCTGAGAGTTCGGCTTGAAGTTCGGCGTCGAGTAGCGTAAGCTGCGAGGCGGCAAAGGATGGAATATCCGTGGATTTAGGCATACTTGTGCAGCCGCTTATGCATCCAGTTCGTCTCGGCTTCTCAAGTCAAAGGCGCGAAATTGGTGTGATCAATGGGCCGGCCGGGGACTTTTGGTGGGATGGTGGGGTGTCCCACTCACGCACTGATCTGCTTGTTTGAGGGATCCTGGTGCACACCTCTCGCCACAAACGTGAGATGGGGTTGTTTGTAGGGTATGTAATCGCTTTGCTTGTCTACTTGGAAAGCGACTTTGTGCATATGGTAAAGCAACAGCTCATTCGCGTCATCGTCATCGCTCCTGCAGATGCATGTCGGGAGCTAGTCTTGTTTGGATCTAGTCTGTGAGCCTCACCCATGCACTTTCGTATGCACTTTCGTATGCACACGACACCGGACTCCCTTGATATCACGTTATGCACGTTCATCCATCTCCCGTCCGGACTTTAGTCTTCCAGGCTCTGGCTCGCATGCCACGACTGCTAATTTCATGAAACAAGCCTTATGATGAAGTGGCAACATTCAAGTGGATCTGCTAATTAACCATGATGACAATCATACGCAGAGTGTTGAAACATCTCTCTATTAGGCTATATGCATCCGGAAAAGTAAACGGCATGGTGGTTTGCTACTCAACGATGCAGGTTTCATGGACGCATGCCAACATCTGAAAGCATAACTTAGCATAAAGCATAGCATGACTCAGTGAAAAATACATTACACTCTCCTACACCACATATTGTGAGTGTAAGAAAAGGCTAGCTGTACGTGCACAAGTGTATGTAGTACACTCGAATGTAGAGGTGAGATCTGCCTTGGCTGGGCACACTACACTTTGAACTTGACTTTTCTCTTTCCATCTATTCTTTCTACGCATAACCCCGTCATGATCATCGCGCATTTCCATGTGTTGCCAGTATGACAACACATACTCTTGACCATGATTAGCATGGTGAGAACAAACGGATGATTACCCCAGAGACCCTTGAAAGAGAATGTATCCCATCTTTACATCCAGTGGCTGTACACGTTTCTTCCTTATACCAATTACACTCATTGTGCTCCAACTACGTCGATAGCTATCCGGGAGACCCCAATTAGCAAGGCATTGTTTCATCGTATCAACTGCATGCACATGATACAAACGGCGCAACACGGGGGGATTTTTTAGGATGCGACCAAAGCATGTAGTATCGAAGAATACATTACAAATTACGTATTCTCACTAACTTGACATTGCAAGCCTTAAGCAAGCAAAGGAAAAAAAATCCATATCTTCTCTCTTACATATGTTTACACTGATCACACGTCTCTAGCTCAACGAACCAGAGGATTGGTGCTTGATCTGCCTCCATAACCATCTGCCACAATGCTCTCGCTGTACCTCTCCTCCTTCGCGGGCACCGGCACCTGCTCTTCCTTGCGTCCAAAGCTCCAAGCGGCGAGAAGCACCAAAGCGAGGATACCCAAATCGCATAGTTCACCGAAGATGATGAACAGGAAAGCCAGAGCCTGGTTCGTAGTGCGCGACCACGCATTGACATTGCGGTAAAGGATGATAAGCTGGGCGATGGAAAAGGCGTTGCGGACCCAAACAAGGGGGGTGACCAGCATGACAAAGCGAGTCAGCGCCGACCGAAAGCGAGTCTAAAGGGACAAGTCAGTTTTAGGAAAAGAACAAAGGGGAGGGAAGAGAGGAAAAAAGACTTACACCCGCGAACCCGTGCTTCTTCATGCCAGTCCAGCATAGCACCGCTTCAAGCGTAGCACTCGTCGACGCGGCAATGACAATAGATACATAGACGACGTACAACGTCCTCACCATGTAATCCCCTCCCACGAGCGTCGGGTATGCCAGCGCCCCGTTCCCACTTCCGCGTCTACTCAGTCCTAGCCCCCAGCTCGCAAAACCCAGGCCTACAATCGCCGCCAACCACATCCCGTTCAATACCCAGCTTACCATGCCCGGTTCGCGGATGCCGGTCCCGTTGTTCTGGAGGTAGTTTGCCGTGATCCAGATCGCGCCGACGATGCTCGCGTTCATGAGGATCATGGCGCACTGATATGTAAATGACAGAATGGAAATGATTTTGCCATAACGTATCTCTGGATTGTAGCCGTAGGGTGCTGTGTATTGTGGGTATGCGTAGGCTGAGGTGATGTAAAAAGGCGAGTTTAGCCGGGATTGAAGGGCGACGATGGAGGATTGCGTGGCGTAGGCTAAGGCAAGGGTGGTAAGGCCAAGCAAGAGGAAGAGGTGCGTTGCCATTGAGCTGATTGGGTGAATTAGTTTTGATGCAGGTTTAGGGCGGAAGAAGTGGTGAAAGTGTATACCTGTGTCTGATATCTGTTGACCGTGTAAACTTTCTGAATGTACGCGGTTGACCGGGTCCGCCGGAGAGTTGGCGCAGGAGCACAAAGATTGCGCCCAACAAGAAGATTATGGCACTGCCGGCTGTTATGACATGCAGGGAGAAGATGCCCTGCACGGAACTGGTGGTGTTTGTGATGGCCATTCTTATGGACTGAGAGGATCTGGTCCTCAAGCCGGTGCGTTTGTCGTATTAACAATTAAACCCGAGTAGACAAATGTGAAAATGAGTAGAAATACCAATACACCTCCCCAACGTTGCTTTTAACCATCCCTCAAGCCAACGCCGTCATACCACCCTTACCACACCACACGCATGCCATCACCACACACACCACACCATGACGCCGGACACCTCCACCTGCCAAACTCTATCCCCGCCGTTCCAGGCTTCTGCGTAGCCCTCTGCGTAGGCTCTGTGTGTATGTCATTTTCCCACCTCACTACTGCTCTACTAACCCAGCCAAGCACACATCGTGCAATGGAAATCAGAGATCTAACGGCGCCGTCGCACGTTATGTCGAGGCTAGGCTGGGTGTATGACGTTTAGGGTTGCGGGAAGGATACGGGATGACGTCGCTAAGAGGGATATCATCATCGTGGACCGGTTAGCGTGATAGGTTTTGGCTGAAGTGGTTTTTGTTTTGTGATATGCGATGGTGGGCCGTCATCTGGAAGAGGAGCATCGGCTTGGTTTTGCTTGGTGATGGGTGAGAATGGGAGGGCGTCTGGGGTGGATGTGATCGGCGCTAGGATGATGGTAGTGGTGGTGCGCGCCAGCTTGTTGGTGCGAATGGGACAGATGGTGATGCGCAATGCGCAACGAGGTAAAGGTTCTGTGGGACGGGATTGACCTGTATAATAGTAGTATATGTTTCTTATCAAACGATAGTAACGAAAATGAATAAGAGATTTTAATAAAACATCAAATGCCGCGCCTACAGAAAAAGAGGAAACACGACGTTTAGCTTCCCGTTGGTCAATCACTCTTCCCAACACCCACCACCGTCCCGCTACCCCTCAAGCCCAACTCTTCAGGGCTCATAAACCGCCTTGCAGTCTCTACGTCTCTCCCTGCCCAAGCCCCTTTGGACCCCCCTGTTTTCTTCTTCCTATACTGCGCTTTCTCATAATCGTCATCGTGCCACCCGCACGCGAAGATGCAGAACAAACACACCACAACGAACAGTGCGATGACTGCGATTATGAAAACAAACAATGCCCACATGCCCGAGGAAAGATAATCGACGAAAGAAGAGGAAGCAGAGTTGACAATATGCGTTGCCGTACCCTTCTTACCATTGGCATCCCAGTCGTGGAACCACATTGAGACTTTCCCCGGCCCTTCCAACCCCTTATCCATCTCTGCTGGCCTCGGAACTAAACCAGCGCGGACGATTTCGTAGGCATTCGCTGGGTCACCAGATGACAATAATGGACGTGGCAACAGTACCACTTCTAGCATCTTCTGCTCCGCCTTGTCGAGGATAACGGTAAGCGGAGGTTTCGTCAGGTCTGTCCAGAGTTGCATAATGTCAAAATGCAAGACACGTGCTTCGGAGTTTTTCAAGTGACGCAGCGAGTACGAGTACGATGCGCCAAAGTAGGCGCCACCTAAATCGTCTAGTTGGTTCGAAACAACAAGCTTTTCAATGTCATCTTTGGAAACATCTTGCAAGACTTGGTTGACGTAGATGCGGGGCAAGATCTTGGACTCTGTTAATAGTGGGGCGTTGTTGATGCTGAGATGGGCCGAGTCGAAGGGGAGAGAGATGTTGAGGAGCTGATGAGGGTGCCTTGGTTAGCCAGGTAAGGTTACCGTAACTCCACTCGGCGACAAGGAACAGAACTCACTAGAGCGTTTTCATCCTTTCGCTGTGTCCACGGCGAGTCGCTGCCTTTTGACGTGTCGTGGTATAGGAATGGGCAGCCGATGCATGGAAGCTTGGCGATTATGTTGTAGCCTTCCGCCGCAGTTGTAATTTCTGGTGCAAACTCCGCGGCAGCATTCTGGAAAAGCGTCAGAGCTGATGCTAAAAGCGCTACCCGCAGAATCATTTCTTCTGGGGGGGTTATGAGTAGTTGGATGGCAGATCTGGACTGTCTGGACACGTTGATGGTTGCCCTGTGGCTCAGCATCAGCTGAGACGGTGGGGCGGGATGCGTCATGTGAAGTCGCGAGTTAGCGTGTTTGAGATACGAGCAAGTCACTCTTAGGCATAGCTTCACACCATTCAGTCGTAAGCAGCGATTTTTTTGTAGTAATTTAAATTACTACAGAATGCTGTTCAGAATGGTCATCATGAAGGAACTAGATATCTTCACTCGTTCTGTCCTGCCCGTACCTATCATTCAACTTTTCTATTCGTGCCTATCTATTCTATACACATGTAAGTGAGAATCAACAACTTCAAAGCTATGCATGCTTCTCATCCATGTGCTCCTTTCTTCAAGCCTTTTGGTCTCTCATTCCTTGTCCTCAATATCCTCCATAGTTTCGTCATCCAGGCCGTTATGCTTCATCAACATTGCCATGAAATCGTTGTCATCGAGCGCGCTGTAGATATCATAGCCGCTCTCCTCGAGAACCTTGCTAGGCGCCTCCATATCGTCTTCCGAAATCTCTTCTTTTGTGCCCATCATACCATCCTGCACCGTGGTCTTCACCAGTGCCTCACGAATTAACTTGCAGCTACGAAGCGCCTCCTCGTCTGTCGATTCCTTCAGATGTTCTTCAATATTGTTCAGGCTCTTTAGGATCTGGCTGCGGGATGGCTGTGGCTCGAGCCTCGGGTCGAGCTTCGAAGGGGTGGTGACGACCATAGCACCAATTTCAATGATCTGGCGACTGCGTGCGAGTTCGTCTGGACGTGTCATTTGACGATAGGTTGGTCCACAAGGATGCACCAAAAGGCCAGATCTGCCCATGTCCTGAGTTTGGCTCTTGTGCAGGGGTGGGTGGATAGGATACTCGACCTCATTCATGGGCGTCCCAAGTGGCACAGACAGCATACCATCAACCAGGGGGGTACCTTTGTATGGCATACTTGTTGGCTTCCATGGCCTACCTCGGGGGCCAGGGCTTTGACTTGCACTCCTTCCATGCTGAGAGTATCGTCCGCTCCTCTTGTTATCTTCTGGTATGGCCGATGTCGCACGCGGCGCCGAGAGGCGGACAAAAGTCGGATTGGCGACGCTATTCGCTGCAGCGATACGGTCTGCATCGCCGTGACTCAGTGACCTTCGTCGTTCGTAGCCTTGCGGTAGGTGTGCTGGATGATGATAGACATCATTGGTATGTGATCTGAAAGGTAGAGGTCGAAGGGCGGCAGTTTGTTGGTAGGCACCTGCCTGGTATGTTCGCTGGAGCTCGACTGGGTACGGATGAGGTGCGTAGCTATCTGGAGTGGCATATACTGGAGATCGCTGGCCGAAGTTATAGTTCAAGAAGCTTGAGGTCGATGTTGTGGACGAGTTCGAGGAAGCGAATGGGACGACAGAGAGATGACTGTCGTTCGAGTGAAACCCATCAAGAGATTCACGGTTATTTAGTGAGAAGTTTGGCTGGTTGGATGTATCTGAACGGAAAAGTTCTTCAAAGTCAGCTTGAGCGAGCTGCTGCTCATGGACCGTCGACGTAAGGAATGGGCTCGTGGAGATGCCGTTGAATGGCGTACTTGGCTGAGACATGCTGCTGTGCCGCAAATGGTCCCAGTAGCTCTTCGATGATGATACTGAACCGCGTGATCGATGTGACCCGGAGCGTGACCTGGAGCCTTGTCTATGGGAAGGATGTTACACCGGAGACGGGTGTGTGTGATCAGTATCCAGATATAGTTGCTACTTTCTTTTTCTACTGGTCAGAGCTGAGACAGACAGACACAGGCAGTTTGTTGAGCGTAGGCGGTGACGCTGGAGTTGACGAATGAACGGGTACCTGCGTTTGTGATGTGGCCATTGTTCAAACGTTGTTTCTCCAAGTATCAGTTAGTGCCACGCTGAGCCATGAAAAGATCTGGTGGCATTGCTAAGAGGTAAAACCATTTGCTGTGCGCACGATACGTTATACCAACTGCGCCTAGTGAGAGACATATGTTAGTTGATACAGTCCTTTGTAACTTGTTAGAACGTGGAGTGCACCACTCTAGCACATGACCCTGAACTGTGACGGACGGCACTACAAAGCCCAATGAAAGACAAAATACCAAAACATTACCCGACGTGGATGAATCTGCTCCCCGTCGAATCTAAATTATGAAAATCGTGCACGGAAGACACTTCATCGCCTCATAAAGGTATCACCCTAAAACACCCTGCCTTTGGAACAGCCAACTCCCAGAATGGTGATGTGCAAGTTGTAGTATACACGAGAATACAACCTCTTGCGGATCCAAGCGACATTTACTCTTTCTTCCCGTCGTCTTCTTTCCCCTTCTTCTTGTTCCAATTCCACACATCCCAGATCTGTTCAATTATCATCTCCCCATAGCCCTTGCCCTCCTCCAACGCCCTCCTCTCTTCTTCCAATCTCTTCTCCTTCCAACCCTCTTCCTCGTCTCCCATCCAGAGTTTGTCCAGTATGCTCTTGTCCTGCCCCTCCTTCCTCTCTAGCGCCTTCCTGCTCTTCTCACGTTCTTCCCGCAATACTCTTTGGACTTCCCTTGCGCGCTCGGTAGGTAACTCGACTGTTCGCCAGGGCGACATATTTTGGACAAGGCCGCGGCCTGTACGGAGGGTAGAGAGGTGGTCGGCGGACAGGTAAAAACCCACTCCCAAAGAGAAGGTGTAAAGATCTAGTTTTCGAGGAGGAAGGAGCGCAATTATAGGGCATATGACCAGGCCGCCGATGGCTAAGTTGCGTGTTATACGTTGGTAGCGCTCTTGTTGTTCGAGCGCCAGGCGTTGTTCCGGTGGCATGGGAGTGTTTTGTATCGGGTTTGGTGTCGCCATGTTGTAAGTATGGACATGCGCAGTGAATAGAGAGTACGACTAGTATTGGCACAAATTATGCACGACGGTACAACTGCAGTTGGGTGGTTGAGGTTGTGGGCTGAATTGGTTGCGAGGTCAAAAAGTTCGATGATGCAAAGGCGGCGGCTAGCTTCCGCTCGGCTGCACATTGGTCTGCAGAGCGGAAGTGGTGCGGAGAAGCTGACGGTCGCACGTGAACCACCTCCTCATGTTAAGATCATGCTGTCATGTTGTTCAGTCGCGTTGCAGCTGTGAGCGCGAATCTGTGAAAACGTATATTGTAAGCCACTGGCTCCGTATAGTACATTGCACAAATTGACCTGCGCATCATCGTTGAAACTTTCGCCTTTTCACATCCGTCCTGTCTTCGAATCGATCACTATGTCGTCTAAGGTCGCTGCTCTCCTTCCTCTTGCCTGCATGTTCAAACGTACCACTACTCTTCAAACGTTTGGTAGGAGTCCTGTCGCGCTCACTACCGCTCGGCGCACCTCTGAGGCCCTCCTCGTCTGTCCCCACGAGACCTTCTGTTCTAGGTTCCTCCTCGTATGTATCAAACTTTCGCTTCTGGGCGGTGCCAGGAGTCTCCATCAAGCGACGTAGGCGGCTCATCTGCAACCGCCGGTTCACCTCTTCTGTGACGTCGACGTGTGGAACCACGTATGCTTCTTCGGCCGCCGGCTTTGCGCGTGATAAGGGCGACTGATCTACGGCAGGTGATATGGCTTGTGGGTTTGACGTCGGGAGCTGTGGTTTCGGCGTTGGCGCAGAAGCTTTTGCGCCCTCGATGCTGAGTCGTTTATGGGACGTCTTGGCCTGCTACTCGTTAAACATGGCATTGCATGTCACAGATGATATGCGCGTACCTTCTTCTCGGCCAGACCCTCACTCTCAAGCTGATCTCTGAATCTCTTCATGTCGTCCTGCAATCTGCCAGACTTGTTGCGTAGCGATATAAGGTCTGTGGCGAGCCAGTCGGGCGCATTGTGGTCGGTCCCGTCAAGAGTTTCATTGAGAAACGACAATTGCGCGCGCAGATTCTCGATGTGCTTATCAAAATCCTGAGAATAGAATGAGATATGCGGTGGAAAGGGTAACTATATCAATTACCTCGAGCGATAGCTTCGCCATGTTGTACTGTAAAGCTGGTGTTGAGGACAAAGGACGTCAAGCCTTGGTTGCGGACTCCCGAGCGCGAGCGCGAGCGCGGAAAGCATATCCCTGCTCTGATGCGCATGTTAGCGTCACGCCCTTGACCGCAAGAGGTAGTGCGTAGTCGAAAGCAGCATGCATACGACGGTTCCGCAACTTGTAAATGCTTTTTTTATTTCAATAGATGTGTGCTTGTGGACGATCTCGAAGAAATTAGATTCCCGTAGTTGGGAAAGAGCCGTCACACATGGTACCAGCTCACGACAACCATCACTACCAATGGCTTCCATCACATCGACACCCAATGGCAGACTGTAATGGGAGGTTGATAAACGCAGACGCAGGCCTATCCACCCACTTAGATATCATTCGCCCGTTTGTCACTCTTCCTCGAGCATTAGGCTAGCCCATCCGGCGGTCCCGCGACGGAGCTTGTTATACATATGAAGGTCTTGTACATCTAGGCCGTATCAATCATACTTCCCGATATCGAGCAAGCTTGGACATCGGCCACCCAATAGAGTAAAGATAATTTCATATATCCTTACATCGCCGTGGGACAGGTAATGATTGCGGAGCAGACGAGAAAGACTTCAGCCTTCGTCTTCATCGCCAAACGTGAGTTTGACAGCTTTGGCTTTCTTTTTCGGTTTCTTCACAGCTTTTGGGTTTGACTTCTCGCTGTCTTTTCCTCCTGCCCCCTTGGTCTCCTCTTGATCGTCACTGATAATCTTTGCGACTTTGCGCTTCTTCATGTTGGCGCCCACTTCAACGATTTTTTCCTTTGATTTTGTCGCACTTGCTTGAGATTCCTTGTCCTGTTGCCCGGTTCCATCAGCGCCGCCCTCGTCCTTGCCTGACACAAAGGCCTCATACTCCTCCTTGGTCAGTGACTGATTTGTCTCTTCCATAACATATGTTGGCGCGTCATCCTCGTCGTCATCTTTCTTCATCCGCTTGTTCCTAGCAATGGGCTGTTCATGGCGGGCTGTGTCCCCACTTGTCAGCTGACCACGCAGTCGCTGTAAGAAAGCTGGCTGCGAACTATCTGTGCATGTTAGCTAAGTTGATCACGTTGCCTTCAGGTGCATACCGAAGTGGAGGTCTTTTGCCTTGAAGCTCATGGTGGATTGTGGTGCATGGATGAGGCGGGATATATGCAGAGATGCAGATTAGTCGCTGGGTGGGACGTTGTGTCGATCGCTTAGCGGCAGATTTCCCGTGCGGCTCCTTCGTATGGCTTGGTAGCTTAGCCGTAAGCTTCTGGTACACTTTATCCTGTTATTTTCTTCGGTGTTTTGGCTTTTGCATGGCCTAGAGCCACAGCTGCGAGTTGCCTTGGTTGGATGCGCCTGCTATCAACGTGCGTTCTAGGTTGCTTGGCGCGTTTCTGCCAACATGCAACCCTGTCTATCGACTAGCACATCTCGAAACGCATACGCAATCGGCGGCCGCTAATAATTTACCATTCATCAACCCCGGCCTCTCCTTTCACGCCCCTCAAAATTCTTGACCTGCAGCCTGCGGCGCGCAGCTTCAAACGCTCAACATCAATTGCAGTACGCCCATCGGAAGTCACAGTCCACACGTTCGTTACTCGCACATCCAAGACCTGCGTGTTGAACACGTCGCATTGGCCAGCCTCCCAACCGCCACTCTTATCTATCACCCTTTCGAAACCTCGATCCCCAATTTCCCGGAACGTAGCCTGCGGTTGGCAGTACGAGTGAAGGCTTGCCGTTGACGAATACCCCTTGCGCGACACACGTCAGTATTGGAGCACAACCATGGGTTTCCTACAAGATATGACGCGGAGGCTGCCAACCTCGAAGGCGAATCTAGACAAGTTTGATGACGATCTAACAACCCGCACTGACAAGACATTGCCGCGGTTATCCTTCTTCCGCCGCCGGATACGGCTGAAGGGGAGCTCGTCTGTTTCGATACCTCTGGGTCTGGTACTTCTGTTTCCATGTCTTGTTATAATCATAATCATAATTCTCTTCGTGAGATCACCGGACTCACAGGGCATCATGAATATGCCGGCGGGCACTCCCCCGTCGATAAGGTGCGACAAGTCTTGACTTGGTAATACGCAGCAGATGGCTAACAAGGCGCAGAAAGATCAGCGAAAAGTACGATAAGCCCTTCGCAGTAGGCTGTCTCGAGCCACAGGTCAACGGACCTCGAGCGAACGCCGCATTCGTCGTGCTAGCGAGGAACAAGGAGTTGGAGGGTGTCATACAGTCGATCAAGTCAATCGAGAGGCACTTCAACCATTGGTTTCACTACCCCTACGTCTTCCTCAACGACGGAGACTTCAACGAGACGTTTAGGGAAACCGTGTTGAAGCATGTCAGCGCTCCAGTGGAATGGGGCAAGATACCGCCCGAGCACTGGGGCTTCCCGGATTGGGTTGATCCCGAGGTTGCGAAGGAGGGAATCGCAAAGCAGGGCGACCGAGCCATTATGTATGGCGGCATGGAGAGTTATCATCACATGTGCCGCTTCTACTCAGGGTAGGTTTGCAACTCTAGTCTTCCTAGCTTCCGCTAACGTTCCAAAGTAAATTCTATCAACACGAGCTACTAGCCAAGTACGAATGGTACTGGCGCCTCGAGCCGGAGATTAAGTACTTCTGCGACATCACCTACGACCCGTTCATTCACATGATCCGGAACAAAAAAACATACGGCTTCACCATCGCTGTGAAGGAGCTGAGGGAGACGGTGCCCAACATCTGGCGATACGCATCTGCGTACAAGCGGAACAACAACCTGACATCCAAGGGTATGTGGGAGATGTTTGTAGAGAAGCCAAAGGAGGAGGACGAGAAAGACAAGAAGACGGAGGCCAAGTCGAAAAAGCCCTTCTTTCCCCAGGATATCATGGATGCAGAATTTGGCTCAGATGCTCTCCCAGAGATCCACCCGGAGAACATGGAAGGCGAATCGTACAACATGTGCCATTTCTGGAGCAATTTCGAAATCGCGAACCTCAACTGGTTCCGGAGCAAGGAGTACAACGACTTCTTTGAGATGATGGATCGCAGCGGTGGCTTCTGGATGGAGAGATGGGGAGACGCGCCCATTCACTCACTGGCTGCTGGAGCGCTCCTGGGTCCTGAAGACATCCATTACTTCCGCGACTTTGGCTACAGACATACTACCATCCAGCATTGTCCCGCCAATGCCCCCGCGAGGCAGCTTGTCAGAGAGCCGTATCTAGACAAAACGACAACCGATGAGAAAGAACGAGTGGAAGAGGCCAAGTACTGGGCGACGCCGGACCCAGTCAAGGAGAACGGTGTCGGGTGCCGCTGCAAATGCGATACCGACATTGTCGATGTAGAAGGCAAGGAAGGCTCCTGCCTAACAGAGTGGGTGGAGGTTGCTGGTGGGTGGGCATCGCCCGGCCCACAATGATCACGGTCTCTTCGTCTTGCATGGTTCTTTACCAGCTTCAGGCTAGCATTCTGTCGGAGCATTAGCATTTAGTCCTGTTTCCAGTAAGGCGTCAGGTGTTGGCGTTGCATGTAAGTTGGGCCGTTTTCCAGTAGACCCTCGGGAGATCACGAGGGGCAAGGGCGTTGTGGATGCATCTCAGCTACTGCATCTTGGAGGATACCTTGTACATCTATGAATACGAAATGAACAATTCTCAAGCGTCGTCGACAGTGCAATTACTTCAAGTGAGATTTGTGCTACTATTCATGTTTCTACGGTTCAACGTTGGTCTTGGCCTGCAATTGGACATGTTTGGTATCTTATCGGTTACCATGTATGCGGGGCATCCGCGCTGGCATCCCACCTGAGCTCTACATCCATCGGCACCTTGTCAAGACCATAACTTGCAACTATTTGAATATTTCCCTGAGCGACTGATAGAATCACGGCAGTTCTCAGTCTACATACCGCGACGCAGCTGGTATGTGCTCTCACTTGCTCCACATGATGCTCGCCCCGCGCCCAAACGCGCCTCGCCCGCACCTAGTTAGGCAGCGCCCACCTGGCTCCGACTACTTCCTCCCCCCCCCCTTGCCGCTCTGTCTCCCTTCTTCCACCGCTCTCTACGAACCTCACACGCGTTGCTCCTTGGATGAACCCTAGCTGACATGCCTTCCAGCGAGCCCAGTTCGTCGCAGCATCTCAAGTTCCCCCCCGTGCAAGTGGATCGCTCACTCACTGAGCTTGTTAACCTTGAAACGCTCATGATGAGATCAACCCAGCGCCGAGCGCCTGAGGAGGCAGCCAACCCCCTTGAAGATAGCAGTTATGATCTGCTCAGCGACAGTATAATGGACATGTCGGACGACGAGGCACATACAGCGTCGATTGCTTCTACCGACGGCCCCTCGCCCGACGAATCGTCGGACGACTTCAGTGATGATGACGTCGAGTATGAGGCCGACGAGAAAGAACTACAAGACAGCGTTTACTCCTCGCACGCCGAGCGCCCAGAGCAGCAAGTCGTTGCCCGCCCGGTCACGGCCTGGGAGGACTCTACGCTGACGGAAGTACCACCATATCTGACTGCAAGTGAGAGTTCATGGCAAATCACACTGGAAGAGCAGGCCACAGATAAGAATGATACAATTGAAGGATGCAAGGTCATCAAGAGCTCTGCAGACTACACAGACGAGCTCCCACAGGTCTTCAGCCGCTATGGCTGCGGAGAGGTCAGGTTGTCAGTCAAGGCTGCCTTGTCGCACCGCCCCCTCCCCGCCCCAGACTCGTACCGGATCCTATATATTGGCATGCCTGAAAAATGGGCTGAAGATATCACGACTGTTCAGATTGGTACTGCACTCGGGGCATGCCCAAGCGCCTCCAAGTCGGTTATGGTACGCGGCCAGATCGAGCCGTACGCCCCAGTCCCGCAGGTTGACCGTGGTGTCAAGCTTGATGTTGCTGGACCGCTAGAGAAGCCGACACATGTTCTCGTCACTTTAGAAGATGGACGGCAAGTTAAGTTTGGGTCTGACGTCACTCAATCTCTAGATCGGCCTGACCTAATCGTTGTATGCTATCGGTCATTCCCTGACCTTGGAACTGATGGACAAGATATCGCGTCTGCTAGAAAAGTGTTTGACGCTGCCAAAATTCCGTGCATCGACCTTGCCCAGGTCATCCCCCATGGCACCGCCTCTCGCCCAGACGATCCAACGGCGTTGCGGGTGCGCGTAGAAGGTCGAGACGATCCTGAAGCTGACTACGAGCTGAAAGCAGTACTGCCTCTTGACCATCGCAGCTTCAGCCGACTTGACCCATACCAGCTTAATCGACATCTTGCACTGATCAGTCCTCACCTCATCAAGGCACAGGAGACGAAAGATAACAAGAAGGCACAAGCATCGTGGACGGGCGAAAAGGTTAAGACATTCGCAAAGATGGCTAGCCCCCAGAGCTACCTGATGAGGACGCTGGTATCTGCATTGGCTTTGTGTGTACTGGTACCCGCTCTGTTCCATGGCGCAGCGTTTGCTCCCGTACTTTTCCAGAAGGGTCTGCAGAGCATATCAACAGTGTCAGTTTTGCCCGAGATGACGAGCAATATTTCCACCAGCGCCCCGATAGTGGCAACACCTTCCATTGCAGTACCTCCACGCATTACTTCTACCTCCGTCCCACCGATGCAGCGGGGCGGTCTTTTGGTGGTACCGGCCGAACCAAAGCAGTCCAAGCAAACGCTGAAAGCGAAAGGCAAGAAAATTGCAGGCTTCGAGATCGAGACTACTGCGGAGTACCAATTCGTACTCCGTCCTTCAAAGGCTTTCGCATCGAGCCGTAAGAAGCCACAACTTCAAATTCAAGTTTCCCGTCAATCGCAGGTTGTTCCAGTCCGTTACAATCGGACCGTTAGCGGCGAATACATTGTGGATCTTGAACACCGATATCCATTCGACACGTTCAACGTCAGCATTGCAACTCACTCGAAGCCACTTCTGCGACAGTCGTTCGAGGTCATGTTAGGACATAACATGTCAAGACTAGACCAACTTCTGGTCTCCGTCAAATCCGGTATTTCCAGCACTCAACACACACTCTTGAATGTCTCTGGCAGCACAGCACAGCATATGCGAACATACATGGCTGGCTTGGATGTCAGCGTCATGGCGGCCTCAGAGCAGGTCCGCAATGTGCAGCAGACGATGCAGCGCCATCTAGAGCTGAATGCTCGTTTGGCGAAGAAGGTGCCTGCGGCAGCATGGGTGGGGTTGAGGGAGGTGACGGCACCGGTACGGACCTCGTCGGCGATGAAGAGGGCTAGGATGAATGCGCTTCGAGTCAGGTGCAAGATGGAGATGGCTGCAGGACTGTCTTCCAAAGACGCTGAGGACAAGAAGAGTTGGGCATGCTCAAAGGTGCAAGAGGGACTATAAGGGGGGGGGAAGGTATCAAGTCTACAATATGGGCGGGATGCTGTGTTGGACTTCATGTCACTTTCTTTTTTTCTTTCTTCCATTGGACGGCGTACGCGACTGTCAGGGCAGGTTATGGACGGGCATCAGGGTGTGGAGTTCTACTCATGATACCCGTTGTGCACACTGGAATGCCTGAGGTGGGTTGGGATATGGAGTTCCTCAGGATTGTCAGATTTCAAGTATATTAAGATGGGCCTGCAGTCGCAGAGTGTATCCGGCAGCAATGCCATTCTCCACTATCAGTAGTGAGCGAAGTAGCGCGAAAGAAAAACAGTCAGGGTCAGATGGCCATTGTGTGAATTGTGTCAGTTACGAGGGGCATGTAGTGCGTCACCGTGTCACGCAGTTCCTGAAACCAAAGAGGGAAAGCGCAGTGGAGCCCGTGCGTAGTGGTGGAGGGGCATCCCACTTCTTCTCTTAATTTACGGGCGGTTGTTGTTGACACAGAACACGCAACTTGTATACCCACTAGGCTGCGAAACCAGGCTTCTTCTTACTGTACACCCAAACCACATCTCACTCATCGATACAACTTGTACTACTACAATAACATGTCTGAAGCAGCCAAACCAGACCCCGCCGCTGACCAGGTCGCCAACCCTGGAGCGACTCTGGTCAAGGACGAGACCGCAAAGGTGACGACAGACAAGGCTTCGGACAAGGCCACAACCGAGAGCAAAGATGACAAGCCGCTTGCGGAGAAGGCGACCGAGGCAGCGGCCGCAGTAAAGGATAACGTCTTTTCCATGTTTGGTGGCGGCCCCGCAAAGGTCAAGAAGGAGGAGGCCGACGACGTCGACGAGCCATCAGGCGCCTCCAAGCCCAAGGGCGAGGTACTTGCCCTCATCAACTACGTTTGATGCGCGACTGACACGCGAGCAGGAGGAGGACCCCGAGAACGAAGAGCCCGATGTCGAGTTCCAGCCCGTCGTTCACCTCACAGAGAAGGTCGACACCAAGACCAACGAAGAACTCGAGGAGCAAGTTTTCAAGATGCGCGCCAAGCTGTTCAAGTTCGACAGGGAATCGAGGGAGTGGAAAGAGCGTGGCACTGGTGATGTCCGGTTACTGAAGCACAAGGAGAATGGCAAGACCCGCCTGGTTATGCGACGAGACAAGACACTCAAGGTCTGCGCTAACCACTACGGTATGGTTGACGGCACATGGATACAGAAGCGAATACTGACACGTGCTAGTCGTCCCCGATATGAAGCTGTCGCCCAACGTAGGCAGCGACCGCAGCTGGGTCTGGAACGCCGCGGCCGATGTCAGCGAGGGTGAGCCAGAGGCCCAGACGCTTGCTATCCGTTTCGCCAACAGCGAGAGTAAGTTGTTGACATGTTTGTATATATTTTTTGCTGCAGAGTACTAATTGTCGCCATCAGACGCCAACCAGTTCAAGGAAGCATTCATCAAGGCCCAACAAGAGAACGAGGCGCTCTTTGGCAAGTCGGAGTAGGAGGGTTGCGAAAGTGATGGATGGGCCGGAAGCACGGAACAGGAAAATGAGGATTCACGGCACAAACAGCCATGATGTTTTGGGATGGTATCATTCACGGCGGTCGAAGAAGACACACCCCACAAAGCTGCACATAACTAGATAGTAACTGAAAGGCCTGGCTACTGTAGTCAACGGCTGCCCCCTCCCCCCCAAAAAGCTCTTGTTTCCCGCAATTGGTGTGATTGTGTACCGGTAGTGAGGCGGATTGTCTGTCCGTACCTACGCTCTCTCACCAGCAAACCGTTATGCTGGTGTCATGGTGGTGTCACTACCCAGGTATTCCGTGCAGGACTAGTGCCTTGTTCGGCAGCCTTCCGCGCGTGCAGCCATGTCCCAGCCAGCTTGTCCGTTTGCGCCAAGGCCAAGGTCCGGTAAATAATTGATCTACCGCCCCGCGACGTTCGTGCATCAGTACCTATCCTGCGCCAAATCACAGCCCGCGCGACGAGACCAACCACCGCGCGCGCGCCTGCACACTCTATCCACCCTTTACCCATCACGCCCAGACCCGGCCGCCAGAAGTGGAATCCCACGGTCGCGCACACATCTGCTACATCAGACTCCCTCTACAATCTTCATATCCGCCCAACCACGCTCTCCTGCAGCTAGTCCTCGCGGCGCAAATCCGACAAGATGCCCGACGTAGGTTACGCCCGTTTCTGCCTGTCTGGAACACTGCAGCAAGGCTAACACTCGCCCAGGTCAAGCGATGGGTCAAGCTCATCACCCACCAGAAGCCCATGTACGTTCAACGTCGCGCGCAATTGCATGCGCTTGTCCCGATTACGCGTCTCCACACGACCACTCGCTAACACGGCAGCAGCGCGGAGCCTTCGCCCGTTGAGGGTTTCCCTATGCGATCATGGAGCATCGAGGTCTGGCTACTAGACGACCAAGGCAACGAGGTCATGCCCAACGTGTTCGAAAAGGCCGTCTACAACTTACACCCGTCATTCGAGAAGAACAAGCACGGTGAGTGCCGTGGAACGCGTTGCATCCTGACAATCATGTTAATGCGGAAACAGTCATTAAGAAGCCACCCTTTCGCATCGACGAGAAGGGTTGGGGCGAGTTTGACATGACCATTGTCCTGACCGCCGTCGGCAAGGGCGGTGACCACACACTCGAGCACGACCTCAACTTTCAGTCTGAGCGTTACGAGGCCAAGCATCAGGTGGTGAGTGATGCACATAGCACAGTTGCTACCCCGAACATGACTGATACCATAACCGTAGACCTTCCGGAACCCCAAGCCCGAGCTCCTCGCCCTCCTCGCAGAGTCTGGTGCTGCCGAGGCAAACGGCATGCGCAACAAGGACGCAGCCAAGAAGAAGAGCCGAAGGGACAAGAACGTCGACATGGAGAAGTTGGCCGACGGTCTGCAGAAGCTGAGCGAGGACGACCTTTTGCACGTGGTTACCATGGTTCACGACAACAAGACCAGCGAGACGTACACTAAGAATGACGTTGAGAGTAGGTTGTCTTACGCTGTGACTGAAACAAAGATGCTAACGCAATGCAGATGGTGAGTTTCACGTCGACCTGTACACGCTGCCCGATTCGCTCGTCAAGATGCTCTGGGACTTCACCGCCTCAAAGACCGATTTATAGATGGCGCGAAAGCAACGTCTACTAGTCTCACCTTTCGTCGCACTCGACCAGCTCGATACCCATGTACACGATACTATCCACTTTACAAAGCCGCAATCCGGGCCCACTAGCCTACCACCGCCACCATGCCCATGCTGGCACGCCATGACTTCCCCGGCTCCCATACCCTTCTTCATCTGAACATGGTTAATCTCATGTTTTTCTGTTTCCCCTCTTCGTTCTTTCGTGTTTTCATGAGCCTGGGAGTTTTTCTGCTCCATCACAAGGGAAAAAGCTGGGGTGGCAGTGGCGGTGGTGACGGCTTACTAGAAAGCTTAAAACAGCAGTTGAGGCAGGGGTTTTTTTTCGGGCGCTGGATGTATTGGAATTACTCAAGGAGAGCTTTTTTGGATGTATGCATGAGGTTGCTGGATGTATCGAGGAATGGATTGCAACATATAATTGGATCTTGATTTCAACTCATGCGTGCAATGTGAAGCATGTGTGTTTTCAAACAAAGTTTAGGTGGGTGGGTATACACATAAGATTAGTGTAGTCGCCTTTTGGGGTATTTTGGATTTCCAAATTTCCTGAGAGAGAGAGGTAGCTATGATTCTCACTTGCATGTGGAGCGGGCACTACTGCAGGGGGGGGAGTGTCTGTCATGTCGTCTTTGAGGATTATTTATTTGCAATGGGCATATGTCTTTGCACATCGTTCTTGTAAACCTAGAGCGCGTGATCTTTGTTTAGAAAAGAAAGGGTACGTATATAGATGTTAAAAATAATTGAGGTGATGAGAGCGTTTTTTTTGTTCTTTCCATAAGGTCATTACGTGTAAGCTCCATGATGGTTTTTTATTTTAGTTTTCTGGGGCACTTTTTGGCTTCAAGATTACACTCCCTCTATCCTTTCTACAAAGACATGACGCTTTTATACATATCATGACACTTTTAAGGACCCTCCATCCCACACACACAACATACATAACGAGCATGTGAAAGAGTTTTCTTTTTGTTTCCTTTTGGAGAAGAATTGCTGTGCGGCCAACCCTTGTGAGAAAGACTGGCAAGGTTTTTTTAATAGTGATGAAGATGTAAATCGTATTTGTACAAAAAGGACGAGGATAGAAGTCGGAATTGTTTATTATATATAAGTGTTTCTGAATGATACCGTGTGGTAACATGACGGCTTTCCGTTCAGTTTTCTTTTATAGGGATATTAGCGAAATGGCTACCCCGTTATCTTGTTCCGTTAATTCTTTCTCAGGAGAGAAGTAGAGAATCAATGATCGGAGAGTAGGAATATAGTGACTAAGTTTTTTAAGTAGATATTTCAAAAAGGAACATGTGCGTAGTGTGCTGCGCTGCATCACACTGCACAAGTGAGGCTTTTGTTTCCTCCCAAATCTTCCAGGAGAGGGAGTCCATTAGATTGACTCTTTGACTTTCTTTAAAGCTGGGGAAATGAAGGAAGTTGGAGAATACTAGGAAGGAAGGAAGGACACATCTAGAAACAGAAGTTTATAATTATTAGAGTATCAAGACTGCTAGAAACGCACGTGTTCCTTGTATCACTTTTTAAGTATCTTTTACATGGCTTGGTTTACCGAACCCTTTTATGCTTGCGAAGAAGGAGAAGAAACTAGCAAATCGTAGGGATAAGAGAAGCTGGGTACTTGAATTTATAAAAAGCAGAGGTACTCTAAAATACATGCGTATTAGAGTTCGAATGACATTTTTGTGTCCCCCTCTACCTCTAGCCTCGGAAAAAAGGACCATCTGTGGATAGAAACGGGGTTTTGATGGATTTTTTTTGGCCATAACTAATACTATAGTCAGAGCTTTCCCATATTTTGAAAGAAAGAAGGTGGAACATGCAGAGTAAAGAGTAACGGAGCAGAGGGGTATTTTTATACGCGAGAAGCTGTGCAGCCATATTAATGTACGAGAAGAAGAAAACTTACTACGAGGTGTGAGCAAAGTTTGGGCTGATGACGAGCAACTGTCATCTATCTTGAGAATCTATAGCTTTTGGACATTTTTCTAGCTGCGGAAAGTTTTTCTTACTGGGTTTTAATAAAACAGGCGGATACAAAATTCGGTGTCATCGTTGCTTAGAGCCAGAGTTTGGTAAAGTACTTGATAACGGCAAAATTTCAGACGGTATTTTAATCAGCTTTTAGGACCTAGAAAGGGAACCATTGTCTTTGTGCTTTTGTATTTTATTTTGGCTTTAAGTTGCGGTCTTAGAATCAAGTACTAGAAAGACAGATAGTGTTATATTGTGGATAAGAGAAGGCTTAAGAATTAGACGACAGTGCTCTCTCAGACCATACTATTGGTTTTGTTTCGGAATGAATTATGTAAAAAGAACAAGGAAGTTTTTGGTTCACTCTTCGAATGTTAGTTTTACGTGGAATCTCCACTCAAAGCATGGGTTAAGGCGGAGGGTTGAGGATAAGAGCGGACGAGGCGAACATTTGAGGTGTTTTTCTTCATTTAGTATCCATCTGCTATCTTGTGTCTGGTTTAGATAAAAAGATGAAATCTTTGATTTGTAGAAAGAAGAAATGACAGAGGAATCTGCGAAGCTTTTGTGTCTTCGGGGGCTGGATACTTAGAGTGTGCTGCAGGAAGGGAAGGACATCCAATTTCTGGAGAGACAGAAGATGGGGAACATGTACAAAATGCTAAGCTTGAAATTTGCAGTAATGTAACATTACGAATGTGTCGAAATTATGTTTCGAACTTTTGAAATGCAGCAGAATCAAATGTGATTAGGTACGCGAAGAAATGTCGCTCACCGGATTTGCCGATATGCTCTGTCATACTTTCTTTCCTTTTTTCAGTTTCTCGACGAATATGAGGACCACATCATTTCGTTTGGTCTTGCCATACAATGTTGCAATGCGTGATATACTTGATAAAAGACAAAGGGGAGTTTATGCGCCCCTAGAGAAATAGCAGCAGATAACGTTGAATGTCTGCGTACGCCGTAAGATGATATCAATATCCCATTTCAAAAATCCTCTTTTTTAGTTGGAAAAGAAGTTCGACGATAACGTGACCCTATAAGTTTGACATCCTAGAGTCTATAATGTTTTTTGGCATCTCAATATGTGTTATTCAGACTTTCACACACTCCACAAAACATCCTCGTGATGCTTTCCGCCAACGTTGTAGTAATGGCTGTGATCTGGCTAGCGGTGTAGTGGAATCAGCACATTTTGTCCTGGTACATGCGTTTCTGTAGCGTTATTTCAGGATGTATTAAGTAAAGCTAATAAAGAAATGAGTATTGGACTTGTATGCTAACTGTGTTGCCGACAACGAGCAACAAATGGTCAAGACGTCATGTTTTTGTACACAGTTTATCTTTAGACATTTTTCAAACTTTCTGGTGGGAAGATGAACAAAGAGAAATTCTATACCTCTTGCGGCTCCTTTCTTTGAAATTCGTGGGGAATGAGTGGACATTTGACAGGGTTGTGTGGATTAGGTAACGGTTTTTTCTTAGACTAAGCACTTCGTGCTAAAGTGTTGATGAAATAGGAGATCGACGGAGACTTCAATGATGATTTTGTAACTTGGTATCACAACACTATTATCTAATTTTGGCACAATTTTAGGAACGAAGAGAACTTTCGAATGAAACGAGGACATATCTACGTCGCCTTGTCGATTCAAAAGAAAATCGCGGCGGCCATTGAATGTGATAGTGGATATTCCAGTTTCTAAAAGATAAGGATCAGCTCATTTTTTTTTTACAAAAGCAAATACTGCTATGTAAAAACAGACGAGACAAGATAATTGGATAGGAGAATGAATATGCTCTATATATTATTCTTCAAGCGCGGCTAACAGGCGGGCAAACCACATCAGGGCCACTGGTACAGCACAGCTGCCCAAGCAAACCCCCATGAACTGTTAGCATGCTTTTTTTTAACAATATGGGTTTTCCAATGGCTTTCAGTAATATCAGCGGGAGGAATGTTATTGTTCGAAGCAACATAGGCGCAACACCACTCCATGGTATAATACATTACCTTTTTTCGTGTTTCAACGCGCCAAAGACATGTGAACATGGTATTTTTCATTTGTAGTCCTATGACCAATAGTAGCCGGTAGGATTTTATATTGCAACAGTGTATGAAAGGAGAAGAAGAAAACGAAGAGGAAAGAACTCCATATGCCTGTCATGCGGTGAGACTTGTAGCCTATCACAGAGGCGAGTGAAATAGGCTAAACCTAACAAAGAAATAATGCTAAGCCATTGGCAGTTCGCAGCCTAAAATACAAGATGTTACTGGTGAGATTTACCGTCAAAAATTGGTAACTAAAGGTCCAATGACCGCTGTACATATATCGGACGGGACGCGCGTATACAAGCTTTAACTAGCCAGACCACACAGCAACATTGCTAGTAGACTATAGGTTTCTGCACAGCAGGTGCATGGAGTAGTTACAGGTTGCTTTCGAGAAAGTTACGACGAGAACCTAGCATTGAGATAATTTTCGACTTGCGACCTGTTCGTCGTCCCTGCATGTGTGCCTAAAGCCCAGTCTCGGGACATTCTCACCCTTGTCTGGAGAGAACTTGCACTTTTTCCCGAGTCACGGCCTGTGCAATGTGGAGCGTCTTTCCCGATAAGGGCGCGTTCCGGATTCTTGCACAACTGATGTCAGCACACGTACGAAGTACGAAGCAACATAAGCACTTGTGATAGTAGCTGCATATTCATTTTGAGGGAGAAGAAAAGGACCCACAATCCAATTTATCTGCCAATCACAAAATTTAGTTGCGGTACCAGGTACCGGAAAGGATAGGAAGAGTGTCATGGTAACTTGGGAGCCTCGTCTGCTCAATTTTAGTTAATTGCAGTCTTCGCCCGTCTTTCATCATCCTTCTCACCAAATCTATTCTACAATATTGATTAATTTTGAGACACTCTCAAGCCACCATCACATCTCAGCTGCGTATGTTGTACTGGAAGAAAACTGCTGGTACTACGACGACCAGCTAATACCAATAGCTCCGTCAAGCCAGACGGCCTCCTACACGAACAGCAACAACGAGAGCAAGAACAAGAAAAATCTGAAGGTGTCGAGACCAACATGCGCTTCATCACCGTCATCGCTAGCATGATCATGTGCACTGGGACGCTTGCCCTTCCAGGCCTTGCACGTGACGGGTTTGCAAATATCGATATCGCAGCGAGGAATCCCGGCGATCGCCCGACATGCATATGCCCAGCGGGTACCGCATATCCTGGAGAAGCTTGTGGTTTGGGCCTCCCCTGCAGAACGACGGTCGGCAACTGCTGTTGAGACGTGGTATAGTAGATCACCTTGATTACTTTATGGGGGGAAGGGAGGAGTTGGAGAAAGTCCGTCGAACTGTCCAGATGTTTTGTGTTGGGGTTTAGTCAGCTTCGCTCATATCATGTAAAGAATAAACCGGTGTCACTGGGGTAGGAGATTGTTTGCAATCATGCTGTGTGTGTGACAAAGAGTCATGTGTTGAACTTTGGAAATGTCCGTTTCTTCCACTCCAAGTCTTTGCACGAGGCCTTCTGTAGGCTTGATTTCAGTGTCGCCCGTGCAGCTATTCTAGGCGTCATCTTCAGGCCATGGTATCTAGCGTTCACTTTAGTATTGTTTGATCTAGAGAAGACGCGGGGTTCGTGTAGCGGTGGCTAACTACCTCCATTCCGCTCTGGGACAGAGGAGGGAAACAGCGAGAATGAAAAAGAGGAAGATAATCATTGGAGTATATCTGTCACAGGCGATGCCTTCCTGGGTAACGACGCCGTAAACCAACAGAACCCGTTTGGAGCAATTGTCGATAGCGCATGATAAGGTGCAGCAAATCCTCGCTGCAAAAAGGGCTTCGCTTCCGACGCTTCCGCATGGCCCAGCTCCTATAATACTATTTCTGTATCGTCTGATTTCTTACGTACGCCGAAGGCATTATACGTAACCCTATGTAGCCCCGAGTTGTGGGGCCATGACGTAGCCAGGAAAGAGCTAAGGAACGAGAAACAGTCATAGCTTTCCACCACACGAGCCCAAAAAGATTTCCTAGATTGCGAGTCAATGCGTTTGTGTCCGAGATATCCTCTGAGATAATTACAAGGCAGATCGCAACACACAACTGCTGCAATCTACATCGCCATTGCAGAATTTCGGCACCTGTGCTACCATATTTGTGCCAACCATAGGGGCTTTGCATGGCGAATATCTTAAGATGGGCCAGATAAGGAGTAACAATCAGTCCCTTGCCGACTAGATAGTACTTCAATGCCCAGTTGCCAATATCTGTGACTTCCAACCATCTAATGCTGTCTTCGTCCGACGCGCCCGCAGTGTATCATCTTCCTGAGCTTTCCGCGCACATGTAGACTTGTGGCGCTAGGATTAGTATCAATAAGACCGATGTGCCGAGGTCGGATCATCTGCGGGCAAGCAATCAAATAGCATCCGGCGATCGTGACGAATGCAAGAGAACCTGGACATCGTGATTCTGCGCAATTCTCCACAATTCTCCCTGCGCTAAAAGTAGCAATAGAAAAATCGCGAAAACGTTCTAGAAATCACCATTTCCACTAACAACAGCGGCTTTCTTGACCTTTGAAAGTCAGTCGTTCCCTATACCGGTTGAGTATGTCCCATTGTTGAGTTTTGGTCTCTGGACAATCATATCATGCGTATCTATTGTTTTTTTTGCTTCAACCACGCAATGTAAAATCTCAGGTTTCTAATTCATGCGCGATAATCAAAAAGAGCAGAAGAGGCCAAAAATCCAGTTTTATCCATTACTAGAGATACCTTTTTGTTGAATGACGAAAACAATATATTTATTTTTCCTACAAATCTTCGAGATGTTTTCAATGGCTAAATCTCAGCCTCTCTTTCAGTAAATGCTGCGTAGAAGGACACACAATTAAAACTATACAAATAAAGGCACATTCCGCAACAGACATGATACGAGCGTTTTTATGCTTGTAGTTTTTCTCCAACCAACGCTCATGAAAAACAAATTTGTATCTTTTTTCCAATGAAGCACATCCACATCCCGACCTTGATTTTTCTTGTAGAAGAAATAATCTGGTATTTAGATTGTAGGAGGCTCCAGACCGCGCTCATGACATAGCTCTGTGTAGTTTTTTTAATTATCCATATGTTTATCGAAGCTTTCGGTTTTAGCGGAAACGAGTTTAGCTTTTGGGTTGTAGGAAGCAAGATCAGCGTAGGGGAAAGGCAGGTATTTATGCGTTTTCCAATGTCAACAGGATGTAGCAGCAAGAGACGAGACGACCGCCTCAAGTATTCCACATGAAAGCCTAGCGGCAAGCAATATATCTATAGAACGCCTAGAGTAGGAGGATATGGAAAAGTATTTGTATATACAGAAATCTGCTAAAAAAATATTCGTACATCTTCTTCCATCACACATCCCTTCAGGGTCTTCTTCTCCGCCTACCGCCCCCCTCCTTTAATGACTTCTCTTCCATCCTCTCCCCAGCCTGTATCAACAAAGCAGGGCCACCCATGGGGATCTTCTCTTCCCCAGATGTGGCGCTTTGCGCGCCCCCTACCGTGTTAGCGGCTTCCCCTTCGACCCGCATTCCCGCACCAAAAACCCTCTTTGACTTATCCATAGTCGCAGTCAACAAGCCCTTCCCACCACCAGACTGCCCACCAAGCCATGCCCCTACTGTAGACGTAAACTCCCGCTTCTTCCTCCGTCTCTCTGCGCTCTGCGTTGCCCTGTCGTCTTCCCTGCTCCTAGAGTACCACTGTTTACCCACAATGGACTTACGCAGCGGGCTATCCCTCAGTGGGTTACCGCGATACCTTCTTATGCGCAGAACAGGAGGAGCTTGTTGCTTAACAAAACGGGTCGCAAAACGGGTTCTAGATCCTTCTGCCGTATATCTCCTGACGCGTACTCTGCCGCGAAGTCTCCGTATGCCAACTGTGTTATTCCTAACTCTAGGTTTCCTTGCTGTCTCGGGCTTGGCGTAGTATCGATTGACTGGGACAGCACCGTCGCCGAGGAGTACTTGTTTGCGTCGTCGAACCAGGTATTTAATAAAGATGATGTCGTTTGAGAAGCGTATGTGCTCGGCGGACCAGCGTCTGAGTTGTCTGCGTGTCAACTCGTGGTAGCCATCACGCCAGTTCTGGAGGGGGGATGGACCTGGTCCGGATAGTGCTACGCGTCGGAAGCTAGAATTGGGCACGCGATTCCGTATGGCGTTTGTGATGTTCATGGTGCTCACTGTAAGGTTGGTAATCTGGGCGGTATGATATCGGTAATATGTCTCCATGCCAATGCTGACCGGTACGTGATCGGGAGTCGTCTTGCGGACAACCAGTTGGCTCTTGTATTTGGTACTGGCAGAACGCTTCTCCGCGCTTGATTGAGGCCCTACTGGGTACTTGCGAATCCTCCGTTTAGCTCTGCGCGAGGCAGTGATGATTGTGTCAAAATCCTTAGAAAGAAGGCTCAATTGGAACTTGATGTTAACGTAGTTGCTCACCAGTCTTTTGACCCTCGGTTGAAGGTATATCCCGGACTTGCCAGGTTTTCTCTTTGCCTGCTCCTCCATCTTTCTTCTAAGTTCTATTTCTATACGGATTTTGTGTCCTTGAATCTTGCGTTCTTCTATCTTTCTCTTGAGATCCAGTCGTGCCTCAATTGCCGGCATAATCGCTTCGTACTGTTTTTTTAACTCTAGAGACCTTCTCTCTAGCTCACGAGCTATAGCCTTCGCTGCCCGGAGGCCAAGCCGCGTACTGATTTGGTTACCCTTCAACTGAAGTGCTAGGCCTAATTGTTTTACCGTCAAGGGTCGAGGCAACTGTGATATCCAGTTGTCGAGCTTCCTGTTTACAAGAGTTGAGGCCTGTTGTAGCGCTGTAATCGAGAACTGACGGGACAATCCGAAGGAAATATTCGTCGGAGATGTAAGAGGCATCCTCTGTCGAGGTGAGGGCTGGTTATGCACGAAGCAACTTGTCCTGCTGGGACTACCATGGGTGAAAGAGTTTGGTCTACTTGGCTTATGAATTGACTACTTGCGCAATTAGATTACGCAAGGATACAATCTATTTTATGTGCGTCCCACCTTCATCTTCTTGACTAACGTCTTAGGTCCTTTCTTAATCTTAATCTTGGAGTCGTCACTGGATTTTGGCTGGCCGACAGCCCAAAAGCGTGAAAAGGGGACATCGACCATAGTGGTGTTGACCATTCGAGACTCGTTCTGGTCGCATGCCGTGTCGTGCTGGGTGAGTGTCAAAGCCCCCTCGGTCAAGGCACCGAAGCTACCTCTGAACACGGTAGGGTAGGCGTCTTCCTGGAGTGGACGATGTTGCCATGAATCTCCAGGTATCGAGTCCATTGTGCTCGGAACTGTGCCTATCTCCCAGCCCCAAGGTCGGTCAGCCTTATCCTTCGGGATAGACCGGAGCTTCTTGATACTGTCCAACTGGCTGGCTCCCTGAACTAGATCTGACTTTGGTGAGACGAAAAATTGTATGGAATCTCCAGCTCGCACGACTGCGGTAAGGGTCGATTCAAAATCTTTAGGATCATTAACCATCTCTAGTAGAGCATCGCCGGATGACCCGGTAGCTTGGTTGGCGGGTACAGGATCCAAGGATAGCAGACCTGCTTTCTTGCCCCAGCCTCCTCCTCCGCTCAAGACACGATGGAGACGGGCGCCCTTGGCAAGTGCTTCTGGCACAAGGTTGTTCCACATGGGAGGATCTCTACGCCATAGACGCTCCCACATGTCCTCTTGTCTCATATTGTCAGAATCGTCTTCGGTCGGCAGAGCCGCGAGAAGATGGTCTGTTCTTGAAGCAATAGTGTCCCTGAGGAGGCCAGGTATCACTAGTGCCCAAGCGACCGTTGCTTGCGCTGGCTGTCCTCTGGATCTAAAAAACCTAGGTACAGCACCCTCAAGCTCGGAGGATGCCTGGACACTTTGGCCTTCAGAGTCGACAACACGACGGATAATGTTGCCCATACATCCTTCGACGACACGAGGCATCGTCAGGGGAACCAAAGGTATGCTGAAGGCGGTAACAAGTTCGGAACAGGATACCCGTGAAGATAAACGAAGACCGTGGTGGGAAACGTTGGTCTTGGAAATTAGCTGGACATGGTGCTGGCGACCTCGAGCTACGGTCTCCCATTTGGAGCGGAACATGGTAGTGGGTGTGCCTGTTTGAAAGATGGTATTGGCGAGGGGCAGCCGCAACGTGTCGCGGTAGACGCTGTGTGTGCTGAAGTGCTGGGCTGTGATGAAATCGATGGCACCATTGTCTGACGAGGGAAGGTGTTCGGATGGCAAAGACTGATCAGGTGTGAGGATAGCATACGCCATTCCTTCAAACCCCGTGCCTGCAGCAGGTGGCTCAATACTGCGCTGCTCTGCCACATGTCTGAGTAGAACGCCATCGTTTCCCAACGTCCTGCTGACGGGCAGTTTGTCCACGACGGCACAGAGGGCATCTATGACTAGGCCTGGTTTAGAGAGGACGGCACTGTATGCACGACGGATGGCGAGGCCGAGGAAATCGTTTTCACTGAGCAGTTGCGATGCGTAGGCCGGCGTTACGAAGAAGACGCAGAAGGTGTGTGCAAAAGTGTCCCGCCTTTTGATGGGATTTATGTAACCGACGAGGGAAGGCAGCTATTGATAAGGTCAGCAAGCTATAACTCAGCGATCAAGGCAAATTTTACAGGTGTTTCAAGAGAAGCAGGTATAATTATACCGCCAAACAGCGGCTTAGGTCTCAATTCGTGATCGCCACTGGGAATTGCCCGGCGCGCACAAAAGGTGATCGAGCGACATGGTGATTTGATGGCAACAGGAGCGCGCCCCAAGCCTTGCCATTGTCGCACCAACAATAGAGGCATTTGTCGAGGCTCAATTGACCATGGCGGGGTGCGAAGGCGTAGTTGAAAGCGACGACGTACCGTCTGACGGACCCTGCACTACCTATGGCTGGGATGGACGCGTACGTAAGCAGAGCCGCAACAATTGCGACCATGGCTTACGAGAATACGTGGGCCACTCCCGTCACTTGCCAGCCTGCGCATTACACCTGTCAATCAGCTTGTCGTGTCCTCGCCTTCTCTGAGCAGCCAGAAGGGCGTCTTCGACCCGTCTCCGCAACAAAGTCTGTCCCCGAGCCGTTTCGGTGCGTCGGCCAGGCCACGTCTCGCACACCTCCTTGCGCCGCACCTCGCTCGCGACATCACCACCACCGGCCCTCTTCACTTCTGATGCGCCGTCGATAGGACAACCCTTTCATTCTGGCAGCTGCGGTTCGCCTTGTTTGCCCTTCTCCCCCGCCATCATGTCACGCTCATTTCGGCGCTCGAATCCCATCACCATAATCCTAGCCGGCATCCTCTGCATAGGCTTCTTCGTTTTCTTCTTTTCCGGCACCGATGTCCCATCCATTACAAGGAAGGGCGGTGGAGAAGTCGCATCTAACCCGCTGTCTCCGCCATCGCTACCGTTCCGCAAGTCAAAAGCAAATGCTCCGCGCGTTGCCCCGCCCGTCGTGCACTACTACATGAACAATGTGACCAACACGCGCACACCTGTCGAAAACGAGGAGACTGTACTCATCCTCACCCCCCTGGCAAGATTCTACCAAGAGTACTGGGACAACATCCTGAAGCTCACCTACCCACACCACCTCATCTCGCTCGGCTTCATAATACCAAAGACGAAGGAAGGCAATGCTGCATATGCCGCACTGCAGGCACAGGTTACCAAGACCCAAACAGGGCCAAAGAACAAGCGCTTCGCTGCCATTACCATCCTTCGACAGGATACCGAGTCCCCGCTCCAGTCGCAGAACGAGGCCGAGCGTCACAAGATGGAAAACCAGAAGGTGCGGAGGGCAGCCATGGCCAAGGCGCGCAACTCGCTTTTGTTCACCACCCTAGGCCCCACCACCTCCTGGGTCCTGTGGATGGACGGAGATATCGTGGAGACCCCACCCACTCTGATCCAGGACCTGGCCGACTACGACGTGCCCATTATCGTACCCAACTGCTTCCAGAAGTTCTACAACGAGGAAAAAAAGGCTATGGACATTCGAGAATACGACTTCAACAACTGGATTGATAGTCCTACAGCGCAAGCCTTGGGCGCTAAAATGGGCAAGGATGACATCTTGCTGGAGGGCTATGCTGAGATGCCTACCTACCGTAGCCTGATGGCCAAGATGTACGACAGCTCAGCGGATCCCCGTGCCAAGATCAAGCTTGACGGCGTAGGAGGTGCAACATTGCTTGTCAAAGCTGAAGTCCACCGGGACGGAGCCATGTTCCCACCTTTTGCCTTTTACCACCTCATTGAGACGGAAGGGTTCGCCAAGATGGCGAACCGCTTAAACTGGGAAAGTTTCGGACTGCCAAACTATCTCGTAAGTCGGCTATGATCCCCGCCTCAGCTCAATTTACTCATGCAAACAGGTGTATCACTACAATGAGTAAGGATTTTCAGGGGAAAGGATTGCGGTTTACTTGCACACTGCCTCATTTTGGCGGTCGTTGGGCGGCGTTTGGAAGGATGGTACACTGCCGCATTGTTGCTATCATGAGCGTTGGGTCAGCGCTCTGCATGTAGGATATAGCATAGTTTATAGGTATCGACAGCTTGCTGGCAAGGAGAATACCAGCGACGTGTATGAGCTGAAATATAAAACGTCCCACAATGTTACCTGATAGCCTTTGCAATCGCATACTCAAGTCACATATTACATCCTCCTTACCCCTGCGGCTCGCCTTTACCCCAGAACACACCAGTCCCGATTACCACGGCCGCGCGGAACACGCACACCTCCCATAGGCCAATTCGTGCGTGTCCACCCTCTTGCGTCAATCCTATACGCAATCACGCACTTGCAGCCGCTTTCTCAACACCGAACATGCCCCCGACCAAAGCGCCGGAAATCGTTGATAACGAAAGTTTGCCAAACAAGCGGTCAGGTCAGGAGGTATACCTCCTGCGGGGAAAGGAAGGCCAGCATCGTCGCGTGCCCTCTCCAGCCCCATGGAGACCCCCGGTACAAAGATTCCCGACCTCTCCCACCTCGGTCCGCAATGACGTTCCGCTACGGTACCACCGCTCTCGCAACGCACCGCGGAACGTGAGCAAAAAAAAAGATAAGCTTGCAGCACAAGTCGTATAACCGAAGTCTGACGAACCGGGTTATTCCTCGTTCACAATAAAAAGAGGCGTGTACGGGAAAGGGTATAATTGATTAGAATACCCGTTGTCCTGCGACTTACACCGCACCACGACAATTGTACATCACGACCACAACCACAACCGCAACCTCCTCATCGCAGACCATGCCCACGACACACTCGTCGCCCTCGGCCAACGGGTCCAACGCCCGAAAACGTACCTCGCCATACAACGCAACGACGCCAAACGAAACATCACCCATCTACGTCCCGGAACCCGGCATACCACCAAAAGACTACAATACGCTATCACCGGACGTACGAGTCAGTGATCAGGTACAAGAAAACAATGTAACCGCGACGACCTGCGAACCAACGACGGCAGCACCACCACCACCACCAGAAGAGGAAACCTGCATACCACTCGACCGCACAGCCAGCGCACAGCGTGTAGCCGCGGCCGTGGAGCGCGGAGAAAAAAGTATCTGGACTGGGTTCTGGGAAAAGTACGGGAGTGTGGAATTAGATAACAAGGGCAGTGTTGCTAGGGATCATTTGGCGTTGGGTATGAGTCTTCCTTCACTACTTATCCCCTCTATCATCACCCCTCCCTCTCCCAAGTTTCCCAAACCACTAACTCAAACCTCCCCCTCCACCCACAGAGCGCACATTCTTAGCTTGGCTCCGTACTTCTCTCTCTTTTGCCTCCATCGGGATAGCAATAACCCAGCTCTTCCGGCTTAATACATCGCTATCAACCGCGCCGTCTGACCATTCATCTTCAACTGCGTCTGCGCAGGCAAAGTTGCGACAACTGGGAAAACCGCTTGGTGCAACCTTTATCGGGATAAGTATACTCATGCTGTTGATAGGCTTTCACCGGTACTTTGAGGCACAGCATTACGTGATACGGGGCAAGTTCCCGGCGTCGAGGGGCAGCATAATACTGGTTAGTGCTATAGCGGGGGCGTTGATAGGAAGTAGTCTTGTAGTGATCCTGGTCACGGCGCCAGGAGCATTTGAAACGTAAGAAAACAGGGAGTTTTTATTTTTGGTTTTGCTTGGGCTGGAATTTGTTGGGTATCTTGTTCGTTTCCATATGCATAATCTTCCATCTTTCTTCGTTGTAGAAGAGCCAAACGGTTGCGTTTCTGGCCTCTACTTCCATACGTTTTCCCCATCATGATTCGTGAATGCTCCGTCATCGCATCGCACTTAAGTGGCACCTTAGTCTCTTAATAGATTTCCTCTCTGTCGAACCGTCTTCGACACGGTTAAAGCGATTTACTGTCCTTTTGTAATCATTTCCGTCATCTCTTCCGTAGTCTTGCCGGCCCGTGACGACTTGATAATCGTCTGAATCATATCCTCAACAGCATCCCAATCTGAAGTATCAATTGGATACAATTCAGTCTTGTAGTATGAGGCGATATTGTGTAATTGCTGCCAGCTGTTTTTATCGTGGATGAAGGTGAGGGCGACACCGACACGTCCGAAACGACCAGTACGACCAATGCGGTGGAGGTATGTTTCGGGGTCTGCGTCAATTCCGTTTGCCATAGTCGGGACGTCCTGGAATTGTAAGCACGACCATCAAGTCAAGTGCATTCATGATCAGACAGGGACTTACATAGTTGATGACCATGGTGACAGACTGGACGTCGATACCACGAGCGAGCACATTGGTGGTGATGAGTACCTTGGCCTCTCCGGAGCGGAACTGGTCGATAATGCGGTCACGCTCAGGACCTTCGAGAGCACCGCTTAGTTGTGCAACCTTGTGACCCTCAGCAACCATGCGCTTCTCGAGCTCTTCGGCTGTCCTTCGGGTCCGGACAAAGATAATTGAAGAGGCTTGTGTCATGAGACCATAGAACTTGAGTAGTGTCGAGTATTTGTCGTTGTCCTTGTCAATATCAATGTATAGTTGCTTAATGCCCTCAATAGTCAGCTCGTCGTGCGCCAGAGTAATCAAGTTGGCGTTTGGTGCGAAGCGCTTAGCGTATGCGATGACGTTGGGTGGGAAAGTAGCGGAGAAGAGGACGGTCTGGATATCCTTATTAAGGAGGGCCTTGACACGAGTGCACTGCTCGCCCATGCCCTGCTGATCCAACATGTTATCGGCCTCATCGAGAACGAGGATCTTGATATTCTTGTTGTTGATCAGACGTCGCCTCAGCATATCCTGGACCGTTCCTGGTGTGCCAACAAGGACCTGGGCGTTGTACGCTTGTCCCTTCCTTGACGGGTCGGGAACTGCTGCCATAGTTGTAAGACCGTCCATGAACTGGCCCATGTGTGTGATAACGCCTAGAATTTGGCGGGCGAGCTCTCGGCTAGGCGCGAGCGCCAATGCTTGCGGATTGGGGTTTGTCAGATCGATGCGGGAGAGGATGTTCAGCGAAAAGGCAGCGGTCTTGCCAGTTCCTGACTGGGACTGCGCGATCATATTCTGGGGCGGGTCCATCAGAAGCAGCGGCAGGGCCTTTTCCTGGACTTTGGAAGGCTTGCGGAAGTTCATGTTGCGAACGCCTTTCAGCAACGCTTCGGAGCTGTCGCTGTTAGCACACCCTAGTCACGTTGCGGAGATGCTTACAGTTGGAGTTCTTCGAATGACGTTGCAGAAAACAGAGGGTTGTTGGGGTCTGCTTGTAGGTCGGCAAGCTTGACCTCGACCTTGTATGCGGTGTCGACCAAATCAGCGCCCTTTGCCGGTGCGCCAGCGCCATCGACTTGGGCAGCCTCGAGCGAGCTTTGCGGCTCTTGCGCAGGCGTCTCCTCTACAGGTACCTCCACCTGGGCCTCGGTCTCTTGCTTCACGGGTGTTTCCTCGGTGGACGCCATGGTGCGGGATTGTTGGTGTTTGCGCTTTAGACGAAGTCAATAAGGCGCGTGCAGTCGATTTGAGGAAGCGACGGGCGGTGTAGTTAGGAAGCGGCGACCTGGTGTGGTGTCGAAAGAGTTGGTGGGGCGCTCGTGGATGTTGTCGTGATGTACTGAAACAATAGAAGTGACGAAGCAGCTTGAGGATTTGGGCTTATAAGCTGCACAAAATGTGTTTGTGTGTGTATCCAGTCTGGATAGTAGCAGCAGCGTGGGGTGGTTGTCGACACAAAGAACGCGTTGGAAATTGTGTGAGCTCAAGATGTCGAGCTTAGTTGGCGGGGCTGCAGCGCTAGCCAGCTTTAGCGCACAAGCCGCATGAACAGGGCCCTGAGCACATGTGCAGTTGCGACCGACAAATGAAGCCAGCTCTATGCTTTTTCATGCGTATTGTTGTCGTTGCTAAGGACCGTTCTTCACTGCGACAGACAATATAAGGGCACTGGAACGAATAATAGCATTTCATAACGTCATTGCGGAACAGTTCCCGGGTTTCCCTACTCGGCACGCCTCTGCCATCCCTCCCGCCCCACTCGTTGGGCACCGGGTAACGAAGACACCTGGTGTAGTCCGCGTAACCCTTCCCGTCCTCGCCCCAGAAGTCCTTCACCCTCTATGTCTGGGGTACCGGTCCCCGCTGTCCTAGTGCTCGATCCATACATATCCCTGGAATCATGGAGGTCGACATTGCGCCCCAGTTCGGCGCTGAGCTGAAGGTATGCGGACTTCAGACGGCACTGCCGAGTATGGTTTGATAGCTGACAATCACAGGATGGCTTCAAGACGGTCAACGCCTGGGTACGTCACCTATACCTTCCTACAGTCGCAATATGTTCCTACATATGCGGCGCTATCTGTGGACTTGCGCTTCTAGCTACTAACATCTGCCATCGTAGGTCTCCGGTGGCATCTCCTGGCTCGACGACATCCAACAGTTCTACCGAGAACGAAGCGCTATAGAGAAAGAGTACGCGGCAAAGCTCAGCGCTCTAGCCAAGAAGTACTATGAGAAGAAGGCGAAGAAACAGACGAGTCTGAGTGTCGGCGACACCCCCACTGTCACCCCAGGCTCCCTCGAGTGGTATGGTAGCTGCAACTCTGCAGGCGACATAGCTGATCTTGCTGTAGTGCTTCTTTGACCACGTGGGGAGTCCAATTAAACACGCTAGAATCGCGCGCCGCAGAACACGACCAATTTGCTGGCGCTCTCATCACACAACTCGCAGACCCCCTAAAAGTCCTCGGCACGCGCACTGAAGAGTTGCGCAAACTGCACGGTGATTATGCTGCAAAGCTAGAGAAGGAGCGCGACCATCAGTATAGCGAGCTGCGCAAACAAAAGGGCAAATACGACAGCGTTTGCCAAGAGGTAGAGAGTCGACGCAAGAAGGTCGATGGCGCATTTGACCACGGCAAAGGCAAGGCGCGGAATGCCTTTGAGCAACAGCAGGTTGAGATGAGGAATGTCAAGGTCCGTTATATGCCGACGCACACGTTTCCAGGCTAACAGTGCTAGAACACATATCTGATTAGTATTAATGTAACCAACAAGCAAAAAGAGATGTACTATCACGAATACGTTCCGGAGCTGTTAGACGTAAGTCTTTCCACCAAACCCGTAGTACACTATTGACCGTCACAGAGCCTACAAGACCTTTCAGAAACACGAGTCAACAAGCTGAATTCGATATGGTTACTTGCCGCAGAGATCGAGACGCAAACTCTCGTGCGAAGTACCGACTATTTGAAACACCTCAGTGGCGAGATACCGCGTAACAATCCCCTACTCGATTCCATGATGTTCGTGCGGCACAACGCCGGTTCGTGGCAAGAACCGGGCGACTTCCAATTTGAGCCCAGCCCGGTCTGGTTGGACGATAATACTATTGCCGTCGATGATTCGGCGACAGTGTTCCTGCGCAACGTACTCACCAAATCGAAGGCTGCATTGGCAGAGCATCGGCGTGAGCTTGAAAAGAAGCGCAAAGAGGTGGAAGTTGCAAAAACCGTGCGGCAGAAGATCAGAGAAGGAAAAGACAAAAGAGACGAAGTAGACATTGTTCGCTCTACCTTTGCCATCCAAGAAGCGATGCACGAAGTCGAACGCCAAAAAGTGAGCGCCGAAGTCGAAGTCTCTACGATCACTGCTGTCGTAGGTGACCTCAGCATTGGCGCAAGAAATCACAACTTCAAGTCGCAGACGTTCAAGATACCCACGAATTGTGATTTGTGCGGAGATAGAATATGGGGATTGTCTGCAAAAGGTTTCGACTGCCAGGACTGTGGTTATACTTGCCACAGCAAATGTGAGATGAAAGTTCCTGCAGACTGTCCGGGCGAACAATCTAAAGTCGAGAAGAAGAAGCTGAAGGAAGAGAGACAAAAAGCAGCACACACGGTGACAGCGACAACAGCGACAAACGGCACCAGCACATCATCTACTGCAGAATTGCCGAGGTTAGGACGAAGTGACACAGTAAATTCGATGAATACCCTGAGCTCCGGATACTCGGCGACTGCGCAGCGCTCGGTGGCTGGAGGTATGTCGCCAACTGTTGAAGAAACGCCGGTGCCAGTAGAAAAGAAGGCGCCAGCGCCAGCGCCGGGTCCTAGGAAAAACCGGATAGTTGCACCACCGCCTGCAAAATACATCAAGCCTGACGACGATGTACCGCCGCCTGCGCCCAAATCCAACGAAGTCAAGGGCAGGATGCTGTACGCTTACCAGGAGAATGGTGAAGGCGAGATAACAGTGACTAATGGTGTGGATGTTATCATAGTAGAACCCGATGGTAGGTCTGGCTTTCCTATTTTGGTACCTTCTGCGAATTACTCACATGGCTCCACAGATGGTTCCGGTTGGACAAAAGTTCGCGTTGGTCACAAAGAGGGACTTGTCCCCGCGGCTTATGTGGAGGTCACAGCTGCGACACCACCAACAACGGCCTCTACTTTTTCATCGAATCGCCCAGATTCGACATACTCTGCCTCTTCGGCGTCGACGACGAACTTTGCGGCTGCTGCTGCTCCCGGTAAAAAGAAGGGACCGGCGGTAGCACCCAAGCGTGGGGCCAAGAAGCTCAAGTACGTCGAGGCACTATACGACTATACCGCACAAAGTGACGTGGAACATTCCATGTCGGAGGGCGATCGTTTCGTGCTCATCAACATGGAAGCTGGGGACGGTTGGGCAGACGTAGAAAAAGATGGTGTTGTCCGCAGTGTCCCAGCCAACTACGTCCAGCAGGTATAGGCTACTTGTCTAGTCAGCGTATGCACGCGATGAGTCTGTTCTGATTGACTGGCTTTCGGCCGCCTAGGGTATTTTGGGGAGGCAACCGGATAGACACGTTCGTCGTTTGTCTTACTCAGGCTTTGTAAATAGTTGAACTACATATCCTTGCCTAAGACACAACTAGGCGTCAGCGAGACCTTTGCACGAGTCTGTCAATTTGAGCTGCACATGCCGTGGCACCCTTGATGCAAACTAGCCATCATGCCTGGATTTTAGGGCGAACATGTGGGGTTCCAATGACTAGCTCAGGAACCCACGCATCTCATCACCGTGACATGGTGACGTCGCTTCCTCAGTCGTTCCGCCATCAATGCTGATACCCATAGGAACTCGTCGCGTTACTTTCGCATTCTACTCCAACTATCACGGTCGTGGTTGTTCCCGAATCAGGAGTAGGTGCCAATGTCCGTCATACCCAACACCAGGCTTGTATCGAGTACAAGCTTGTAGGTATAACCCTTGCTCCGAACCAGAAAGTTAACGGCTATTTGCAATTAATATCGATATCTTGTAGTTTTACGACAACCTGTCACGGATTGAACAGGCCAGACAGAGACTTGGCCATACAAACCGCAACCTCACAGCCGCCCAGGTCTGCGCCCAGTGTTCTTCACTGTGCAACGTTAGAGCCTCGTGGAATGTGCTGTTCACAGCCTAGCCAGGGGTCAATGTTACACGGCATATCGATAGAACCAGTTCGCCCGGATCCCAAGACCATGTGCAGGTCGAGGTATGGCCATTTGCCTTGAAACTTCCCGGCTAACTGCCACGCCACCAAATCAAGCGCTCAGCATATTCAGCTTTAGAGATAGACTATCAGTAGCTCTTCAGCACATATACGGCGGATCCGTCTTGCAGCCCTGACTGGGCACAAGTAGGTGACACTGGTCGGTAGTGTGTTCTTGGAATACGTACTCAATGCCACCGTGTCACTTGGCCTAGTTGAATATATCCACTGCTACTTTCATGTCGTTATTTCCCTTCTTGGATGCTCCTCTTTTTCTCGGTGCCGTCAAATTTGATACTTCACTCTCAGTTGTCTATCTTGTCCTTTGCATATCCCCACTGGATTGTGCGCACGCTTGCTGACCCCAACGCTCCTTCCTGCTCAACTAGCCAGTCTAAACTGACAAGTACATTCCCCAATCGATTGCTCCTTCCCGAGCAAACAGAGCAGCCACGCTAGCTAGACCCCACCCCCTCTTGGCATAGGCATACAAACAACACGCCATCTTTTGATCCTCCAACCCATATCTCCGCACAGCCCCCGCTGCAAGACCAATCCGATACTCGATTTTGCAGGTTTCTGTTTCCCCGGCCATTCTTCCGTGCCTCCACCTGGAGCTTTATCTCCATTTCACTCCTTAGGCATTGCCAATATACTTTCCTGCTACCTACTCGATTCGCAAACACCGAAACGCGAACAAGAGCGAGAAAAGTACTGCCTCATTCTCAACAGTGTCACGGGCTTGCGCAAAGTCCCTTTGATTACGCTCAACAGAGGTTAGTTGCTCACTTGCCACTTAGCTACTTTCAACGCTGGCTCACTATGGACAGAGCTGTAGACATTTTCTTCAAGAAGTGCTGTGCAGGAGACATAGCCTGGCATGAAGCTCAAGTACATCATTACTGTCACTGCGCTTGCCGCGAATACTGCAGCCAAGCCGCATTATCTGCACCGTCGCGCTCATGCCAACAATCTGGTCAAACGCGGAGTTGCATTCGCACCTGCAGCAACCCAGACTCTGGTCGTGTACTGGCTCGATGATCATATTATTTCGGCAGAAGAGGCTCACAGGGGTGTTGCCAACGGCACTTTGATGTGGAGAGATGATCACCTCTTGTCTACCGCAGATCTCAGTGCGTTGCCCACGCCGCCGCCAGCTTCCAAACAACCGGCCCAAACCGCTGAGCCTACGCCTACGCCCAAGCCAAAGGCTGAGGAACAGCCACCCGAGCAAACTCCGTCCCAGAAGCCCCGTCCCGAGAAGCCTCATTCGCAGAAACCTGCGCCACCAGATGAGACGTCATCAAGCATGCCCACTTCGAGCCCGACTCAGAACGCACCACCCAAACAACAACCAGATACCTCGTCGAATCCCTGGGCTGGTTTGGTTGATGAGGATGGTCATTGTGCCGAGTGCGACAAGGTGTTCCCCAATGGCAAGATTCACTGTACCGAGTTTCCATACGGTTATGGCGCATTGCCCACCAAGTCACAAGGGCTGGGTGGCTGGTCTGGTATCCAAGATCCTCAATACGCCGGGGCAGATGGGTTTGACGATATCAGAACCGTTGTGAAAGATTCATGCTCAGATGGCACATGCTGTACAAGTGGCAGTTTCTGTTCATACGGCTGCCCGAACCCATACCTCAAGGCTTCATTTCCATCTATCCAGGGCAGGACTGGTCAGAGCGTCGGTGGCTTGTATTGCAACAAGAACGGCTACCTAGAAATGGCCGATGGTAAGATCGCTGATACGCTATGCGTGCAAGGCTCGACAAAGATGAGTGTCAAGGTACAGAACAAGCTATCCAAATCTGTGTCTTTCTGCCGTACCGATTACCCAGGTAAGTCATGTTCGCGGATAATAGGACTATCAAGTACTCAAACACTTTAGGCACTGAGTCTATGACGTTCCCTGTCACTGTTGGCCCAGGTGAGACCGGCTTCCTAGCCAACCCAGATCAACAAAAGTACTTCTTCTGGAAGGGCATGAAAACATCGGCTCAATACTACGTCAACAAGCAGGGTGTTCCGGAAAATGAAGCCTGCACTTGGGGCACTCCCATGGGAGGCAAGGGCAATTGGGCGCCAGCGGTATTCGGTACATCCTTTGACGATGGCCCGTTGCAACAAGGTTTTTCCAGCTTGAAGCAGAACGAGCTCTGCAAAAAGGAACGACTAGGGTACGATATCACCTTTGTGGGCGATGGCGTTGTCTCTCCTTGCAAGTACAAGAGCGCCACGAACCAGTGGTGCGAAGACGACAAGTGCTGGGATGATCCCGACCGCGGCTGCACTGTAAGTCTCGAATTATAACTGTTGATATAACCGCGGCAGAAGATTAATGTCTCTAGGCCGCTATCCTACATGGTAACCTCACCGTCGTACTCTCTGAAGGGTAGGAGCCTCGAACGACCTTCCCATGACCTCCAGTCTTTTTCTTTCCTACACGAACTAGACGTCCGAGTTTTCACGACATCTTCTAAAATATTTCCGACTTCACATCAGCTTGCTGAAGCTCATGTATTTCTGGTCAATACTTTCATCGTTTCGAAGGCGCCCGATGGGCTGTGGCTACGAAAAATCTCGACAGACCTTTTGGAGAAGGCTTCAGATCTCTTGACCCGATGAACAGTTTAGCTACCTTTTCTTCTTCAGATCTGTAAATGACCTTTTCTTCTTTTCGACAGAGTTTACGTGAAGGATGACTATGGGCGACCTCGATGGATGGGTTGGTGATGGACCCTCTTTTCGAATTTGTCTCACGAATGGCATTCATTTGCTGGAGATGGATGAATGGATGACGTTGATATTGTCTTTTTACTCCTTATCAAGTTCTGATCCATAACCCTTGTACGTTTTTCTGACACGTGTCAACGTGATTTGACATGTTTGGTATGCATGTCTTGATCATATGTAGGTGTTTCACATTTGCTCTTTAGAGAACCGAACGCGAAACCATGGGTAAGTATTTCAATGATCAGTGAAACAAACTAACATGATGCATTCATTCCGCCCAGTGCAGGGGTATCGTGTCAAGTGCGAGTCAAAGAAAGCATACAGGGAAACCCTCCCAATAGATACCGTATACACAACAAGTGAATAATGCCCGAACCACTAATGCAAGCTTTCATAACTTTACACCCTGCTTGCCCTATTTGTGTTCATAACAAGGGCGGCCACGGCCCAGCTAATGGCACTGTTCGCAATGCAGAAAATATACAAAAGAAGATGGAGCAGCTTAGTTTTTTGTTCCTCTGGAGGGGTGGCATGCTAAGTGCTGGGGTATTGGCGGGCCACAGCGCTTGACCAGCACCATGATACGTCCATAGAATCGTGGGGAGTTCCTCCAAGCAGTGTACCTCTACCAACGGCGTTGCTGACAGTGGCTTTCGAACTACCGATAACGAATTGCGTTGGCAATGCCGGACGCGCGAGTGGTATAATATCAAGCACCTCGGTGCTAAGTTCCAAGCTGTCAGTGATCCCCTCGGGTCGGGCTAGCAGTGAAGTTGATAAAGTCTGATGGGTCGTTCATGTTGACACTGAGGGCCGGACCAAAGTCGGGAAAGGCATTGTGTTCCGTGGCTGTAATATCCTCAAGCTGCTCCCCAGTGTGGCCACCATGCGTGAGGCAGCCAACACATGCGCAGCCGTCTCCGCATTGGCAGGTACCAGAAGCATCAGAGCAGCCGGGTAGGGTGACCTGATTCCAGAAATATGAAGACGGTGACAGGGTAGAGGTTTCCTCGTCTTTGCTCTCGGCAGGGCTGTCAGCAGCGGGTGAACTGGCAATTTCCTCCGTCTTCATTGGCGTCGCAGGCTCGATTGGGGCGGATGATGTATAGGTTGTGTTGGATGGAAAATGGGCCTGGGGCATACTTGTCATCGGGGTAATCGGTTGCTGCCAGTTCGCGGGCATTGTCATGGGCCCGTTTGCTATGCTGACGTTTGTCGAGAAGCCCATCTGCGTTGGCGTCGATGCCGCTACCCCCTGCTGCATCAAGGCAAATGGCATACCTTGTGTCGCCTCGGCTCCATATCCAGGATGATGAGGGTAGGTAGGTATATCGTAGAAAGGTGGTGCCATGCCACCGAACCCACCCGTATATTGAAATTGAGCCATGACTCGGATGTACTCCATCATTGTAGCATTGTTGGGATGAGCTGCGCATCCGAAACAGCTACATGATTCGCCACAGTGACAGTTGTGTTCGGGAACATGTTGGCGTACTTGGGGATTGGCGCCATGCGACGATAAGGGAGGAGTGTCCGCGACAGGATTCAACGGCATCGAATTGGGTTGGTGGTAAGCTGCTGCTGCGTGGTTGTAGATTGGCGTGCCAAGGCCAAAGGGGGTTGTTGGGGTTGACGTCTGCGGCTGGAAATTTTGGTACTGTGACATGATGAATTGAGGTTGTGCAGGGAACTGGAATTGTTGTCCGCTATGTTGGTAGCCATTGGGCTGATTATTTGGGAGCGCGCTCGCTTGTTTGTTGGAGCTAGAACAGCATGACTTCTGTTGTACTGGTGGTTCTAGGGCTGGCTTAGGTTTGTTGCCGCAGCATCCACCCTCCTGGACTGGTGACAGCGCTGGCTTGGGCTTACAGCAGCTGGAAACTGCCTCATGCTGCGCTGGGAGTAAGCGTGGAGTTGAGCTGGCGCTTGAAGGGAGTGAAGCTGCGTTGCTGCCGCTAGTCTCAGAGGGAGTGTGGGTGATGGATGAAGTCTCGGTGTCAGCATCCAGGCCTGTTCGAATAGCCTTCTCTAGGTTGAACGTGTTGACCGCGGCAGATTTCCGTCTAGGTTTGGAGATTCGACTATTGCCAACGACAGTTGCTGCAGGCGGCGCTCGCTCCGAAGGACAGCCACACTCCGAGCTTTTGGGTATTGTATAGTTGATAACAACACGCTCGCAACTACAAGAGCCAGTCGGATGTGGGCAGCTGCTTAACGGTCGACCGGGTTTCCGAACCTCGACCAACACTCGGTCTCTGTGGTCGCATTTGGATGAGCGGTGGCCGCGGATGCATGGACCGCTACACTGTGTTAGTGTGTGTACACGGTCAAAGGATAAGCGAGAAGTGTATAGATCATGAAGACGTGTTGGGGGAGGTACAACGAATAGCACGAGCCAAGACAGTAAGACGGGGAGATGATGCAGCGGGGAAGAAGAAAAGAGAACCTACCATGCGACTTTCTTGCGCTCTCCGTTGACTTCGGCCCACATGATGCGGGGCAAAATGGGCTTGAAGAAACGTGCTCACTCTACAGCCAGGAAGCAGCAGTTGTGCCGTGTCGGGAGCGAAGAGCACTTCAGCTGTTGGGTAAGAACCGTGGCCGGTTTTGGGGTGCACTGCGCACGTGAAAACGGGTCACAGAGGGGTACAGTGGCGTGTCGCACGGGGACTTCACAGGCAAACCTGGCCAGACGTCCGGTTCTGGCCGGATGGGAAAGTGAGCCTCGGGCTTGATGGTGATCTGCTGTAGACGTCCGAATGAGAAACAAGACTCGATACCAGGCCTGGCCTGCGTGATGAAGGGTCCAGCTCCGGGTGGCTGGAAAGTTGAAGACCCTGAAGATTGCCGACGGCCTCCCGCAGTATTGGCGTTGAGACTGTGTGAGCGCACGGGTTGGTTAATGCAGCGATCTTGGGCAGGGGACGGGTGAAAGCTGGATCTAGGTCCGCATGCACGGCAACCGGCGGAAAACTGGACCCAGCGATAGCGCCAGGATTATCGGGCGGAGCGGAGGAGAATTGGAAGCCTTGGTCACTAAATCCTCGTCCAACAGGTGCTGTCAAGAGCAGGTGATTTGCCTGGGACCAGCGTCGGCCGAGGCGCGCAGCGATTGTAGCACAGGCCGCAACGGGAATTTTACCACTTGCTTGTTCGCGCGGCAGGGTGGGACTGCGGAGTCGAGGCGCGGGATCTTGCTCGTGGGTGCTCGAAGGCTATCGTGAAGTGGATGGTTGCGACGTTGGACAAGAGATGGATTAGGCCTAGTGTCTTAGCGGTGAGCAAGTTTCTTACTAAGTGGCCCTAGTTGCTTCAGAAGTAGAAGGTCGGTTTGAGAAACAAAGGATTTCCGTGAGAAACAGAGCTTGACCGGCCGATTGCTTGGATGACGGGAGGCAGCATGGTGGGGTTGTGACGGGTGCCCAAGGTATCAGGCCAGAGAGCGTGGAGCATTGGTGGCTGCTCTGGTCGGTTGAGGAACCGTGGAAATGATGCTGCGAGCGCCGGATAGGCCTGGAGGCGTGGGGATCCTGCGCCGAATGAAACCCTACTAGACCTTGCTTTGATCAGGTGAACACAGCAATGACTCCTGTCGGCTGCCTGGTGTGCGTGCAACTGGACGTCCGGATAATTTCGAGTGGCTCTACGATGACATGCCGCGGGTGCGGCATCACGGCTGGAACAGCATGACCTCGCCACGCGCTTTGCTTCGAACGGGGGCTCATCACGGCGTCGGTGCGACACTCGGTACCAAGGCTGCGGAACAGTCGGAAAGTGGCTGCAGACATGGTGTCTGGACATGTATCAACTATGTAGACGACGATGATGGTGCCCTGTTTAGCAGAAGGGTCTTCTGGAAGGCTGCCCAGATAGGCGAAGTAGTAGCTAGTGGGTAGGGCACGTGCCACTTGTGGTGGCTATTCCTGCGAAATACCCAAAATCAAATCCTTGCCAAGACAACCATCTCGTTACCGTCCAGCTTTCGCAATGTCTTCAGAGGTTGAGGAGGCGGGCTTGGATCTCTTCCAAGAACCCACGGATTTTTATGAGCCAGAAAAGCAGGCGACATTCGCGTCTCATCAGCTGCTCTCCGGTAAGGAGCTCACTGTTCGACTGGTGGGACACAACCCGTTGTGGGTAAGGCTTTGTTTGATAACCTACGACCCGAAACAAACCATGGGAGTTTTTTCGTCATCTACATCTACATCCATGTCGCCAGAGGCCACGAGCCACGCGACAGCCTTACGCAACTTCTGGCGGCTTCAGGCTGGCCCACGTACACTCTCACTGACACGTTTAGGGTCACTTCCTATGGAATGCGGGGCGGACTATATCCGCATATCTTGAAGGCAGAGCAGGGGAACTCGTAAAAGGCCGAACAGTACTTGAGCTTGGCGCTGGGGCGGGGCTTCCCAGCCTTGTCTGCGCGCTGAATGGTGCTGCCCAAACAGTTGTCACCGACTATCCAGATGCCGAGCTGGTCGAAAACCTACGGTACAACATTGACCACTGTAAACTGTTACCTGCACCGCCCAAACTTGTAGCAGAGGTTTGTGATTGTGCCTAGCATTGGCGGACATCACTAATACGCGCGCAGGGCTATCTCTGGGGTGCGTCTATCGAAGACTTGACGAAGCATCTGGCTGATAAGTCGGGTTTCGATGTACTCATCTTGGCCGATCTTCTCTTCAACCATTCAGAGCACGGAAAACTTATAAAGACCGTGCAATTAACGCTGAAAAAATCACCAACATCCAGAGCCTATGTCTTCTTCACTCCGTATCGGCCTTGGCTCTATGAAAAGGATCTAGCCTTTTTTACTTTGGCTAGAGAGTCTGGGTTCACGGTTACCAAGACATTTGAACATGTCATGGACAAAGTAATGTTCGAAGAAGATCCAGGAGTAAGTGTCTCAAACAGGCGTTGCAAGATATCACTGACAAGGCCTAGGATGAGCTTCTTCGTCGTACTGTTTTCGGCTATGAGCTGAGTTGGGAATCTTGAACCTGTTCACTAAGTGAAAAAAGGGAATTCAGACTATATTACGGCATTCGCTGTATGATAGCTAGCCATCTTCATGTCGGCTTGTCAGTGGCTTTTTGCCTATTCATGTACCTTATACCCGAGTGAAATAGACCATGCAGTCAAACATCGTCCAAGATATGCAATAATACTGGCCTATAATACTGGCCTTCGCGGGACGTCCGTGAAAGACATCTTGCTCTAGCGGATCATTTCAGCCAGTACTTGGGCAGATGGTCGTGGAAGAACTGTCAGAGCCTCCCCTAACCACAGCCCCTCCAAACCTGTCTTCTGTAGACAGTTCCTTTTCGCAGTGTTTTTTTTCACAATATTAGCAGGTCTAGTGCCTATTAGATAGCCATTCCCACAGTATCTCCCATCCTCGGATTATCATAGAACAACTGCATGTACCTTAACCCACGACTGCGACCGCAGACCCAGCCTGGCATGGCAAAGCAATCATCAACCCCCTCAACCCACCTAGTGTACCCGACTATAGCAGAAGACATATTAACCTACCGCTGCCTGTTGGGTACTCAACATCGAGGCGCCAAATCCAAACTCTCGCACATCAAGTTTCGCCTGTGTACCGAGCCGGTCAACGAAATCGACGTACAAACTGTCTGGGAAATCACTCCATACCCTGACATGATTGACGCCCTGCTATGCAACATCGTCAAGTTCGACATTTTGAGCACCCAGCCTACTGGTGGATACATTCACTTGTTCATCGAGACCGAGGTGCTTCAGATACATGAGCGCGGACAGGCGCAATTACTTCGATTATACGAGAAGCACAAGTGCGCTCGCCATTTCCCAAAGGCGGCGAAGTTAAAGGGTGCCATTTACCGCCCTATTCACCGTATGTTCAGCAGTGTTAGACGGGCTAGCGAGGACCGGTGAAGGGCTCGTACATGCGCGCAGTGCTGCTTGCGTATCTTGTGAAGCCTTAGGCCGTTCTATAGGACGTCGGGTATCGAATACTGGCGTCAAAAACAGTTACGTGATATGGTGCATACCAGCACTGTCTCACATTGTCTCGTGCACTCGTCAGAATCTTTGTCTGACTATTTCCAAGATTTCCTCGGTTTCTCACGGCGCGTTTGTACAATGTTCTAAGACGTATTCATGCTCTTAACATAGATAGCTCAACCAACCCCCTTGTGAAATATTTCATCGCGACCGTTGTAGATTTACTATACCCTACTCTAGATATGTTTACAGTGCTTCAATCTTCCTTCTATATAACACTAGCCCAGACAACCGTCTCAATTAATCCTGAGCCAAAATCCCATCCACACCAACTAAGTCGCTCATCGTGATGAATAAACTTGCATCTCAAATGGCTCTCAGCCGTCAGTCTGGTTATTCGAATTGCAAGTTCATCATCGATCTCACGACTCCCGACTCCTCTCGTTGTTCATCACCAGTGTCTGAGATATGCGATTTGGGCTACTCGACTGGCGATGAGGCAGAATCGGTGGAAGACGCTGCGCCACTTCCACCCCCAACACCAGTGCAGCAGATGGTCAGCAACCTACCCGTTTCAGGTATGTCTATACTTATAAACTACCTGCACGATCATGCATCAACAATAGTAGATGTTGAAGCCTTAGTCCCAGCCTTTCTCTACAACCCCGCCATCATGAATAAGCTGGCCGAGAACATTGGTTACTATAGTGCCTACGGCTCCATCACCTCTACGGAGCTGGAGCAGATACTGGTACATGTTCTAGCCAAAGGCGACGTCCGTAACTGCTTCTACGAGCTAATCAAGTCACAGATCGCTTACTTTAACCAGGAAGCTTCTCTGAGAAATCCGCGTCGCCAAGGTCTCGAACAAAATGAGCACCTTGTACGGACCGGGGACAAGAAGAAGAAGAAGAAGCCCAAGAGAAAAGCAAAGCAGAAGACAGAGGCAGCTCCAGCTCCCAACCAGTCCGCCCAAGCACGTCCAGAGAAGGAACAGAAGCCAGCTCCTGTCTCCGCTCCCGACTCCGACGTCTCTGAGACTAAGGTGAATATTCAAACTGGCTTTTTCTCCCGCTCCCGTCTTCACAATGGGCCTGGCTTGTACGACAAGAAGCGTCCGATTGTTCGCCTTCCGAAACACGATACTCGGGAGGTGTGGACGCAGCCCGGCGCCAAAATCATGGGCGAGACGTTGCGTGAAGAGAAGGAGCTCCAGTGGGTGAAGACTAAGCCAGAATCTGGCTTCTTGTTCAAGGACAAGAAGAAGGCTAGGATTGTGGTGAAGCTACCTCCGTCGTCTTGATTGCTTGGTAATAGATAGGCCGGTGTACGTAGTCTTTCAAGGTCGATGCATAGTTTGGTACGCAACGGAGAATGAGATGGGACTGAAGATGACTCGCGGGTGCCTATACATATACTGTAGAACATGAAGGTTGAGATATATGACGATGGACAGTATTGTGGATGATGTGGTAAGCGGACAGCATTGAGTAGTAGGAACTTGTGCATCCCGGGATCCAGATGCACCGCCCAAGGTTCCATGAGACGTAGTCATATCGCTGTGAATGAATGTGCTAGACCATGCAGGCTAGCAACCCCAGCTCTGAAAGAATTCCGTGCACTATTTTTTTTCCGACTGTTACGTGGTGTAATAAGATATGGTGATTTCCATACCCCAGGAACTAATTGGTGTTGATGAGTCCTGAAGCATCCTGGGGTCGGCAACTAGTGACGATCAGACTAGGTAGCGCCGAGAGAGCTTATCCGTGCCGAGGTCCCTCGACCTTCATGCCTCCTCTATCGCCGAACGCGATGACGCCCTACAATCCGCCATGATACCTTCCGAGTGAAGCTGGACACTTTCTGGAACCTTATAAAGCATGTCTTCCACATCCAAGCCACCAAAGGCCATTCTCTTCGACATTGGCGGAGTAGTCGTACGTCCAAACATCCCACGCTTCCCCACCACAACATAACAACATCTCGAGCACACACAAATTCGCTAACACGAGCTATGAATAGCTCAAAAGCCCCTTTCAAGCAATTCTCGATTATGAAATCGAAAACAAGATACCCATCGGCTACATCAACTACGCGATCCAAAAAGGACCCCACGACACAGGAGCATGGCAGCTTATCGAGCGCGGCGAAGTCGAACTGAATGATGACTGGTTCGCCTCCTTCAAACAGCAGCTATCGCGACCCGAAGTATGGTCAGAGTACCTCCAGCGCCTCGCACAACAAGAAAACGCTGGTGGCGGCCAAGCGATTGCAGGTGGGAAGCCAGCGGTTCCGGAGATTGATGCGAAGAAGCTGTTTTGGCGTATGATGAAGCTCAGCCGCGCACCGGATCCATACATGTACCCTGCGCTACGAAAGCTAGGGCAAAGCGGGAGGTTTGTTCTTGGCGCTTTCAGCAACAACGTCACGTTTCCTGCCGGTATCCTCGACGACGAGGGAAAGCTTTATACCAAGGATGTTATTCACCCGCCTGCGCCGAACCCGTATGCGAATGACTCTGGGGATATTACAAAGTGTTTCGACATCTTTCTTGGCTCTGCGACTGTTGGTGTAAGGAAGCCGGACCCTGAGGCGTACAAGTTGGCGGTGAGGGAGATGGATAAGATTGCAAGGGAGAGGGGCATGGGAAGCGTGATGGTGGGAGATACGCTGTTCCTAGATGATATTGGTATCAATTTGAAGTTTGCTAAGAAGACTGGACTGAGGACTATCAAGGTAAACTTGGGGAAGACAAGGGATGCTGTAAAGGAATTGGAAGAGGCAGTTGGTATACCGTTGTTAGATGACAAGGCTAGGTTGTGATTATAGAAGACATAATATCAAGATTTGGGTAAATTGCTCTATAACTTTGACTTCACCCTTTGTCCTCTTTTATGTGCGCGTTCAATCTGCTCCCTTGATCATCAATGCAATCGTCTGGCGAGGCCTAGCACGCACTAGCATTATCTAGGAAATCCTGTGGAAACAAGAGTTTGCGAAGACAATTTACCAGGCACTCTATAAAACCATGATCCTACCAGACTTCCAAAACTCCCTCTAAAACCCCATATTGGCGTCCAAGCTCGCCCGATCAGCTCGTGATGCATACAGACATGAAAGTATACAACCTTATCGAATCCCACATCAAATCCCCTCTGCCACGACGAAGCTCACCCCACCATACGCCTTGGCCTACGCCGGAACAACTCTGGAGCTATTGAACACCGAGCCACAATCATGGGTTACGCAGACCTGGGTAGCTGGAGGCATTGCCCCCCCTATGCCCATACAAAAAGGGCCCACACGAAGTACAGTACTATTGATGTTATTGGATGTAGAGAGATGGTAATAAGCATTACTAGTAACAGCTTCGAAGAAGCAAGTATCAGAGTAGCAGAAAGAAGTTGGTAAGGATAGAAGAGAAGACTAGATTGCAGCGTGTAGGTAGACATGACAAGACTTTGCACACACGCTTAGACACAAATTACTTAATTTAACAACAAAATAAGATCCCTTCTTATCTCTATTCTATATCTTTAAAAAAAAACCCCTAATCTTCCTACGCCTGGCCCTTTACTACAACCTCCCCCCCTCTCTTCCTTCCTACCCTTCCTAGCCCTCCACTCATCATTTAGAATCAACCTACCTACCTCCAACTCGACGGTGCACAATAGTTTGCCCAGTGCCTCTTTTCTCGAATACCCCACTTCAGGTCCCAACTCTAGTGCTCTAGCCCCTCCCTTGTCTATACTGTACAATGAGGCGCAGAAGGCGAGGGACGGGTTTGCTGGCTTGGTGTGCGAGGCGGAGGCGGATGGTGACGATAATGATGTTGATGTTGATGACGTATCTTTCGGGGGTGGGTGACGGCCGAGGATGCATGTTGGTGGGGAGATGGGGGAGAGGATCCACGATTGTGCTGGGAGTAGGGGAGGTGAAGAGGTTAGTTTTGGTGTGTGTGTGAGGGGGAGAAGCTGATACATTCAATCAAATCAACTAGATATCGCAGTTCGGTTTCATCTTCACCTCGTAGGTTTGGTAGTGCATCGCGCGGTCGAAGGAGCCGTTCGGGCAAACTGGTTGTAGTGGTTGGATCCATAGGGAAGGTTCAGACGTGTAGGAGTAAAGGAGACACTTTGATGCATTTATAGGGCTGAGGGGAAAGGGAACATGAGACTGGTAAACATATCATCTGCTGTGTAATCTGTATACGGGTGTATACGCTGTTTGCTTCTAGTGGAACAGCGAGACGCATGAGGTCACTGAGTGGGTGGGAAATGGGTATGCATGAGGTGAGCAAACCTCGTGTAACAATCAAAAGCGAGCTATAACCCTGTTCATGTGTACGACGGAGAGACAACAAGACGATGATGATCAGTGAACATTGTTTGAAATTAGCAAAAATACATGTATTTTCCTTGACAGGGTAACGGAGATTCCGTCGTTATGCAAAATAAAAACGCCATGTCATGCTATGCAACACCTCATTTACCTATACCTACATACCACATTCCTTCATGTCCATTACAATACAAAAGGCGATTACGGATGCTATGCTCGCCATTCATCCCATTCGCCCGTCTTTTTTGTTGTTCTCCTATCAGTCTTCTTTCCGCCAGGCGAGGGGTCCAGAAAACCCTCGGGTATGTCATTCCAATTCGACGTTTCTTGAGGCGGCGCTGATGTTCTTTGCATTCGTTTGGCTCTCCTCTGGTCTGCTGCTTGCTCATCACTGGAAACCTCGTATTCATCATCCTCGTCTTCTGAAATGTAATTGTACTGGTCAAACTTCTTCCGATCGATGGTCTGTAATTGCACATCGCCATCGGCGTACATGCCGCGCTCCCGTCCCAGAATCTGGTCGGCTTTGCTAGGACTCCTACGACCATCTAGCGATCCCCTTACAGCACCAGTGCTCGGGGTGAGGTATTGGGTCGGTTCGGTCTGGCGGAGTGGTGATTGCCACTCGGGACGTCGTGTGGCTCGCGGTGGGGGCTGGGCGTATTGGCCAGGCATCCACCCGTCGGGACCGCGTGTGGGGCGCCTGAACTCTGCTTCAGTGGGAGAATCAACGCCCCAACCGGCAGCTCGCTCACGCTGCTTCTGCACTTGTTCCTCTCTTTCCCTTTCCCTCTTGATGCGCTCCCTGGCTGCCAGCCACTTGGGACTCGGTTCCCACGACCAGCCGTCTCCGGTCGTGTTGGTTATGGGGACGAACCACTTGATGGGCGAGGGACCGAAGACGTGGCCAATGTTGCGCTTCCAGCCCAAGTCGAAGGCGTTGGGGAGTGCCTCGTTGTCACGCTCGTCGAGGTAGCTGTCGTAGCGGTCTTGCTGTTGTTGGCGGTCTCGGTATTCGTAGGACTGGTATTGCGGGTGCGAGTAGCCGTTGGCGTGGCCTGGGACGGGAGAGCGGGACGTGGAGCGTGGAGGGGTTTCGCCTTCCTCGGGTCTGGTGACGCCCGGAAGTGCATTGGCGTGTATCTCGCGTAATTGGTCGCTCAGGCTCAGGCGGCCGTTTGCTTGGGCCTCGACGTAGTTTCGGTCGTTGAGCTGGTGCTTGAGTGTGTTCTTGAGCGGGGACAGGTAGCGCGTCTTCTCCAAGCTCTCGATTGTAGTCTGGCCCCTAATTGTAAGCCACAGATGCCAGGCAGTGAAGCCTGTAATGACAATGCCAATGATGCCCGAGAGTACGGCGAGCAAGACGTAGTTGACGGGCATAAACGACTCGGTGTATGTGCCGTCGTTGAGAATCTCACTCCAGACCCAAGTGGCGGATGTCGCAAAGCATGTCCAGCAAAAGAAGCTGAGGTAGATGAGGAAGAGCAAAAAGGCCTTGTAGTTGCGGAGCCCGACGCACGTAGCAAGCCAGGGGCAATGGTGGTCCATCTTCAGGACGCAGCGCTTGCATGTTGAGCAGTGGTGGGAGCGGTCGGGCTTCTTGGACTGGCACTTGTTGCAGAAGCGCAACTCACCGGTCGATGCCTTGACGGTGAAGGACGTGTACTGTATCTCGCCCCCTTCTTGCGACGGCAGGTGGCTGTAGCCATTCTTGATGTTGAGGGGCGAGCCGGGATCGGTGAATACGGCGGTGGTGTAGCTCCAATTGAGCATGAGATAGAAGAAGAGGCCGAGAGCGGACGAAAACTTGCCTGATGCACCTGTTAGCACATTGCGCTGCGTGTGACGGGATGCCGAAGAATGTGTCGCATCCGGCACAAGAGGGAGACGCACCGGTCCAGACGTTCTTGGAAGGCACGAAGCCGATGCCTGCCTGGACCCAAATGGCCCAGGATGTCAGGCCGTAGACGAACAGCAGCGGAAAGTAGGTGACGGCGGTGCAGCAGTACCGCTCGACCTTCCTTGCCCAGCCGCGGCGGCGCATCGTTCTTGAGGGGGATGACGGAGGAGAGGGCGAGCCCAGCGTGGCCATGACTATGGGCGCAGCGAGTGGCCGGGCATGTGGTGCATGTGGTGCGGTCGTGTGTGTTGCACGTAGGCGTTTCTGCGCAGCACTGATTTGTGTAACGTCGCCCGAGATGGCTGGAAGGGAAGACAAAAAGGCAGCAAAAGGGACGCGGAGGACAAGCAAGCCGGCTGCAAGACTAGTTTCAGGGTGTAGCGATGCACAGCATGTCTCACGGAATACGAGGGCGAAGGCGAGGGTTAGGCAGCATGGGATAGGAATAGTGAGGCCACAGAAAGAATGCTGTGCACAAGCGAATGCCCGCTGGAGTGGACGTTTGCGTTTCGTCGTCCCGCCGCCGTTGCAGTCGTTGGCAGTCGTCGTGGTCTGGCGTCGTCGGCCTCGTCTTGGGGTGTCTGGCTAGCGTCCCCTTCGGAGGGAGGGCCTGACCAGGGTGAGCGGCGCTGGGCACGTGATGCCGCGTCCCTCACAGCCTCTGCCTAACTGCACTGTCCACTTGGCTCCCGTTAGTTCTGCTGCGAGCAAACTGCGCTACTCGAATATAATAAACACGCTGATGTGACGTGATATAGTCCCGACAGCCGGCTGGTCATGGCCTCGCTGACGCCAGCAAGGCACAGTTTCAGCTGACGGAGAGTGACAGATTCACAGCATGCCCATCACCCGCAACCCGCCGCGCGGACGCACCACCCTTCTCCACTTATCTATCGTGAAATGATGACAATCCCAGCTGCATGCGCGGTAATCTAAGGTAGCCTGATACAGTCGTTACAAGAAGCAATATCGGTGCCACACCCCGGCCAGGCCTCCATTGTTGACGCCGCTTCCTGCGACATTTAGAGATAGGCGTCGCCCCGGCCAGATCTGCTTCGGTCCTGCCGTTGTGCAACACGCCTTAACAATGCCGTGCTAGCAGTTCTCGTCTCCCAAGTTGATATTCCACCGTCAGCCTCCTCCTCCTCCTCCTCCCCCCCCACGCCAGCCTCTGCAGAGACATGTCTAGCACCACACTCGTTTACTCTCCATTTGGCCCACTTTCTTAGCCCGACATGCTTGCTCCCAGGAAGCGGCCTATGCCGCTGCTTCTGCTCACAGTCCTGGTCCTCATCGGAATATGGTACCATCACAGAGACACGGATCGCGTATACTTGCAGTGGATGTCGTCCATCGAGGCGCGCCCGACAAAGATCCCCGCAAACAGAACATTGGGCTTCGGCGCCGTCGTCGTCGTATCCAAGGACGGCTCGCCACGCCGCGACACGCTCCTGCAGGCCGCAAACGTCACCGACTTCGACCTTACCATTCCCGAGCAGCCAGCGTGGACCGAAGGCGATGTCCAGCGCTTCATCAACGGCCAGGAAAACGCCGTCAAAGGCTCGATACTAGCGTGGCTAGGGCACCACAATGCCCTGCGGTGGTAAGCAACGAATACGCCCTCGCCAGGTACCCGCCTTGGCGTGTGTCTGGAGCTCGGAAAACCTGGTGCTGACTTGCTTGACAGGTTCCTCGACTCTGGCCTTGAGACGGCCCTCATCCTCGAGGACGACGTCGACTGGGACATTCGCCTGCGCAGCGTCCAGATACCGCTCGCCGCAAGCGCTGCCCGCCAACTCCTGCCGCCAGCCCCCAACCAACATCCCTTTGTAAACTACGCCAGCAACCGCACCCAGTACTGGGGCGACCAGGAGGCATGGGACCTTCTCTATCTCGGCCACTGTGGCGACTACTTTGACATTGTCGACGACGACGGCCCCAAGACTGACCGCCAGAATTACAACCTCACCGATATGCCGCATATCCTCTATGAAGACCCTACCATGCCCTCGTGGCTAAATCTGCATCCCTTCACACAGGCCCTCTTCCGCCTCCTAGGCATGCCCGAGCGCACACGAGTTATGCACCGCTCCAAGTTCCCCCTCTGCTCCTTCGGATACGCCGTTACCCGCCCCGCCGCCGAACGACTCCTCAACGACCTTGCGCCGCCAAAACTGACCAAGCAGGGCGCGCGCGCCTTCGACGTCGCCCTTCTCCACGCCTGCAACAAGGGAGAGAATACGCCCTCGCCTACGCCCGAATGGGAGCACCCCAAGCATTCTGCAGATCCGAAACTGCGTAGCAAATATCCAAGCCCCGGCCTGCGCTGCTGGACCCTCAACTCGGAGCTGTTCCATCACATGCCAGGACGCAGCGAAATCGATACACTCTCCGAAGAGTCTGGAGAGAGGCCCGGTCCTCCCCCAGTAGACCGCGCCGCCCAAACCCAAGTTCTCTACCGGAACGAGACAACGAACATTGACTGTGGATTTTGGAGTGGCGCTTTTGCGTTCGAAGAAGACGATCTTGAACAACTCCATTACCTGCAGCAGAAGGTTGGGCGCGAAGGCCTATGTCTCAAAGAAGGCAAACAGCACGACGACATTGATTACCCGCCGCAGAACGCTATGGACTGAGTGTCCCCTTCAACAGCACGATATCTTCCATGTACATATTCGACTTTATCATGAGCAACACTTTATCGAACAACACCCGATTTTGGACATTCCACCGGGTTTAACGGGCGTTTGTCGGCGTAGGAATCACTTCAGACCCATGAGCATTGGGAAAACATACGGCGCATATGATTGTTTCTTTTATTTGGGAGGGGCAATATACCATTACGGCGATCAAGGGAGAAAATTTACGGCGTAGCATGGATTGCATTACATGGCAGGGCCAAGTTTGGGGAAAACCTCTTGCTTTCAACATCTCTGACTGACTTACTGCCGTTTTTTTTTCGATAGCAAACCAGCAAAACGATCAAAAATACCTAAAAAAAAATACTAAATACGTCACACTTTTTTATATGACAATACCTACCTACCTACCTGCACCACCGTAGATTCCAGTGACAAAAACTAGCGCAAGTTGACGTGCATGCAAGGCCTGGTGTCATCACCACGTGCAGTGCAGATCTGCAAACGTATCAAAAACTGGCCGAAATAAGCCCTCGTGATCGTACCCTAAATCCACTCTCCTTCCTCATGCACACCAACAAACAACCGTCGTTCCCACCCACCCAACCCAGCCCAAACTACCAAACAAAACTAGTGGAAACAATCAACTCAACTGACCACGTTGAACAAATAATCTGCGAGCTCATTCCGGCATTGAACATGATGATCCTCTACCCCAAACGACCCGTAACCGTAAAACCACGCTATCTTTCAACTACAGCATAAAGCTGCCAAGAGGAACAACAGAATGCATGCCTATACTACCAACCGTTATGCCCTAAAATGTCCTAAAAAACGGTCGATCAAAAGCGCGTTGCTCCAATCACAGCCTCGTGCCTGAAACACAAGCTTTTTTTTTCTTGTCTCATGTTTTGAACCGTTGGGCGGCGGGACGGATGATGATGATGATGATGATGTTGCTGCAAGCCAACTAGCCAAGGCCTTGTTTTTATTTTGCATTTCGGCCCGATTAAGAAGGGGGTCCCCCCGCGGCGGGAGGGGAGATGACAGGAGTGCTAGGTTAAGCGGGTTGGGACTTGGCCGAACGGTTGTACAGGAGAATGCGAAGGAAGGGTTCTGGAAACATTCTTAGCTATTGTCTTGACTGTGTTTATTTTTCTTTTTTTTCCTCCTGCAAGAGAGCCGTTAAGTTAGCGATAGTGATGGCGGCATTGAGAGTTGTAACATGGTATATGGATTGGCTAATGGAAAGCAAGTTGTTGTCGTTGTTGTCGTCGTCTGTTACCGTGCTAGAAAGAGACGGTTTACCCCGGATTCGCTCGCGCATAGCTTTGGCTGATTGTGCTGGCTAGCAGGGCAAAGTAGGGTTGTACAATTGAACAAAGGATGGTCGTGGTTATACGTTCTTCGTATAAACGTGTTGGAAACGGCTTTCTGGTTCTATGCAACGGTATAATGAATGTACCCTTTCATGTATCATCGTTAGCAGTAAACTGCACTGCATCGATGTGGGACCTAAAGTGAATAGGATATAGCAAAAAGGTCTAGACGCCTGCCTTTGTCGATTCTACCCGGTGTCACAGTTCAGGAAGCAACCTCTTCTCGCCTTTGGATGCAGCAGGAGAAGTCACAGCACTAATTGGTCGGCAGGGTAGACTCGTACTGCAGTAGCTGCGGGGTATTCGCTTACGGTATTGGACCGCTCCGCGTAGAGCCAGACGCGAACGGGATTGTACGTTCTGGTTCACGTGATGTTCGAAGATTTGCATCTCATCCGTGTATGGCGCAGACTATCAAGAAACTCAGGTTCTGATCTATTCGTTTGTTCGTTCGATGGCCTGGCTGATCTTTTAGTCAATACGGCAGGACTTGCTGCTCACATGTGTTTCTACAGATCCCCATCAGTCAGCTACTATCACATCACGTGTCGAAAAGTAAGCCTGGCTGGATCGCACCTTGGTTCACAATTCCAGCGAGTTATAGAACACAGCAACGAGCCTGGCCTGGGAGGGGGGCGGCGGCGGTGATTTGGAGGAATTGAAGCGCAATGAACGCGCAGGGGAGCGCGACAGAGGTGCGGAAGGGAGTCACACGGGGCCTGAAGCGTGGTGCGAGCGGGCGGCGACGCGGTGAGGGCCGGACTATCGACAATCTTCACGTGTCAATTTCGCTAAATGCTCGAAGCCGGGCGGAGAGGGAGAGGCGACAGTCCGGCCAGGGATGGCCAAGACACTTTGGCTGCAACCTGCAGCAACGTCGGCATGAAAAGGACCAATGAGAGGAGTAGGCGAACACCAGACTTTTCCGGTGTGCTTATTGTGGATCCCGTAGACCCAAGTGAATGTGCATGTAGAATGCTGCTGTCTTTATTCCGGCCAGCAAAGAATTGGAGTATATATTCTGCATAGCATCACCAAGACGTCTACATCAAAGCGACAGGCAAACCTACTCACTACCCCCATTTACAATCATTCCACCCAGCTCGAATAAAAAAACGCAAGCAAATAATGGCCCTCGACACAAATAATGTCATCGCCATCATCGCACTCTTAGTGACCTGTCCCCAGACAATATGGCTGCTCTACAAGTTCTACCTTCAGCGTCAACCTAGCCCGGACCGCCTTCGTGAGTGCAGTACCTCTTATATGATGACGATGCCGAGGTTTTGATGTTTGGTTAGAAACGGATGCGCTTCTACCAGTATATACACAACCACCAGGCGCATCGCCGTCGAGAGAAAACATTATCTTTCACGCCCACCATTCACAAACTCAGTCGCTGTATACATGTATCAGGATGCAGGATCTAACCACTACGCATGCTTTTGAAGTCAATGGTATGGATAATGCATCCTGTCACACTTTCTGGAATCCACCACTTACCGTGTACAGGGACGAGGAGATGCCAAGACGATTGATAAAAGCATTGCTTACAGCACTTGAGCATCTTCCCGGATCGACATTAGCACGATAGCCACACTCGCGCACAAAATCTTGGTGCCGGTATTTTAGACAGTATTCGTTTTCATTCTACACCACCGCCCACTCAAAACCTCGTCATCCGCCTAACCACCTCGTCCACCCCTCTCATCCTGCATACCGATCGCTGGATCCGGAGCTTCAGGAAACTCCTTCTTAGCCGTCTCTTTCCCACCAGCCGAGTCTTTTCCTTCGGTCGCGTGGCCGCCGGTGCCCTTCTTTTGTGCGCTGCTGGGTTGAGTTAGCTGTTCCTGCTCCGGACACACAACGTCTTTCCTAAGAAGAAGACCCAGGACCGCTTACTCCATGCCCGCCTTTGCATTGCTCTCATGTACGTTGTGTGTGTCGCCCTCTTTCACCTTGTCCTGCACCGCATGCGGACTATCGCTCTCGTATTTGTCTGTCTTGGTCTTCGAGTTTGTACTCAAGTTGTTCGGGTACTGCTCGACTTGTCGAGATGATGAGAGCGAGAAAGGGCGTGCAGAGGGTGCGCTGAGGCGGAAAGTCCGTGTGGACCTCATTATGGTGGTGCGGAACATGGTCATTGGTTTCGTAGGGAGTTCTTGAAATGTAGGTGTTGTGACTTTGTCAAAACGGAATTGATTAGGTTGATGTATTTATGGAATTGGAAATAGGCATGGGAGCAGGAAAGAAATGGAGGTGTCCCATGGCGAGATACACATGACGCGCTTGTACCGTGAAGTTAGCATATGATGATGTATGACGCTGTTGAAATGTACCTGACATGGGTCTACATGTCATAGCGTCGTCGCGTCTTCCGCCTTACCGCATCGAGACGCGACCGTACCCCTCCCCCACATTTTGCGATTTGAGCCTCATCGATAGCGAGCTGGGATTGTTGATCCCTCCGATTACTCGCAAAGACTTTGAATCTTACAATAACCCGCATCAAGACATTCATGCCTTTCCCTCAGGCTCGAACGCGCAAATAAAAACGAAGAACAGCATGGCAAACCAGACCGACTGGAACGCAGACGACTTCCCTTGCACTCTGTACGTCCCTCCATCACCCTCCCATCGACCACACAATCCACTAACAAACTAACCCGCAGAACCCTCCACATCCCTTTCCCCTCCAACTACCTCGCCCACATCGCCCTCCGCGCCATCTCTGTCGACGCCGAACTCTCGCCCCTTGTCCGCCGTTCCTTTTCCCTCACCTCACCATCCACACCATCAACCTCATCGGATTCCGCCTCCAACCCCGAGAGCGAAAAATCCGTCCTACAAGTCAACTACGCTGCAACCACGAACCGCATGTTGCGCGTAGCCGTAAATGGCTTCATAGAAAGTATAGGCGTTGTTATTGGCGTGATGAGGGATTTGGATACGGATGTTATCTATGAGGCTACCAAGGAGGGGTTAGAAGGTGTGCAGGGTTTGGAGGTGGGGAAGGTAGGATGAAGAGGGGAGGAGTATTAGGAATATAGGTATCTTCCTGGAAAAGGATGAGGAGAATTATGTCCTGTGACTCAGAAGATTGCGCAGGGAAGAGGAGGAGTGTGGCACATGAAAGAGGATTCACAGGATACGGGCACGTGACAAGGACTTTGGGAGAAAACGATGTGGGAGAAGAGGAGAGGGGTCGGCAAAGCTAAAGAGTGACGAACTGTTCTTGACGTCTTCTCAAAGCTTAGCTTATCAGTTGCGTAGGGGACAAAGCCATGTTGGTGTCGCATGATCGCATGGTGTATGGCACATGCCGGGCTGCCTATGCATGTAGTCGTCTTCCCAGCCTCGCTAGGTTCATAAAAGCACATGTATTGCCCATCCACCTCCCAATCGAACTATCCTCACGTGGACATGTGTTTCACTGCCTATCCCATGCTGCCTTTGCTTCAATAATATACACTGCTCGTTTCTACTGAGCAAATCACTCTTCTTCTTGTTTATTCAGCGGAAGCTCATCGCCAGCATCATCATCGTCCATCTTCCTCTTCACTGCGGGAGTCCCTTCGAGAACCGCCATCCTGGCCTCTGGTATCATGGATGGAGCAGATGGGGCTTGCTTTGGTGGAGCCTCAGCTGGCATAGGCGGATGCACACCATCGTCCCTTATTTCCCATCCTTCAAGCTTCATAAGCTGCCACTTTTCTTTGATCTTGAATCTGACCAACTCGCCGGTCGTCCGCGCATCCTCATAGCTGTCGTGTCCGGCAGCGCCACCCTGCTGAATGTCCTCGGCAAGATGATCTTTGGCGAGCTTGCGCAGACCATGACGGAAAGGCAAGCCTTGGCGCGTTGGAAAGAGGAGGACTGTGTCGATGATGTTGGGGTGGATAAGGCGAATGGTGTTGAGGTCGTTTTCCAGAGCGTGACCTACGACTGGTGTCAGGGGAGAGACGTGGGATAGAAAGAGATCGCGTGCCACATATGGCGATTCAACGATGCGGAGATCTTTGCGGACAGGTTTGGGATTTGCTGGATCGTAGGGTTTTGCGTTGACGAACTGGTCCATTGTAATACCAGAGAAACGCGTGTTGACGTCTAGCAGATGGCCTAGTGGACGAACCAGAACATCGACGAGTGGCTTATGCAGTGGCCATGATATGACCGTCAGACGAAGCATCTCTAGGCCATTGGTTGTGTATCCCATCTCACAGTCGAAGCATACAGCCGAGTGCTCTGTAACTTTGCTATTCTCTGGTGTCTCGATAAATGGCATGATGAGGGAAAGACGTTTGGAGTTTTTGACGTTATAGACATGAGTCTCGTGCGTAACGCAGCCGGGTGATCCCACTTCGGCGTTGCAACAAGTCAAGCGGGTTGGTTCTGGGGGAGCACCTCTTGCCTTCTTAGGAAAGACGCGTTTGCCCCAGTGATATTTGCATTCTCCTCCGGTTGTAAACATGCCGTCCTCCTCTCTTCGCTCTGGGAATACTTGGAATCGAGTATTGCAGCGGTCACACTGTTCCCAGCCTGCAGCTGCCTCGAGTGCTAGATGCGTCTCGGCCAGATCAGCAGAAGCAGGCAATTTCGTAACATAGCCATGCGCATCCAGCCCATCCTGAGGGCACTTGAGCATAGAGAGAAATGTGACTTCTTCTTTCGGAGTCAGTCCTGTATCAACCCGCTTAGGTGGTGGCTTCTTCGCTGGCTCTCCGCTTTGCTTGGTAGTAGCCTCTCGCCTTTCCTTGACCCACAGTTCTGGTGTCATGGCCTTGAGTTTCACCAGTCGCTGTTTCAAAATGTTCTCGTATACTGAAGGATTTGATGTGGCTATCTTCTCTTCCTCATCAACTGCCAGCTTGTTGAGTTGATTCGGGGTCAGATGCAAGGCCTTGATCTCGGGCTTGACTGCTTTTAGCAGCTTGTCGTTCTGCGGTTTCATATAACCATGTAACGCTTTGAGGAGAGTGACTCGTTTAGTGAAAGCTGCCGGCTCTTTGTTCAGTTTGCGCGGCATCAGAGGGACTGGAACATCGGGATTGGCAGCAGCTTTAGTTGCAGCTGCAACAGGGGGTGGTGATATGGGCCGTGTCGCAGATGACGGGAGTGTAGGAAGTGTATTATTCCTAGGAGGTATTTTCGGGGATGCTGTCCTGACTGTTGCTGTATCCTTGCCTGCTGTCGTTGCCTTGTCTTTGGGCTTGATCAGGTCAACAAAGATATTGGGTTTTGCCTGGGCAGGCGCAGGGACAGCTTGCACATCATGCTCTTTGACATCCTCTTCAAGCTTCAGGCGCTTAGCATTTGGCTCGCAATCATACGCTGTTGTGACTGGCACTGGGGAGCGCTGTGTCGTAGTTTGCTTCGATGCATCATGACTGAAGATGCAGTTGGGTAGCTCGCAAGTTGCTCCCGAGGGACATGCTATGCTTGCGAAGCTTCTGTACGCGGGTATTGAGGGCCACATGGCTGATGCAAATGCGATGAGCTCTTTGTTGACAGTAGACACGTGATGATGCGCGCACAACCTACCGAGCCGTCGATGTTGAGAGCTTGTCGTCAATTGGATGAAGTGAAGTACATGCAAGTTAAGGCTGCTAGGAGCTTACTGCGCGTCAATCTTGGTGCAAATGCAAGGGCGACAGGTGAAGGTATCCAAAGCTTGCACGCGCTAGCGTTCGCGTACGCTGCCTGAAGCACTCTTTGTCTTGACGATCTAATAGAAGCCGCGAGCACGAACTCGAGAGTATAGCCTCACTAGAGGACTTCCCAACGAAGCTAACGCTAGCCAGACAGTGAAGGTGACGGAGGTGAGTTTGCCTCAGCCTCAGCCTTGCGAGCGGGACGGGGATTGGGTTGGCCCGAGACGGCGTGAGGCCCAAGGGTCTAGGCTAGGCCAAGACGGGCGAAAGCCGCGACGGACATTTAGTATCTTAATTCCGATGTCATGACGCCGCGAGGCGACTTGGGCCAACTCGGTGCTGCCGCCTTGCACTGTCGACGTCCTATAATACATGCCCAACTGTGATTGACTGCATGTCTAGATTTCCCACTCCCAACGCGAAACGACCACTCCAACTGTGTTACTCAATCGCAAACGTTATTGGCACTTGCTCTGTCGCAACTTGCTTTTGAGGCTGCTCGTGCCTTTCACCAACACCAGCTGGACAGGAGATAACATTCATACCGCGTCGGCAAATTGCATATCCCAAACATGACCACTCCGACTAAGAAAGCCGACCACCTTTGTGTCATCGTCCACGGGTACGTCTCTCAGAACGTCTCTCGCCACCTCGGATCGTAGTTGGAAAATAGCACCTGCGCTGACCACGACCAGCTTATGGGGAAACCCCGAACATCTTAAATACGTGAGCACCACTTTGAGCGAGAGGTTTCCTGATGACAAGCTTCACGTGCTTGTGGCGAAGCGCAACGCTGGATCCTTCACATACGATGGCGTAAATACGGGCGGCGAGCGTGTTGCCGAAGAGGTCGAGGGAAAACTAGAAGAACTGGCTGAGAGTGGGCACGACATAACGAAGATTAGTGTAGTCGGATATTCATTGGGAGGCTTGATAGCACGCTACGCAATTGGTCTGCTCTTCCACCGGGGGGTATTTGAGAAGATTCAGCCTGTTGTACGTGTCTCCGTGTCACTCCAGCGCCATTGTCCTAACCTACCCAGAACTTTACAACCTTTGCGACACCACATCTCGGCGTACGAACACCTCTTAAAGGTTACCACAGCCACCTATGGAACGTCCTCGGCGCTCGCACACTGTCGCTCAGTGGTAGACAACTTTTCGGCGTGGATCAATTCAGGGACACGGGTCGGCCACTCCTAGCCGTCCTCGCAGACCCCGAGAGCATATTTATCCGAGCTCTCGCGCAGTTCAAACACCGAAGCTTGTACGCAAACGTTGTAAACGATCGCACAGTCACGTACTACACGGCCGGTATCTCCCGTGTCGACCCTTTTGTGGAACCAGACAGTATCAAGATAAACTACATACCAGGTTATGAGGAAGTCATAGTCGACGGGGACAATCCGGTCTCACCAAAAGAGCCAGAAGAACTACCAGCTTTTGGGCAAAGATTTGCACAGGGCACAAAGACAATACTGGGACGCGCATCCATTGTTGCGATTCTCACAGTCGTCATACCGTTTGGCGTATCGGCCTTTCTGATCAATTCTGCCGTTCAGTCAATTCGCAGTCATCAGCGCATACAGCTCCACGAGCAGGGCAAATCTGGGATCGACTATGCGCGCTATCGCATACCGCTCATGATCCAGGCTGTACGGCGTGAAGCTGAGGGCATGTACGAGAATGCCAACCATGCGCAAGGACATGATTATCTGAGTGATGGTAGTGTCGACGTCGCGTCGCCCACACAACCTATCCGCAAATCGTCCAGTTCCGGCCTTGACTCTATCCAAGAGCGAAAAGACAGCATGGCGCTCGACTTTCCAACACTGGCCCTCACACCAGCCCAGTTCAAGATGATCGAGGCGCTGGACAATGTCGGTTTCAAGAAACATCCCGTTTATATTCACAACCACCGCCACTCACACGCTGCAATCATCGTTCGCATAGACAAGACCTCGTTTGACGAGGGTAGGATCGTGGTCAAACACTGGCTGGATAATTTCGATCTCTGATGTAGCGGCAGAGCCGTTTCTAATTCTCTTTTTAAGGGCGGACATGTTTGCATTTACAGCGTGGCGTTATCCAGAGAGTTGACGTTCGGACGTGCAATACCCCTTTGCGATTTTGTACAGTAGTAGTAATGTTGTGGATGTCGTGTTTGTTTGTAGTTTTTTTTTAGATTAATAGACCACCGTTGTGTTTTTGTATTCGAGTGGATTTTAGTGTTTGATCATGTGCATACTATGGTATTCTAGCCGTTTCTGTCGGTACTAATCGCAGTCCTAATCTGCTCCTATCAAGGCAAAAAGCCGTAAGACAACAAGGAAATGCCTACTGCGGCAGAATGTGATAAGGTGTTGTCAGACACAATGCCAGCAAAAGATCTTCTCATGATATATACATGAAACTACCCAAAATATATATCGACACGAGTGAATTTTGTGTTTTTTCTTCTTTTGCTATAGCATGTAGTTGGAACTTGTAAAGCATCCAAAATAGTGACAATGTACAGCGAATAGTTCAAGTGATAAAGGCTGTTTTCTTATCAAGATTGCATCTGTCAACTTGTAGAAGTAGATGACCAGACTAAACTGAACGAGTTGCTACAATCTAGGTCCAACCGTCTCCTTGCCCTCGATGGTCACTTCCATCTCAATGATGTGTGTTAATCTAACCGGTCATTACGAGGTTTTGGTTTGATATTGGGGACATGGTGGTGTGAATACGGTCTTGAACGCTCAGACGAATCGAGTACCTTCCCGCGATCAGTACTAATAACGACATCACCATCTCCAAGGGACAGACGGTACTTTAGTGGGAGATGGAATTTTCACGTAAATATTGCAGAGGAGATATCAATATTATTCCATCGCCTTGTCGCTTTGAAGGCACTTTGCATTAGCATTCATTGGCGCAACCACGCAGTGAGATGCCTGGACGAACCAGAGACTGAAATGTACTTTTGCAGCAGACGCCATTCATCCTGCACAAAGCAGCTCACAGGAAGCCCCATTATAAGCTAGCCAAGAAAAAAAAACAGGATCAGCCCACCCCCATCTCCATAGGTTGCATCAGCACAAACGACGTATACAGTCACACACGTTGCAAGCGCGCAGACCAGCGTCTTTGCGTCATCCAAACGCCGTAACACACGCCTCGTTACCCAAATCCCTCCTCAGTAAATGCATGGCTGGATATCTTCCTCGTACAACAGCAATATTCAGACGGTAAAAAAAAGCGTTGAGTCACTTGCCGATCGTTGTACGCCCATGTAACCAAAGCTTACCACATCTCATATATATCTTTTCTGAAGGAAAATAACTCCCTCCAAGCGAGTGTACCCAGTCTAGTCATTGTAGCAACAGAAGATTATAGTCATAAGGGGGGGCACTTGCTCCCAACAACCCTGCAGCGCATAGTGGACCTTTTTTATTTTCCTTCTTTAGCAATCGATAACTCACAATATCTAAGCAAGCTGAAATTTATCATGTCGCACCTTCACCACAGCAGTCTGACAGTTACACTACTCTTATCTGTTGTACTCCTACTCGTCACGCGTACCCTCGCGGCACCACCACAGCTCAACCGCCTCATCGCTAATCCGGCCCCGCCCTTCAACCTACCTCCTGTGGCGGACGTATCTAGCATGGAAGAAGTCACTGCCGCCATTTGATCAGATAAAGGAATGTGGTATTGGTGTAAAATGGAACGAATGCGTGAGTTGGTACTCTATGGTGTTGATTCGTAAGGGTGGTATAGCTAACGATGAGGTAGAGATGCAGTATGGCGAGAAAAAAAAATGAGCGGTGCTTATGTATGCAGTCATCCTGGCTTAGTTCTTATAACAAATAGATATCTGATTAGTCTGAATGCCTGAATATTCGCAGATTCATATTCCCAAACTACATACATGAGCATCATCGTCATTATCCCTACCCATTCCTCTCTTCACTTCTTTCCTCATAATACCAACCCATCACACCGAAAGCACTCTCTTCACTTTAAAATCCACCCCAAAATCATACTTTTCGTTAAACGCAAGTCCAAAGTCCCTATATGGGATAATATCCTCAACCGAAGAGCCCACAAGCTCCAGATCAAAGTTTTGAACCAGTGCAGCAACCGTGAGGTACAATTCCGCATACGCAAGACTAGATCGTATTAGTACTGAAGACCACAAAAAAAAAGAATAGAATGTCTTTTTTGGGGGGCAAACCAGCTTACTTGAGACCAAGACAGATTCTGCTACCCTTGGTAAACGTGACGAGATACTTTTCCAAATGCTCGCCTCTGGCGCTAGCTTCGATCCAGCGTTCAGGCCGGAAAGAGTCGGGGTCGGGGAAGACCTCGGGGTGCTTGTTGAGGAGGTGGGGCATACCGTTGATGCTGGTCTGAAAAGGACGTGGGTTAGAAAGCCTTTTTTTTCTTTTGGTGTTTTCTCTGAGAATTGATTTGGACTTACATGAGCGGGTATGACCCATTCCTTGTATGGGAGTGGCTGCAGGGGCACGCGTGAAAAACGGCCAGTCACGTAGCAACGGTAGCGAAGGGATTCGTTGATGAAAGCTGTCTGTATGTCATGTTAGATGATGATGATGATGCATAGAGTCAAACTCGGATTGTAGTGGCTAGCTTTACCAGATAAGGTAGGGCTTCCAATTGAGTCCAGGTAGGCTTTGATATCCCCTTCTCGGCCAAAGCACCGAGCTCCGCTCGCAGCGTCTCGAGAACATGAGGATACGTGACCAGATAGCAAACCATGATCGTCAGGAAGCGAGCAGTGGTATCTAGTCCTGCCAACAGGATAACCGAACTTTCGTTTTTGAGCCGCTCTAGAGTGCGCTCGTGTGCAGGGATCTCGGGGCTGGTGAGAGCATCGAACAGTGTTTGTGCCTTGGCCGGAGGTCCACTACTATTCTTTTTGAGCGCCTCGTTGGAGTATTCCGTGATGCGGTCGTCAAACTTCAAGTATGCGATGATTTCGGGGTTTAACCACGTGAGCATCCAGCCGGGAAGGCTATTCAGAACGGTATCCGTGGCGGGAAAGAAACGACGCCACTGATATGACAGCAGCAAGCCTCTCACGACCTTTTCAATCTCGCATGGGAAGCCGGGCTTTTCGAGCTCGTTGAAGCTTTCGCCATAGGCAAAGTGCGAGACAACATCGCAGGTTAGTGCACCGAAGACAAAAACCCCCGCAAGTTTTTCTCCTTTATTGTGTGCTTTCTTTAGTTTCTCGACTAACAAATCCACTTTCGATTGGATGACAGGTTCGAGGCTAGAAATAGCCTTTTTGGAAAAGAGGTTGGAGATATAGCCACGGCGTTGACGATGCAACTCGTGATCGACTGTTGTGAGCCCAGTGGAAGGAAGGCCACTTTGCACCGTTTGATAGCGGTCCTTGTCTCTCTTCTGCCCGCTTCCAGAGTACACCTTATCGTAGAAGAAGGGGTCGTTGAAGGACAGCTCGTGTGGATTAATCCTTACAAGTGGACCTGTGTCTCATCAGGCGACGATTGCTATGCAGCTGGCGACATGATGATTACTCACCATACTCTTCGTGCATTTCGATAACTTTCTTGAAATACTGCCCACCTTGTAAGACATCATAATAGAACTCGGCAAGGTAGGACGCAGCAGCCCAACGTGGACCAGGGAACTTGGCCAAAGGGTGAAAGTACAGGTTGTAGATCGCGTTATAGACCCAATATGAGATAAAGACAGTAACAAAGGCCGCCACTATTGCACTCTTCGATAGCTCCATAGTTGATGTTTAGGAGGTGATCGTGTCTGTCGCTACGAGAGCTCTGGGAGTGAGCGAGCAAGTTGACACAGAGCCAAGTGCCGACAGCACACAAGGTGGGGTAATCATACCCAAGACATGGTCCTTGAGACAGAACCGGATACTGCTGTGCAGATTGCGGTTGAGTTCAGTTTTTAAATTGTTGTCTGACCTATACGCATCGCGTATTGACCGATGACATGTGCTTACGAGATGCAGGTGCATGGCCTATATGCGCCACATCAGAACCCACTTTTGTCTACACTTCCAAAGAACATCAAATCTTCCCACCAGCTTTCCGTTTCCGTATGCGCACAGTTACAATTTCCTGTGGTTGCACAATCCCGAAAGCTACCTCTCGCAATTGCGGCATTGCTGCATCTGCTGCATCGGGATCGCAAAGTTCAAACTCAAATTCACTCAACAAGACAGCCAAGGTTGCGGTCTGCATAGCTTCGGTATATCCCCTGCCCAGTCCAATAGCATGCTCATTTCCAAAGGCCGGAGCCAACTGCTCGAGTCCCTTCATGCTGAACTGACCGATTTCGATGCTATCCTTGCTCTTTCGCTGCTTGCTTGGCACTTTGGGATTCCGGTTTTCAGGGAGCAGAAAGCGCTCAGCCCAGAATTCCTCCAATGGTCTCTCAATGATGCGGGGTCGCGCGCTAGCCCATAATTCAGCGTTGAGCGCAAAGTCTTGCGAAAACGATATCGCTGTACAACCTTTGGGGAGTATTGATTGCTCATCGAGGGTGATATCGCTGGTGTCATTGGTATAGGCGATGTATTGTGCGACACGTAGGCGGCTGATTTCCTCTTGCAGAGACTTCATCAAAGGCAAGGCTGCAATCCCGTTAACATCGTAGGCGCCTAACTCTGGTACACGATACTCGGTGATGATGCTGGCTAGGTGTTCGGCTAGATGAGGTTTGCGCAGGATTTCGATCAATGTCCAGATTGTGGAAGGGATGAAGTTTGCGTTGGAGCTGTAAGCAAGTGTTAGTTATTCCGCCCTCAATTTGCCTGACAACGTGTACGTACCAGTGTATGATATCTAGCATCTCCGCTGTCCTCGCCTCTAGTGGCAGTGGAACCTTGGCGAGAAGATCATCGCTTTCTTGGACAAACTTTGAACCCTTGTGTTGATCCACATCCGGGTCCTCGTCTCCAATCTTTGCAAACTCAGTACCACTGTGATTCAGTTTCAGCCACTTCTCAATGTTTTGGCACAAGCGATCACGGGGCTCTTTATATGAGCCTGATACGAGGAGTAGTGGCATGCCTGGTACAAAGCCTTCGACTGCATCTTCAAACTGCCAGTAGTCCTTGATGAGCTTAGGGTATTGCTTGAATATTGCTGAGCCGAAGAATGTTTCTACGGAGCATCTGGTAAGGACTTGCTGGAAGAAGGACCAAAAGTCTTCGATCTGTGTCCAACTTCCGACTTGAAACATTTTGTCATTCATGTTGCGCGAGAGTGTAGTGACATAGGCATTGGTCGTGGCTGCTAGCGATGAGCCGGTCAAGTACTTTTGCGTCAATGCGGCGCGCATGTGTTGTATCTCCTTCTGTTTCCCGTCGCTCATTTTAGTACCTGCGAGCAGATTTGCAACAGCTTTGGATGAACCAAAGGCAATCTCGTGAATGGGAATTCCGGAGACATCTGAGCCTTGCTGTTTGGATGCATCTATGATCTTCCTCACGTGTTCAGGATCTCGCAGCACGACGAATGATCGCAACCCTGCTTTAACGGTAAACGGCGCGAATTTGCCGTATTCCTTACTTTGAATTGTCAGTATATTCCAGGGGCGAGTTTAAGCTACATACATCAAAGTCGCAAAGTACTTCTGTGGACCGTCGAATGCTAGGCTGAAAGCGTGAAAGACACCGGGAACTAGATAGGGAACTGTTGGTGGCCGTTGCAACGCGGTGCTTTGCGAGCTTCGATCGAAACGCGCCTTGGAGACATTGTATGTCAAAACAGGGATGATGATCAATAGGAATGCTATGAGGAAAAGCATTTTGCTCGTTTGATGAAAGATTGGTTAAATTGAAGTAAATGTGTTACGTCTCACGTTAGTGAACCTCGAGCTGACTAGCGGCGGATCTCGGTCGCACATTGCCACCGCCGCCGCCGCCACACCCGAACCCCCCCCCCCCCCCCCTGCCCATCACGATGAGTACAGATACACAACCGCCAATCATGTGCGAGCCAGGGACGCGAAACCTATCGTTCTTTCTTGCCCAGTTGGCAGCGATGGTGGCCAGCGTCTTGTAGGGCCCTTTATGCAGGCCGGGAAGAGCCTGCTTGCGTCTGTCTTCACTGGTCATGGGACCCAGGAGAAAGCGAGCATAGGGAGCATGGCATCTGCGACTATCCCTTGAGGCGGTGCAGGGTCGGAGGAGTCTTGTTATATTGATTGCGATAATTGCAAAATGGGGGTATCTTAATTCAAACGCCACAATAAGGTCACGGTAGGAAACACGACAAAGGAAACTACCAGCTCGCCAGAACCGCATCTACTTTTCTTTGTCTTTGGTTCCCTAGGTCTTCCATATCAACATCTTCCTCATCCTCTGCAGTCGCTGGAATTTGTACATGGCCGAATCGCTCCTCTATCCTCGCTGCAACACGTATAGCCAGCGTTCGTGTCTTAGTCAACTCTGGCGCAAGCGGCGCATCTCTCCACACCAAGTTTGGCTGTATATTCTCCTTGGGCGCACGATACGGTTCAAGGAGCGAGAGTAGGGTGCGGTACGTGTCAAGCCGGTTCTGCAGCGTTTGCCGGTGTGCGGACAGTTCTTGGAGGCGGGATACGGAGGAGAGGTATTCGTCTTGTGTTGTGTTGCCGGTGGCATCGCGACCATGCCATGTGGCAGGCAGTTTTGCAATGTTCTCATCGAGTGTGAGGTCGTCGCCTTGGTACAGTGCATTTACATCGTCTTCGTGTGTATCTGACGCGGCCTGCGTGTCCTCATCGTCGACGTGTTGCGCGCCCGACTCCCAGTAGAGGGTGTCGATCTGCTCAACAACGTGCTCGATCATTTGGCGGCTGTATACTTTGCGCGAATGCTGTTTCAGGTCGCGATTGACTGGACTGTTGCATCAGCATGACTACAGCATTCAACTGTGTGTACGCGATGTACCTTTGTCCAAGACTCCCTTCATGACACTGAGCTCAATGCCGCCATCTTGGGCAAGTGTGCGCAACCGTTCCGAGGGCGGTATTCCACGCGACAGGATGTGTTTCCGTGTCTGCAAGAAGAGTTGCTTTTGCTCGACCACTGTCGCCTGCTTGGATGCTCCGGCCGGTACGCGTCGATCCATTGTGAAAGTGTTGGGCGGTTCGTCGAACTGGAACTGGAATTGGAAATATGTTGGCCGGATTGCGGGGATGGGGGACGCGGGACGGGGGACGCGTCGAAATGGGCGCTTGGCCTAGTTGGGACGGGCTGGGGGGTCAATTCACCAACCTGCATGCCGGCTTCGACACACAAACAGATGAGTTGCCTGTTTAGGCAGGTCGGCTTGCTGATGACTAAGGAAAGGTGCTGTCAAGTGAATAGGGCCGTAATCCACAGCGGCCACTTTACTTGCCCAGCTGGGAAGGTTACACTTGCATCCCACCAGGCTTCTGACAACGCAATGCACACGTAGCCTGCAGTGAAGCCGGCAGCTTGGAGCCACTGCTGCGAATACCATGCAACTACCGACATGACGAGCTTCTTTTTTCCCGCACTGCCTTTGCTCATCTCTTGTAGCTGGCACATCTGGCATGGAAATGCAAGGCAGAGCTACTGCAGTGATTCGCGCATGTCATGCCATGATGTGCACCCGATCTTCATCATCTCGGCTGTATATTGCAATGATGGACTGGCAAAATCTTCCGTGCCAACGCTTTGTTTGACAATCAAAACTTCACGGCTCTCTTCCCAACTACACCTGCGCCACCCTGCGCCACGTAATGCCCAGAACCCCCCACTCTACCGGCACGTGCACTGCGGCGTCAATATCGACCACTCGACCGTTTTCTTGGTACAGCGGATGCAGCTTAACGTCATAAGGCCGGGTCGAGGCTCAGATCAGATGCGCTCCTGTGCCCCAATATACAATGTTCCCGTACCCACAAAGGCGCGTCTGCCATGGTCGTGGTAATCTGGAGACTCGTTTGTTGAGTCGAGCGCAAACAATGGCATTGAAGGGCGTCAAACGACGACAGGGTCTTTGTTGGAGTAGACCCGGCCGTTTCGCATGCACAACGAGGCCATTGATTGTTTGGCTCAAACGGCGGGCGGCTAACAAGACCATGGACAGGCATGAAAGCCAGTGACGCTGCCAAGACGCTGTCCAAGCGCGCATCAGGGAATGCAAGGCTTGAAACGCGCCGATTACCCCGGTCATGTATGAATCAATAACGCCCTCTGATAACTCCCTCGGACCCTCGTTCGCTTTCCTAATTCACTCTCATAATCTCTCCACACAATACCTACGACCTCACTCGACCCGGTATTTTGCTCCCGCCTTGCGACTACACCCTACAGCGCCTGTTTCCCCTCGCCGACCTCGTCCATGGCCACCACCGTCTAACGACAGGGGTTAATTCGCATCTCCACAATCTGCGCGACCTGCACCACCACAACCCTCTGCGGGCAACACCATGTCCGCTACGTCTACCAATGCGCCATCTTCGTCGTCGACGAACAAGAGCGGCTCCGGAGCGGCTCTACGAAACCAGAACCAGAGCATCGAGAACTTTGCAGCTTCGCTGTCCACTGCAGCCGTTATTTTCGGTGTGCAGATCGCCTTTTTCTTGATCCTCAGTGGCAACTGGAAGCTACACAAGACGAAGCCCCGTCATACCGACGAAGATGACAAGGTGGTAACGCGGCAAAGCCTGTTCCATAAGATCTAGTATGCGACATGCCACAACCTGACCAACTTACACTGCGCTAACAAGACACAGCTACTACAAGACGGCCTTTGTACCCGTAGCCAAGCGAATCTCAGCCCCCGTCACTGCCATTGAATCTTTCAAAAATGTCTTTACCATTAGCGACTCGGAGCTTATCCGTATCGCCGGTGTCGATGGCTATCTCTTCCTCCAATACCTGCAACTCTTGCTTCGCATCTTCGTACCCATGGCACTCGTCATTCTGCCTATCCTCCTGCCCATCAACCGAATAGGCGACGAGCCCAATGTCTCGGGCTTGGATTCCTTCGCATGGCCCAATGTAGGCGTTCCAGCGAAACACAATCGTCTATGGGCACACTTGATCTTGGCCGTGTGCGTCATTGTCTGGGTGTGTTTCAATTTCTATCTAGCACTGAGGCAGTTTGTGCGCCTGAGGCAGACAGTACTCACAAGGCCCGATCATCGCATTCGAGCTTCCGCAACCACCATTCTTGTCCAGAGCATCCCCAAGAAGTGGCTCACCGTCGCCGCCCTGGATGCGCTCTACGATGTCTTCCCGGGTGGCATCAAAGACATCTGGATCAACCGCGATTATGACAGCCTCATGGAAAAAGTCGACCAGCGAACCAAAATCGCACGCGCCCTCGAAGCCGCTGAGACGAACCTCATCATCGCATGTACTGAGAAGCACAAGAAAATGCAAGAAAAGGCAGCGAAAGAAGCGGGCAAAAAGAAAAAAACTAGAAAAGAGAAGAAGCACGACGAGGCCATACAGAATCATGCTATCAACCAGGAAACTCAAGATCACGGTGTGGATGCTGGTAACCCTCACGAAATCGAGCAACAACTCCAAAAGGTGCTTGAGGAGTCAGAGTCATCGTCGTCTTCCTCCTCTTCACGATCGAGTTCCCCGGATCGCAAGCGCGCTAAGCTACCCATAGCCTTTCTGGGAGACGGCATACACGCTGTCGGTGAGGGCTTTCGTGATGTGGGCGAGGGTGTAGACCGTTTTAACAAAAAGGTCTACGGCGGCATGCGAGGTGTGTTTGTTGGAAAACAACGCCGCGTTCAGCCACAAAACCAAGAATCGACAAATGGCAACGTCGACGGCAGCGATGACGTTCCCGGATCCTCGCCCGTTTCCGCAGATTTCCGGCAGAGAGGCGCAAGCACCGATACCGACACCCCTCTCGCGAATAAAGAAACCTATGGTTCTGACGGTACTGTGACCGACCCAAACTCGCCAAAGGCGGATCTCAAAGCACCCGCAGCCGAGGCGGAGAAGCAGAAACCTGCTAATATTGGGGGTTGGAAACATCCTTTCCAGACGCTCAAGGCTATCTATCTTGGTCACGGCGACTTTGTGAGTCCAAAGCCTTTCCAGAAAGAGGGAGAAGAGCTGCCACTGGAAGTCAAGGACCCTGATAAGATCAAATACAACATGGCCGGACTGTACGATGAGTCTATGCAAGAGGATGGCGAAGATGCTCTTTGGAGACAATACCTGAAGCCAAAGGATCGAGAGACAATGCGTATACCATTGTTCAATCTGTCATGGTGGCCTTCCATTCCACTAGTTGGCAAGAAGGTGGACACGATTTACCACTGCCGCAAGGAACTTGCGCGCCTAAACGCTGAGATTGCCGACGACCAGGCTCACCCGGAGCGGTTCCCATTGATGAACTCTGCTTTCATTCAATTCAACCATCAAGTTGCAGCGCACATGGCTTGTCAGTCGCTAAGCTACCACATCCCTCGACAGATGAACCCGCGAACTGTAGAGGTCAATCCAAACTACGTCATATGGGAGAACTTGACGATGAAGTGGTGGGAGCGTTATCTCCGTATGTTTGGTGTCGTTCTTCTTATTGTGGGACTAATCATCTTCTGGGGTATCCCTGTCACCTTCACGGGAGCTTTATCTCAAATCGAGACTCTTACCGATACGCTGCACTGGCTGCGCTGGCTCAACAACCTCCCCGGTTGGGCGCTCAGTTTCATCCAGGGTGTGTTGCCACCAGCCTTCTTGGCTATTCTCTTCGCTGTGCTGCCTCTCATTCTCCGATTCCTCGCTGGTTTTACCGGTACAACCACGTTTGGCGAGCGGGAGTTGCTCGTCCAGAACTTCTATTTCGCCTTCGTGTTCGTCCAATTGTTCCTCGTCGTATCCATCTCAACTGGCATTACTGCCACCATCGACACTCTTCTCCATGATCCTACCAGTGTCCCTCAAACATTGGCTAAAAATCTACCCAAGGCGGCCAACTACTTCTTCTCGTACATGATTTTGCAATCCCTTAGTATCAGCTCTGGTACTTTGCTACAGATTGGTGCTGTCGTCGTCATCATTTTCCTCCGTTTTCTCGACACCACTCCGCGAGAGAAGGTCTCCAGGGTACTGCAGAGGCCTGGCATCAACTGGGGTACTATGATACCTGTCTACACGAATTTTGGTGCTATTGGTACGTTCATGGGTCAATATTGCATATACATACTAACAATGAGCAGGCATCATCTACTCTGTAGTATCGCCGCTGATCCTGATAATGATGTTGATCACATTCAGCCTCTTTTGGTTCACCTATCGTTACCAGATGATTTATGTTAGTTATGCCAAGGCCGAGACCAATGGCCTTATCTTTCCAAAAGCAGTCAACCAACTCTTTACTGGCCTGTACTTTCTGGAACTGTGCCTTGTCGGCTTGTTCTTTCTCCAAGAAAACGAAAAGGGCGAACAATCCTGTTTCCCCCACGCTATTGTCATGATAATCATGGGCGTATTTACTGTTCTTTTCCAGGTTGTGCTCAACAGGGCTTTTGGGCCCCTGTTCACGTACCTGCCAATAACATTTGAGGACGAGGCGGTCATGCGGGACGAAGAGTGGCAGCGAGCGCAGGCCAGTCGTTGGGAGAAGAATGCCGACGAGCACCAGTCTCTCAACTCTCAACAAGACGGATATTGGCCGGGAGACGAGCACGAACAAGCACGGCGCGAGGAGCAGAACAAGGAACAGTACGAATCGTACGAACTAAGCAACATGGATGGCAGCGCACCATCGGCCAACTACGGTCGATCGCCAAGACCCGATGCCGGTTCTCGCAAGACCAGCTGGGCCAACCGATCCCGCCGAAGTTCCAACTCGCACTCGCACAGCCATCGCAAGAAGTCGAAAAAGAGCAAGGACCCGCTCGATATCATCACCAACACGCTCAGGAAAGGTCTCGACGACGTTGCCAAGCCTATACGCGACGCAGAGGCTCAGGTCCTTCCCGCCGGCAATCTCTTTGACGAAGTCGACGATGAACTCGCAGACATTGAACCCGAAGCCCGGCAAAAGCTCATTAAGCGATCTTTCCAACACCCTGCTACCCGCGCCATCCAACCCGCTGTCTGGATCCCACACGACGAGCTCGGTGTTGCTAAGGACGAGATTGAGCGGACAAGTGCATTCACTAAGCGCGTCTGGATTACGAGTGTGAATGCGCGTTTAGATGCGGGCGGCAAGGTTATTTACCGGGGTCTACCGCCGGATCGGGATCCTTTTGAGAATATTGAGGTTTAGAGCGCAAGTAGTTTGTGGTAGGAAACGGTCAACCATGGTAGATTTCTTCCTCATAACTTTAGCGTCTTGTTTTTTTATAGCGTCATTTCTCTTTCTCACGGCTGACTTGGCTTCTTTGGCTAGTCTGAAAGCCAGTTTCAAACTTGCATAGCGTGGCAGTTTTTAGATTTATCATCACCATGGTTAGCATATTTTCTTTTTTTTGTGCCTTTTGGCACACTGGGGAACGTAGAAAAGGGGGGGGAGTAGAGAGAGAGAGAGAGAGCGAGTGATATCAAGACTTTTGAATGCTGTAAACTTTTTTTTTGGGAATTATCATATATTTATATATATATTTCCCTCACACTTCCCCACACCTTCCATTCAAGTATATACATACACAAAGAGACATAAGCCTGCCTGCCTGCTTGCCTGACTGTCTCATCGGCACCGAATAGAAAGAAAAAAAAGGAAAATTAAACTCATACTGCTGAAGCTCTCATCATCGTTCACGGCCAGTCCCAGGTCTTCGTCGCCTCATCCCAAACACGGTTATCTCGCAAGGCCGATTCCAAAATCGCATCTATATCCAACGAAAGATCAGGGCTGGGCTTAAAAGCAGGGCTGTCGTAGGTGGCGTCAAGTAGCGCGTTGATCTCGGAACGCGACAAGATTTCTGACGGTGACTCCATGTCGAACATGGCTGTGGGGGCGGGTGGCTGCTGTGAGGGTGCAGCGAGGGACAGGAGGGTTAACTCCTGAGAAGGAGGGGGGGTTTGTTGTTGTTGTTGCCGCTCCTGCGACGGAGTAGCGGATACCTCCTGGGGAGGCGAGAGGGTTTGTTGTTGTTGTTGTTGCTGCTGTGACGGGGCAGCATAGGGGGACTGGTAGGCCTGACCCGGGTAGGGCAGGCCGGAGAAGGGGGGGTATTGTTGCTGCTGTGGCGGGGCAGCGTAGGGGGACTGGTATGTCTGGCCCAGGTAGGGTGGACCAGAAAAAGGGGGGTACTGTTGCTGCTGTGTCAGGGCAGCGGAGGTAGCCTGGGGCTGGTATACCCCAGTGTTCTGTGGCTGCATATTTGCAGCAAAGGGTACCTGGGTGTATTGTCCCGGGTAGTATTGTTGTTGTGGCAAGGCAGCGAAGGGGTTCTCGCTGCCTTGTGCCTGTTGATATGGCTGCTGCTGCGGTGCAGTGTAGCCAGCCGGGGTGGTTTGTCCCCCGAAACCATTCTGTGCTGACCCGGGATAGATCAGCAGTTGTTGTGCTGGAACCGGGGGGGCCGGCCTCCAGTCATCCTCAAACTGGACCGGAGGCCCAAAGTCAAGCGTCTGCTTGGCTCCCTCGCTCCAGTGTTTAGTGGTGGGAGGGGGTGGTGGTGGCAGCTGCCTTTGGCGTGGCTGCCGCTGTTGGCGAGGTTTGGGGGCCCTCGACGCCCTTGCACCCGCCTCCAAGGGATTTCTTGGAGTGCGCGGCATGGTTGTGTTGGAAGAGAGTTTTTGATGTAGAGGGGTTTTGTGTTTGTATGTGTGTACTTGAGAGTGAAGTAGTATCACGTAGTAAAAGGGCTTTGAAAAGTTGTGCTTGAAGTACGGTGTGTGGGTGATACGAGAGGGAGGGAGGAGAGAAGGAAAAGGAAGGAAGATTTTTATATTCCATTCTGCACGTGGCCAGAAACCGAACTAGTCTCAGCGCCGGACGAGATATCCACTAAAAACACTTGAAAGTGACGACACCATTAGCGATAATGGAATTCCACAGTTGAGGACCATGGTAGGCACCGATATTTAATAGGCTGAATCTTTATGCTAGAGTCCTTGAGACAACACCTTCACTGTTTTCTTTGTCGTTGTTACAACAGTACCGCGTTGTGAAAATCTGCTGTTAAGCATCGATATCAGTTAGAAAATCAAACCGCACTGTGAGAATATGTTGCTAAGCGTCGATACCACTTAGAATTGTATACTTGAGTCATAGCCTAAAGATATCTACATCAAACGGGGAACTATGTTACACTGCTCAACCCCTATAGAAACATGGCCTTAGGCCAGTCGCTTGTGTTGGGGCCAGGTTGAGTGGTATTGCCAGAAACCTCTGGAATCCAACTTCCGACCCAAAGTGCTAGTATTCCGAGGCAAAGCGCGGATGCCCCCCTCTACCATGAGCTCACCCACCCACTCAGCACATTGCTGACCGAGTTGCTGCTCTTCTGCAGTAGACGATTCAGCTGCAGCACTGAAACTCATAATAAGATCCCACCAGTCGTAAACACGCAAGTCAGCTATGATCCATCGTTTGCCCGGAGTGAACTTCCGATGTGTAGCGATGATGGCCCGCGCAACGTCTTCGCCGTGGATGAAATGCACGGCCCCGCGCTTTTGTATGTCTTCCTTTGACTTGACAATACGAGAGAGCCACCTCGCAGGGACCCGCTCGCCCCCATAGAGTCCAGAGAGGTTCAACACGCAGCCGTGCAGGGAGAGCAGTTCGTCTTCTGCAATGGCTCGCTTATCGTGCTTGTCGTAGTGGGAGTCAGAGGTGCTCCATTCATCTACCAGCTGATTGAAGATGCCAGTAGAGCCCAGCTGGATCCAGTTATTCTTCGCACCGTGTGCGGATCGATATAGTCCAACGAGAGCCTTTGATTGGTTGTGACCCACTAGTGGGAACGTGATGAGCACGGTTTGCGCAGCGGGTAAACGTTTATAGGGTTCTGCATCCCCAGATTCAGGATCAAACTTGAAAGGTATCGTGCCATCTCTTCCTGTAGTCGTAGTTGCAGCGTATGCGATGCCGGCGTCCTCGAGTTGTGGAACCAAGAAGTTGGACGTCCAACCAGCGCCTAGGATCAGAAGCTCCACTTCCTTCATTTGCTCACGTAGCATGTCGCTTGATGATGTGCTTGGTTTTATGCCGGAGACCTTTGGTACGTAGTCACCGTCTTTCGACTCAGGGACGGTGTAGGTGACAGAACGTGTAAAAAAGGCCTGACGTTGCGATAAGGGTTCCCCACAGCCGCCGACTTGGCTTTGATTGGCCCTGCACAAACCAAGGGTTCGGCTAATAGGCTATAGGACTGCATTTCTATTTTAAGGTATTATCGAGAGTCGTGCTCTACGGTGCTGCCAGGTCGTATCATCGTGTAAGACTTGTGAATGTATTATATGTAGGCAAACACCACGACAAGCACACCATTCGATACTTGGGAAATTCCGACGAGCGAGCCACTTGTCTTCAAACGAGTGCGCGCGATTGGTAGAAAGGCATCTAGAGAGATGTCAAGTATGCCAGCACGCTTACACTCTACACCCTACACCCGTAATGCTGCAATGTCGAGAGAAGCGAAAACATGGTACGGACAATGGATTCGAGCAGATGTGACATTTCCTAATCGGGCAATTGGCAAGTCTGTTGATTCTAGCGGCCATGATCTTACTGACGATCTTTAGCTGTTCAATCGACGACGTCATGCGCGATGGATCTCGCGTACCTGAAGCTTGCACGTGATGTCGTGATGTTGCGCTAAGCTTCATCTGCACTTGTTGGCCGCTACCTGCAAGCATACGCGTCATCGCTACTGCTGTCGCGCAGCTTCATCTTCGCCAGTTTGTTGCGTCGGGCTTTGTTCACGAACATCAGTCATTTCGGTCCTACAATGCGGACTTCACGCATCTCCCGCGATACAGCTCGAATTCTTGCCGCGAGTAGCACGCGGCGAACCTTACGTCAGCCCCGAACCGCGACGAATGCAGGAAACCCCAGTGCCGGAACAGGCGCAATAAAAGCAGAGACAGCAAATGACGCGACAGATACGTCGGGCTCGGAACTGAGTTCTGTGCCGCCTGACCCGGGCTCAGACAGAGAAGCGCAACCAGCACCCAAGAAGAGGAAAAGGGGGCAAAGCAATCCAGTTGTTGTAAAACACGAAGTAGAGCAGACGTCAATAACTGCTATTGCATCGCCCCAGAAAGCTTCAAAAGTGAAGAAAGCGCGCAGCGCACCTGCGAAGAAGATCAAGACCAGCGATGGAAGTATCAAGATGGAGCCGCCGGCAAACTGGGAGGAGATGTATGCCCTAACCAGGGAGATGCGGAATGAGAATGTTGCTCCGGTGGATACCATGGGATGTGAGAGCTTAGCCGAGAGGGAGAGGACGCCGCGCGACCAAAGATTCCAGACGCTTATCGCCTTGATGCTTAGTAGTCAGACCAAGGATACCGTTTTGGCGCCCGTTATGCGGGGCATGCAGGAGAAGATGCCAGGCGTAGGTCAAGCACAATGAACTATCTACTCACAGCTAACAAAAACAAGGGCTTCAACCTTGAATCAGTCCTTGCACTCGAACCGCCGGCACTCAACGCCTTTATCAACAAAGTGGGATTCCACAACCTCAAGACCAAGTACATTAAGCAGACGGCAGAGATACTCCGAGACAAGTGGAATTCGGACATACCAGATACTATCGAGGGCCTAGTATCGCTACCAGGTGTCGGTCCCAAGATGGGCTATCTTACTCTGAGCGCAGCTTGGGGTCGGACTGAGGGTATAGGTGTTGACGTCCATGTACACCGCATAGTTAATCTTTGGAAATGGCACAAGACGCAGACACCCGAACAGACACGCGCAGCACTAGAATCATGGCTGCCCAAAGAAAAATGGCACGATATCAACAATTTGCTGGTAGGGTTTGGACAGACCATATGTTTGCCCGTGGGGAGGAAGTGTGGAAACTGCAAGCTTGCGGACCGAGGCCTATGTCCATCTGCAGTGGTGTCGAAGAGTACCAAGGTCAAGAAGGAAGAAGTAGCCGTGAAAATCGAAGCGCCTGAGGGCAACGCTGTGGTGCAGGAAAAGACGGTAGCTGCTGATCTTGCCGAAGTCAAAGCCGAGGACGTGGAAGGTGCAATACCGGATATGGAGGATATTGGGAAAGCACCACGCAAAAGGTCAAGGCGGAACAAGTAGTAAATAGCTGTCAGCACAAGCCAGTGTTGCTTTGATCATCCATATCCCATGTTTCCTACCACCTTCTTCACATCCAGAGTGCGACCAAAGTCACGTTTTCCCGTGTCCATTTCGCATCACTTGCATCAACCTGCAAGAGTGGAACAGTTTCGCAGGGGTCCACGGCCTATTCGTCGACTCACCGACACTAAACTGCGCCTTCCAGACAACAGAGTACTGCTACCAGCTTTCTAGCAAATCAGAAAGCCCAATGCAGCATCAGGATATCGACAGCAGCAAGGTCTTATACGCGCACCAGTGCGCGCGCAGTTCCACATCACAATCTCCTCCCCCGCACACACTCTCACTCACTCACCCATATCACCGTTCACCGCAGCTTTTTTCCCCTTCCAGTGCTGCCTAGCTGGTTCATGTGTTGCTGGCCCCACAGGTCCAACCGTGGTACTTAAATACTCTGCGCACACCAACACCTATATCAACTAACGCACCCGCAGCAACACGACAGTACACGAACCTCGCCCGCTTTCCCTGACTAACCATTTCTGCGAAAACCTCTAACGCACAACATACTGACACAAGAAAGATCATGAGCGTCATCAAAGACGTGGCAGCAGTAGCTGTTCCTAACGCCCCGACAGGTAGCTGTGAATACAGCTCTACCTTGTCCGACGGCGAAATCACCGAGTCAGAGTACGACGACGAGTACAACGACACGAAGGCCGAGAATAAGGGCGGCAAGGGTGACGACGTAGACAGCATAAAGCTCAGTCGCGCATTCCCACGCTTGCTGCTCTTTATTACGTGCCTCACCTTCATCGTCACGGCACTCTCGGGCATTAACCTGGGACTGCTCATGGGCTCCAAGTACATCGAACTCAAGTACAAAACGGCCGCGGACAAAACCAACGCCCACAATACCACGCTGGGCGCGAAGACGATGCTCTACAGCGAACTCGATGCCTTGGTATCCCATCCGCTACCTCGCGTCTTCTTGGAGTCCTACGAGGAGTGCCTTGTCCGCGGTCTCCATGTTGCGAATTATGATCTCTCCGGTCGCTGCTTCGAATACGAAGACATGCGCGAAAAGGTAGTGGAGTGGACTACAGAGGCCTGCCATAGACAAAAGTTCACGCCACAGGTCATCATCAAAGCTCCCACACCCAAGCAGCGTCTCGAGCAGCACTGGGCGGACTTCCAGTACCGATCTATTCACACGGTTGAGACCGTAGTCGGCTGCTTCAAGCATTTCAAGCAGAAAATGCACCGATTCTACATCAGCCTTAACATTGCCAACGTGCTGGAGAAAGGCCTTGGCGGCAGTAAGAAGGATGATGAGCCATCGGCTTTCCAGGAAGACACCGTAGACATCATAACTAACGGTGCCGCTTTCCCAGCTGCGCTTTTTGGTTTCCAACTCGACTGCGAGCCCAGCCAGCCTTGCCGTCTCACATACACCCCGTCATCAAACTCGAGCACTACACATGCAGAGGATACCATCATCTCGCCCACACATCTCGAGCATCTCCACCGCCAAATGGACACTCTTTCCTCCATCCGCGCCAATGTCGAGAAAGTCACATACGTCACCATACCATTGTTCGCCATCTTCTTCGGCCTCCAGCTCATTCTCATTGCCTGGACCACTGCCCCCTCTCTTTTAGACTGTAAGACAATAGCCTGCAATTTACGCAACAATTTCGAGCAAACGACCATCTTCTACCGCACCCTTTTCTGCCAGTACGATATTGTACTCGCTTGGAGAGAATTTATCGGCAACGACAAGACCACCGTCAGTCAAGGTAAGTTTGGTAGCAGTCTCGCCGGGTTCGCCTTTTCCGGCTTGCTTGAATACATTTTCAGACGAACATTTGGACCTTTCGGTTGGATCAAGATACTGTATCGTATTGTTAACGTCGACGATGCAGAGGATACTACCGAGGAGGTTGCACAGGAAGAGGTTGCGGAGAGCGACGGCATCATGGTCACGAAGGAGTTCAGCATCACGGTTGAGACCATACCCGTGCCTGTCGCTCGTACCAAGTCAAAGTCTAGTCAGGTTTCCGACGATGCGGATACGGGCGAGGATGCTGATATTGACACCGATTCTGATGCCGAGTATGAGTATAAGTATGAGGAGGAGGCTTCTGATCCCGAGTCGGATTATGAGCTTGGAACAGACATTGTTGATCTGGCGGGTGGTCTTACCGATGACACGATGATAGATCACAACGAGGAGGGGTCTGAGTGGTCTATGATCTAGAGTAGGCTCCAGGGAATGGAAGGAGAGTAAGGATATTACATTGATGGGGTTTAATGGTAGCGCTACGAGGCGGCATGCAGACGCTTAGATGTCTGGGTGAGGCACATTTGGGCGGAGTAAATGTACTTAGTGCCAAGTTAGTGAATATCCAACAGCAGTCATGATGAAACGATAACAAAATCTCTTTGATTTTTTTTTAAAAAAAAAACATGAACACATTTGCATACATGGTGACAGATAGGCACACACACACACACGATCCCAAACTCCAACGCTATCTTTTCCAAACACTACCACATGCTTACTTCTTTCCACCACCGCCATTCCCCACACCCAAGCATCGACCTGCATCCTCCAACTCCTCCAGTATCCTGGTTTCCAATACACTCAACGCATCCTCTGCATTGCCCACTTTCTTGCTCAACAGATCCAACTCGCGCTCATCAGTCGCTACAATGCGCTCTCTCAACGCACCCTTCCTACCCAACCAACTCTCAACATCCTCCTTGACACTCTCCTTGTCCCAGTCGAGGCCCTCGACCTCATTCGCTTGAATACCCAACTTGGGCCCTTGTCTCCTCACATTCTCCAGAATACTACAGAGCAGACTCAAGCTATGGATTTCGCTCGCGACCGCCGCTGTAATTTTACTCGCGGTGGGGTTGCGCGAGCTTGGGGGGTTGGAATTGATACTCTGGGTGGAGCGCGCGAGTTGCTCGGGGAACTGGTTTAAGAAACTGGATATCTCTGCTGCGATGGGCGGGCCGACGGATAACAAGAGGTTCAGGCAGAGGGGTAGGATGCCTTTTGTCCAGATGCTGTGCATGCGGGGCGGATTGTCAAAGGGCCCTGAGCCACAGGCTCGCCTGAAATATTCCATGATGTTTGCGGTGTTGAGCTGGGCAAGGATGCCTTCTACAGCCATGGTCTCAGCGAGTGCGGGGATGCTGGAGAGGGAGAGCAGGAAAAGGATGCTCAGTTCTCCGTAAATGGGGTCGTCGATGCCGTTGTTGTGATGCAGGGCGAGGCGGTCTGCCCAGGAAAAGAGGCTGGTGGCGTAGCGCACCGTGTTGCTGTTTGCGAACTGGAGCGCGGCTTGTTGTTGCCATTTGCTCATTTCGGGGATGGCGATGATGCGTTGGAGGAGGGCGGTAAGGAGTGCAAAGTCAGAGGGCGACACGGATGTGGGGTCCGCGTGGAGCTGGGTCGCGAGACTGCGGAAACCTTTGGCGACCGTATCTTGTAGTATTTCGAGGAGTTGCGAGGAAATGGGCTCCGTGTAGTTGTTATGGCTTGTGGGCATGGTGCCGCGGAAGCTCGAGCGGAAGGAAGCATCTTCGGATTGATCCGTGTCGTCGATCAGGTGGAAATGCAAGGCGAGGTAGAGGATGCGCAATAGAGACCGGTAGTAATGCACAGAGTCCCCAGAGAAGACATTGTCGAAGTCGGGGGTAGAGAGGCGGATTGCTTTCCACACTGGGGAAAGTAGTTGGCGCGCTTCTGCCGTCCGGGACTTTGCTTCAACAAGCTTCTTCAGCAAAGCAAATGCCAGATCCGCTCTAACAATCATAAGTTGACCAAACAATGCTTCCGGAAGATTCGACTGCGCATTGGCAGCCATGCACTTTGAAATGATGCCAACAAGTACTTTGACTATTCGCTCGTCCTTTGCAACCACCTGACTCAACTCCAGAGCCAACAACTTCCAGCCATGAAGCAGCAGAACTTGCGACTCCACTAGCCCCAAGTTGTAGTTGGCCTTTTCTACTTCAGATGCAAAGCCAGTGCCTTCTCTAGGACCGGCCCACTTGCTGTTGAAGCCTAGGAGTTGCTGGGCGAGGTCAACATCATAGAAAAATGCACGACCAAACGTTTCGGGATACAGAGTGGTTCGCTTGAGGTTAGACAGCGAAACGCCAGGGTACTGCTGCTCCAGGTTCTGCTTCAGGTAGCTGTGCAGCGAGGTACTGTAAGATGGCAGATCCAGAGCAGTGTCCTCTAGATATGTCAGGGCTGGAACAACTTCCTTCAGTACAGTAATGTCGCCAGCTTGCCGCGAACTGTGGAGATACATGGCAATGACTTCGCAGGCCAAAGATGCGAACCTGTTCTCGAATGAGCGTTCCAGGGTTTCATTATTGTTGCTCATCCGCGGTTGCTTGGGTTGCTTCGCCATCCACTTCAGGAACGTGAGTAGTTTCTGGATCAAATCCTTACGCTGTCGCAGGTCGCCCATTGCCCATGACCAGTTGTTTTGCGCAGACGACACAAACTCTAGCATGGCCGTATACAACGGCCAGGGAAGACCACTAGGCTCTTTTTCCGGAAGCGGCATACTGGAAAGTGCGTCAAGAGCTCGTGTAAGCAACGCCTTGTTTCTTGAGTCGTGCGTTGCATCTTTCTTGCTACGGATAAATTCGCGTGGAGTGCTTCCATTAAGCAAGTATAGAGAGAACCACTGTTGCTTACAGGTTACTACGGCCGAAAGCAGGTTCCACACGTTTGTCTGGATATCCACGATTCTCAATGGCTCATCTAGCTGAGAGAGCACACTCAAGAAGTTCTTTGCAGTGCGGGGACCCAGATGACCAAGTAGCGAAGGGGGTTCTCGCTGCTCGACCTTCTTCCGAGTGGACAGCTTCAGGTCCCCTTCTTCCATTTCCGAGTCATCTTGTTCGGTAACACGGACGGCGCCACGCACGAGAGCCTCTAGCAATAGTACAACCTGCGACTTCCACTTGTCACTCGTAGCATACAGACGTGCTAGTAGTGGCGTGGCCTTGAAGAGTTGCTGCTCCAAATGTGTCCAGGGCTTGTTGTGTAATATGGCTACCCGGACAAGTACGTCGGCAAACGCTAGTGTGGCCTGAGTTTGTTGCTTCCATAGTGCACTCGATGTTGTAAGTAATGTGGTATCATTGGGGCTCACTCCGATGAGCAAAGATGTCATTAGTGGGTTTGTCGGGAGGTCGGTGTCAGATCGCGTAAGATATAGCTGAGTGATGTACTCGGCAATGGGCGCGATGGGTTTTGTGAGTTTAGCAGATAGTTGTGGCGAGTCGTCTACGCTGTAGGCAAGGTCCAATATTTTCCTGAAGACTTCGCAGATGGCAATGTTGATCTCTGGGCGGTGGTTGGGTTGGGAGTATTTCCAACTCAGCGAACTCTCATATACGCTGGCCAGCGTTCGACCGAAGGTGAACAGAATAGTACTCATGATTTTGTCCGAAGTACCGCTTTCAGAAGGCGCAAGCGCATTGAATCGGCTCAGCGCCTTGGTAGGGACTTTGCGTGACACCGATCGTCCGACTGCATCCTTTACAAGGCCTTTGTATAGTCGAATGCATCCGATGAGAAAGTCGTATCGTCCAAGAACCATCTCAGTGCCAATCAGGATAGTTGCCAAACTTCCATTTCCATCGCCTTCTAGGAGTTTACTTCTGGCAAGCCAAGGCCAGACTCGTTGCGGGGCGATGATAACCAAGGCCTCCAAGAAGTGTGTGCAATTGACCAACAGCTCAAGCGACACGTCATCGCTTGGTTCCTGGCAGAGGTGCAGCAGCTCTTCTTCGAAGATTGCGAGCACAAGACTAATGGTGTCGTGACTACCCTCGGCGCCAATACCAATTGTCTCGAGGAAGTCAGGCGAGCAGACGCCATCGGATGTATGTAAGGAAGAGTGTATCAGATCGGCAAAGAGTCCAACAATCTCGACGACGCTTTCACGAGATGCCGGCTGCTGCGTTGCGGTCTCCACCTTGGTACTTCCCACAGGGTACGTGGACAGTAATTCCACAAGGTATGACAATGTGGAATGCTGATGGTGCCATACCGCTACATATGGCTGAGAATTGTCATCAACAATGATACCTTCTGTGCCGGCCGGGATCACGGAAAGCCCATTTGGCTGTGCTGAGGCCCCTGAGGCCAGCAGGCGACGTGGGCCGCGGAAGCCAGAAGAAGCCCCCGACGAGAACAGGGGAAGATGTGCGGTAAGCTCGACCCAGTTGGAGTTCTCTTCTTCACGCGTCAGTGCGTAGTCCCTAAAGCCGTCCGGGAGACGTTGCATTAGTCTGTTGTGGTTCGCGAGCTTGTCTACAAATGTAGGCATGCCATTTTGCATTGTCTTGTCTCCACGTGTCAAGGCGCTGCAGAATTTGAGAAACGGCACCATCTCATAGGGGTAGCGCAGGCGGGCTTCGTTTAGTAGTTGTGGCCTGAGGACATATTCATCTTCCAGGAAGTACGCCACAACAGGGTCAGCATGGCGGGAGACTTCGCCATTCTCCCATCTCCGGAAGGTATTGTCGCCGGCCAGGATAGTGTATGTAGTCACAATCAGATCCGGGCTGTATGCGACGATATCACTGCCAACAGCAGCGCGAACAAGGTGAAGGAATAGCAAACGGATACGATCTTGGGTGATTCGGTCGATTGATGTCCCAAACGCAGGAAGACTCATTTCAACGAGTTGGTTGATGATGGCTAAGACGCCTACCGCTGAGCAAGCAGTGGCAAGATCCTCGTATGGCATCTTGCCGTCAAACAATTCATGGCTTTCGAGTCTGCCGACGGTCATGGCAGCTTCTTCAAGCGCCGAAGGCTCTGGCTCAGGGTTGCCCGCGCCGTTTGATGATTCGAGAAGACGCTCACGCTCTTGTTCCTGGTAGCTTGCACGGTTGGTCAGCTTCCAAGTCAAGATGGCCCAGGCAAAGGTAGGTGGTGTAGCTGGACTAGCGCCTAGCAACTTTGCTTCTCCAAAGATGGTGGTGATGCTCTCTACAACAGCAGAGTTGAGAATGTACGACGAGGGGTGCCAAGTGTTACAGTCTTCAGACTCGAGGTCGTCCATGATCTTGTCCACTTTCAAGATGGTGAGAGACATGAGAGAGGTCAAAAGCTGTATCACTGGGATGAGGGGCTCCTGGCGAGGCGTGACTGCTGGGAACTCGCGGAAGAAGCCGCGGAAATTAAACGCTTTGAGCCAGTCTTCGATGGTGGCGGCAGGAAGAAAGTCTTTGACAACCAAGTCGGCGTGGACTAGGGCCAAATGCAGGATATGCAGCAGCTCGGTGGTTTGAGCGACAACCCACTTCTCGGATGCAGCTTCTATTATGGCATCGTCGACTTCCCAGCCGTAACCTGTGTCCAAGGCGTCGCATCTCTTTGAAAATGCTTTCAGGCACTCGTCCAACGCCTTCCCATTGGCCGTCTTATCCTGTGCTGCGGTGATGGCCTGGCCAAGCTCTTCAATCCAGCCCGCGCCGATGCTGAGATAGTCGTTTCCGTAGATTGTTTGGTTGCGCAGGTTGGAGGCACAGCCCCAAGAAACTAGGAGCTGGCTGATACGTATGATGGAAGCGCATGTAGAGTGGTACAGGTCGAGGATATGGAGACGACGCTGGTGCTTTGAATCGAGATGCGCTGTCTTTGAGGCGAGCGGTGTAGCGAGAATGGACGAGTTTGGGACGAAAGTCGAGGCTCCCAGGTTCGCAACGCCTGCCGCTTCCTGCACGCTGAGCGCCTCCTCTTCAGTCAGGCCGCTCAGGAGCTGTGCAGCTGGCCTAGCCTGCCACTCTTGCACAACCAGTTGCAGCGCTGCATACTCGGAGATTTGCGCCTCTTTCGACAGCCACAAACTGTCTTCTTTTATCTCTTCCACATCGTAGTGTTGGCTCTTGGCGGGCGTGACGCTGATGGGCGCCGTCTTTGATTCGAATCTGTTCTTTTCCTGCGACGATGGGTCTGCAAACGGCTTCCACGGTCGGCTAAGGATGTCGGTGTTCTCGCTAGCGGTGAGAAAGGCGCGTAAAGCCTCGCTCTTGGACGCGGTTTCGGGGTCGCAGAGGGCGCGATAGGCGATATCCCATGTTCTGATGGTGTCAGTTGTCTGGCTGCATCAATCAAAGGTAAACACATACACCAGCTGCTGCTCGCCTTTAAGGCACTTGCCCAGGTCAAATTCGGGCAATTGATTGGGGGCCATGTCTGCGCTACAGTGCGCGAGGTGAAGGTCAGCTAGCCAGAGGCCATGAAGGTTTGGTATCGGCGTGGGGTGGAGAGAAGCCGATTGTTTGAGTCCATGTACGAAAGTCGCGAAAGCTCACGCGAAAGTCAAGCTAGGGACGTGCAGGGATCATCACAGGGCATCTTTGTTTAGCGGGCGGCAGCCTGCACCTTGCAACACGACTTGTCGATGGCCACTGTCACATGCATGTACTTGCTGTAACATTTTTGACTCCCAGGGTTTTTTTATTGTTGCAGAATATAGGCTCTCGACAAGGCGCATCATACACTAACAGCTATCCGATATGTCAGTACAGAGACAGGTCATGTGTGGTTGTTGGTGGCAAGGCCATTGCACCTCCGTGTTAACTCCGCAACCTCGATGTATAGCGCATCGCATCTTTGAGTCACCCCGCTACCTTTGTACACATTTGCTGTTATCCCACTACAACCGTGCTCTCTGCATGTCAGCAATCTATTCACAACAACTCAACTGCCGGTAACGGACCGACGAGCCCCTCCTATCAGCTGCCACGAGAAAAAAAGCCCCCCCCATATAAAACTGACGGGACACCAAGGAAGCCATTGACCGACCCAGACCACTCGCTTCCCACCATGCCTTCCCTTGGCCTGACCGACCACTCTCCCCGCGATCCCAACCCCTCTCCGCCGATACCAACCGCTTCCAACGTCGTGCTCATTGACAACTACGATTCTTTCACCTGGAATGTATACCAGTACCTTGTCTTCGAAGGCGCCACCGTAACAGTATACCGCAACGATAAGATCACCCTGGATGAGCTGATTGCCAAGAACCCCACCCAATTGGTAGTCAGTCCAGGCCCAGGACATCCAGAAAGAGATGCGGGTATTAGCAATGAGGCCATCAAGCACTTTAGCGGAAAGATTCCCATATTTGGTGTATGCATGGGAGAGTGAGTGCTTCACGCATTGCTTCCAATATCCTGTGCTAAGTTCATATAGGCAATGCGTCTTCTATGTCTATGGTGGCACCGTAGATGTCACCGGTCAGATCCTGCACGGAAAGACGTCTCCCCTCAAACACGACGGCAAGGGCGTATTCGCCGGCATTCCTCAGGACGTACCCGTCACCAGGTACCATTCACTTGCTGGCACCCACGGATCGCTTCCCGAATGCCTCGAGGTGTCTGCTACCATACCCGCAAACGAGGATACCGGAGTCAAGGAGGTTATAATGGGTGTGCGCCACAAGGAATATGTCATCGAAGGTGTGCAGTTTCACCCGGAGAGCATCTTGACTGAGGATGGGCGCACCATGATCCGAAACTTTCTCAAAATGCAGGGGGGCACCTGGGCTGAAAACGAGCGGTTGCAGAAAGAGGCCCAGGCCCAGGCCCAAGTGGCGGGGACGGCTACTAATGCCGTAAAGGATAAGCAGACGTCTATACTGGAGAAGATTTACGCGCATCGCAGGGCAGCTGTCGCCGAGCAAAAGCAGATTCCTTCTCAAAGGCCTAGCGATCTGCAGGCCGCATACGACCTGAACCTGGCCCCTCCGCAACTCAACTTCCCGGAACGCCTTCGCCAATCTCCCTTCCGGCTTTCACTCATGGCGGAGATCAAGCGCGCTTCGCCCTCCAAGGGCATCATCTCCCTATCTGCTTGCGCTCCCGCTCAAGCAAGGCTATACGCAAAAGCTGGAGCGAGCACAATCTCCGTACTAACAGAGCCTGAGTGGTTCAAGGGAAACATCGACGATCTAAGAGCTGTCCGAAGAAGCCTTGAAGGAATGCCAAACCGGCCTGCTGTCTTGCGCAAGGAGTTCATTTTCGACGAATATCAGATACTGGAAGCCCGTCTTGCCGGTGCCGATACAGTGTTGCTTATTGTCAAAATGCTGGAGGAGCCTGTTTTGAAGAAGCTCTACGACTACTCCAGGTCGCTTGGAATGGAACCTCTGGTGGAAGTACAAAACGCGGATGAGACTGAAATTGCTGTGAAGCTGGGTGCTCAGGTCATTGGTGTGAACAACCGGAACCTCGTCAATTTCGAAGTCGACATGGAAACGACGAACCGCCTTATCAACATGGTTCCCAAAGAAACCATTTTGTGCGCGTTGAGTGGTATTGCCGGACCCAAAGACGTCGAACCATACATTAAAAGCGGCGTGGGTGCCGTCTTGGTTGGAGAAGCGCTAATGCGCGCGTCTGATACCGCGCAGTTCATCGCAGAGCTTCTAGGTGGCTCATCTGCAAAGGCATCCCAAAAAACATCTACACCAATGGTGAAGATATGCGGGACACGTAGTGCGGAAGCTGCAAAGGCTGCAATCGACGTTGGTGCTGATCTAATTGGCATGATCCTGGCGCCTGGTACTAAACGCACTGTAACAGCGGAGACGGCACTCGCAATTTCCGAAACTGTGCACAAGACCAGGAAGCCAAATGTCTCAAAGTCAGGGCTCCTGGCTGACTCCAAGATCGCATCCGACTTCTTTGAGCACGGTGCATCACGACTCGTATCAAGCGATAGCCGCGCCCTCCTTGTTGGAGTGTTCAGGAACCAGTCACTAGAGTATGTACTTGAGCAGCAGCGGTTGCTGAATTTGGACATTGTACAATTCCATGGCCAGGAGCCATTGGAGTGGGCAAAGCTTGTGCCAGTTCCCGTTCTCAAAGCGTTCAACCCACATGATCATGGCATCGGTGCACGGGGTTATCACGCCTTGCCCCTCCTAGATGCTGGATCAGGAGGCTCTGGTCAACAACTAGACCTGTCAGATGTCAAAGCAGTATTTGCAAAAGACAATGGTGTACAAGCCATATTGGCCGGAGGCTTGAACCCGGACAACGTGCAGGCTACGCTCACCGGGCTTAATGAATGCCGAGACCGAATAATAGCTGTGGATGTCAGCAGCGGTGTAGAAGAGGATGGCCAGCAGAGCATTGATAAGATACGCGCTTTTGTCAAGGCAGCGAAGGGTCAGTAGCGGTCTTGTTCTACCAAGAGGAGTCTTCAAAATGCGAATGCTCCAGCTGAAGGGCTTTCATAGTAAACTGCCAGTGGAAATACCTTGTACAATTTCATTCACTCCTTTCATCAACCATGCTGCTTCTCGTTAAATCTATGTATACAACTTAATCGCGTGCCTGCTAAAGTAGCGGTGCAGACCAACCTTCGCCAGTTGTCTCTCACCTTGCCATGACGGCGGCTTGGTGTCCACACATGCTATATCACCTGTAATGATTTCTGCCATATAGAGGTAAGATAACGCCGGGGGTAAAATTGAAGCCCAACCGTTTGGTCGGGCTATTTAACAGTCCTGTTCCCTTCTTCCACCCTAACAACTTGACCAATCCTTTTGCAACCGTCCGCACTTGAGTAGACTTAAGTCTGATTCCTCTGAACAGCATATTTTACTCAAATTCTGCTGCAGCACTTCAATTATGGGGGTCCTAGACAAGCTGACCATTGCCGTAACTGGCACTCATCCCCACGACACCAAACAAATCCGATCATGGATCGAGAAAAACGGTGGCAAGTTCTCAGCAGGCATCAAGAAAAACGTCACCCATCTCGTTGCAAGCAAGGAAACCTACAAAGCATGCAACGACGCTGTCCGACAAGCCATTGATCTCGGCATCGACGTTGTCAGCTACGACTGGTTTGACGACTCGCTTCAAGCACGCCGGAAACTAAGCACCAGGAAATACAAGTGGCAAGTGCTCACAAAATACAAAAGGACGAGAAAGGAACTCAAGAGGTTGGGCAAGATTGCCGATGGTAAGAAGTTCAGAGACGGCTGTGCGAGGATCAAAGAATTGACTGGATCAGGTACGTCCAAGTCCACTAGTGTGGGGCCCAATCCCAGAAAGAGCAAGAGTTTCTTCTTTGCGTCCACAAGCACCGTTGTCCCGCCCACTCCTTTCGTCTCTGCAAAAGAAGACCTTTTGCGCAGGAGGGCTGAGAGGGAGGTCGCAGTGGCAGACGGTACAGAAGCTTCTGGAGATGACGGAGTGAACGAGACTGAGGACCACTCACGCACTCCGGTTACGTCATTTCCAAGCCCATCCACCCCTAGCTCTACCTCTCTCAAGAAGCCCAAATCCCAGTCATCCTCTCCCACTGACTCATCTCCCATTGTCGAAGCACCGGCTAAGCTAACCCACTGGAAAGACTCATATCACTACTACCAAGACCAAACGGGCTTCGACTACAAAATCGTCCTCGTACGCAGCGACTTCACAAGCGCAAGCTTCGCACAATACCACATTGGACTCTTGGAAAGCCATGCAAAACCGCATACATACTGGACAATTGCACAGTACAAACCTGCCGCCGCCACCAAGTCGTCACTCCCACCTCCAGTCCAAGCAGCAGACAACCACCAGCAAACACCAAACCATACCCAGCACCCCTACCCAGAAGCCTCCCGCCTCATATCCCTAATAACAACCCCACTCCCCACTCACTCCGCCCCTTACAAAACAAGTCTCTGCCCACCCACCAGCACCTTCCCTGTAGCCTTCACAGCTTTCCGCCACGCCTTCCGCGACCTCACCCTGCTTAGCTGGGAAGAGCGCTTCGACTGCCAGAAAAAAGTGCAGAAGGCGCGGGCAGTGCTGCTCAACACCGAGCCCTTTGTCTACGGTCGCCCTAAACAGGGTATGCCTACCGGCTTGTTCCCGCAGGAAAAGGGCATGCTGGTAGGGGACGTGCGGGGCGTCGAGGTTAGAGGTGATGTCGAGGATGGCTATGTGCGTGGTTGTTCGGGCTTGCCGGGGATGTGGTGTCGGCTTGGTAGGAATGGCGCGGTTGGTTCGGCGGTGTGCGCTGATGCTGAGGACGCAAAGGGTGCTAGAGAGAGGGACAAGCGTAGACGTGGGTTTCAGGGCGAGTAGGGTTTTGTTGGAGTGGATCACATGGGTTAGAAAAAAGTTGGGGCGTTTTTTTTCGGCGGGGGACGAGGGGTCTTGGGGATGATTGTTCAAATGATCTGGATAACTATGTCAAATCTCTTTTTTTGGGGGGGTCTTTACTGAGAAAATATCAAAAAGTTGAAAAGTAAATCTTATATTGTCACCTTCTCTGGAGTCGTTCATGTTTTTGATTTGCTATAAGCTAGGTTTTCATACGCGTATTTGGATATGATCGGCATATGGAGAGTAAATCTGGCTTTCATTATTACTGTGTGGCGGATACCAAGGGATTATTTGAAGAGCACAGGAAGAGGGCTACTGGATGATGCCGGATAGAGGGGGCTTGACATGTGTGCATGAGGGAGATTCGTAGGAAACAGTATGAGGCTGAGAATTAATTCGCCGAGTGAATTTTTTCTTTCGTAAGTTCACTATGGCAACGTCTGTAAGAGGAGATGAAATGGTACAAGAGTACTTGTTTTCAGTTTAATTTCGTACTAATCATCTATTCTGCTTATATGAGCAGGCTATATGGAGCCGAGACTGTTATTTACCGGCAAAACCAACCAAAACGACATTACTCCTCCGTCTGCTGTCTAACCAACTCTCTCTCCAACTCCTCCTTCTCCTCAACAGTCAGCTCGCTCTCTGCCTTGCCAATCTGAACCCCCAGAAACATGATTACTAGACCCGCCCCAGCAAGCGCCGTAGCCATCCAAAACGCAACTTGGAAGCTCTTTTTCTTGCCCCTATCCTCCGTCTCGCTGACTGCCAAGTCGGCAAATGACAGCCACACAGCTATGCCGAGGAAGAGCAAAGAGTTCATGAAGGAGCCTGCAAGACCTTGTTGGGCTTTTGGCAGGGATGTGGTGATGAAGATGTTGCTGACGTTGTACGTGATGTCGATGCCAAGGGTGGCACATATCATGGCGGGGAAGATGTAAGCCCAATAGTTGAACTGCAGGGGTAAAATGGCGAAGAGGAGCGCAGAGAGAACAAACGCTGTACCGCTGATAAGCAAGAGCACACGCCCGGGTAGAAGATGCAAGACTAATCCGCCGACAGTAGACAAGACCAAGCCACCGACGCACATGGGCGTGAACCAAGCGGCTGTGAGAAGCGGGCTTGCGCCAACGACGTCTTCAATGTAGAAACTCGCGTAGAAGATGAAGATGCCAAAGGTGCCGTATTGGAAGAAGAGAGCCAGGGCTAGCGGTTTCATGCCTTTGACACTGAACATGGAGCTGGGGAGGAGCGGTTGTAGCGCGACCCAACCTTCGATGTAGATGAATGCTGCGAGGAGGAGGATGCCGAGGACAAAAGTAACGGGTATGTATGGTGTTGCCCATCCATCTGGCGCGTGGCTTCCGTCTGTAAGCGCGAAGACGACGAGGACTAAACCTGGGACAACGGTCATCGTACCCCACCAATCCATGCTGATGACGCTACACTCTTTCTTCTCATCTTGACCCTGCTTTTGCGGCTTCGGGATACAAAAGTATGACGCCAAAGCCACGATACCGAGGATGATAGACCCGATCCAGAAGAACCAGCGCCAGGTAATGAACTGCGCGGCAATCCCCGCAAAGAAAATACCCGTGAAGAATCCCACAGGCGCAAAAGCGCCATACAAGCTAAACACCAGATTCTTCCTCGGACCAGGCCGATAAATGGAGCCCAGCAGCATAATTCCTGACGGCAAGAATGCCGCAGGACCAAACCCTTGCAGCGCCCGACACACAATCAACATGATGTAATTCTGCGAGAAACCAGCGATGATGGACCAGATGACGAACCAGGCTAGACCCAGGTTAAAGACAAGGTACCCCCCAAACATATCGGCGAGCCGGCCGAACGGAAGCAGGAAGGCGCCTGTGACGAGGGAGAAGACGGAGGAAGGCCATGTTTGCGCGTTGGATGGGACAGAGAGAGAAATGCTGAGGGATGGGAGGAGAATGTTGAAACCACTGATCATGTATTCGGCTACAAACATGGAGCCTAGGAGCGCGAAGCAGAAACCTAGTTCGTGGAGGGAGGAGCGGAAGGAGGGGGGACGTTCGCGGCCAAGGCGTTCGATGTCGGAGGCGGTATAGGAGATGTGATGGGGGGTGTTGCTTCTGGGGTCTGGTGAGGTTTGCATCTTCGACTCTAGGTCAACACTGCCGTCCATCGTGGGTTGACCTCCGGGTTGTAATGAGGAGGTCATTGCAACAGCATGTAAGGAGACAAACACCGCAATTCCTAGGCAATTTGAATTATGCAGTGTAGGATTGTATCCAAGATACCGGCGGAGTTACTCGTCCCTATCCTTCTCTTTGTATGACCTTGTATCCGGACTTTGGAGAGTCCGCTGCTAACATTGCTGTTTGTAATATACGACATTTTTGCGGGTGTTGAGCACATTTGAACATGGCGGCGAGGTCTTTCGTTTTCCGGTGACTTATGACGTTCAGACATGGAACCGTCACGATGTGGACCGTTGCTGCGAGGGTTGCGTCTTGGCTGCTGCTTGGAGCTAGAGGGTATCAAGCAGGGTTTGGCTTTGTCAGCAGCGAGGGCCGTAGGATTTGCCGCTTGCCGGATTCCCTGTGACGAAATGGTGCGCACGCCTCCATCTCGGAATCGTTAGTCATAGCTTCATGGCCATCGCTCCACAACCGCAACCACGAGTAGAAGATCTCCACCCCGCCATCTCAAGGCACCTGTATACAGTCAACCACCAGCAAGTCTTGCATGGCTTCCATCCAATGAGCGTAACGCCTTTCAATCTCCCCACCAAAGCCTGTCACAACTGCCGGAAGCGACGCTGGAGATGCGACCGGTCGCTGCCAAGCTGTCAGAAATGTCTGTCCGCGGAAACCGAGTGCCTGGGCTATGGGAAGCTGTTCGTGTGGAATCGTGGGGTTGCGAGCCGCGGGAAAATGATGGGGAAAGGGTACGAGGAAAAGATGGAGCAGGGCCGTGACGACGGTGTAGGATCCTCGGACCGGGGAGCCAAGGCCCATCATGTGCCGGCCTTGGTATGGGAGAACGACGGCCGCTCGCAACATCAACTGGATGCCGACTTTGAGGTTGTAGGCGCAAACTTTCCGTTTGCCATGGCTCGGATGCCCGTGCAAGACCAGCATCACAACACAACCATGACTTCTGGCGTGCAACGGCCGTTGACAGACCCACTGGTAAACGATCTCGATCGCAACTCGCGATATTATCTGTACCACTTTGCAACCCAGCTATGCGAAGTCATGGTCGTGTATGATGTACCGGGACAAAACCCCATTCGCGAGCTCATACCTGCAACATCTACGTATCCGCTGCTCCTGCAGATTATTGTTGCAAACTCGGCGTTTCACGTCTTCAACATTACGCGCAACCCCATGGGCCAGTCACCCTACCAGGGAGAACAGAGCCCGAGTGTGACGGCATTTCATCAGGCTGTGAGCCGTTTTGGGGGGCCGCCGGCTACCTCCTACCGAGATGCACTAGTGGCCAAGCAGCAAGCGCTCTCACTCCTTGCAAAGAGCGTGGCCTCGGTGAACAGCTCAAACATTGACCTGATACTCATGACAATCCTACTGTTTGTCAACTATGCCCTGGTTGAATCTGGACGGGACAAGTGGAAGGTCCACATGGATGGTGCGGTAAATCTCATCAAGCTGCTAGGCCAACCGCCGTACTTGCAACAACCCATGAGCAGACTTCGCCAGACTATACTTTCTGATCTTCTGGTGTTTTATATCCTCGGATCGACGTTCAGCTTCACCACACTGCCTGCGTTGATCCCGGACACAATCGAACTTGAGCCCATACTCCGTTACGCAGAGACAAACAATTACCTCTCGTGCCCTGGCCCACTACTACGCATCATGCTCGAATCGTTTGCACTGCCAGATACACAAGGATCACCTTCGGCCACACCCATCAACATTGACGAGCAAGTGGCTGTGCTGCTCCAACGCGCACTGGACTTTCAACCCGGTTCATGGTCACGCGAATTCCAGCGTGCAGCACCATTTGATGATGTCAATCAACGCTTCCGCATAGCCTCCGCACACCGTTCGGCAGTCTGCATCTACCTCGCACGCGTGCTACCCTCGACAAACCCTCTTCTCGATCCATCAAGCGGCACTGCACTAGTCAGCCTCACAGGTCTTGCTGATGAAGTTGTTGAAAACATAAAGCACTTGAAGCCTGGCGATGCCCTCTTTAAATCAATCTGCTGGCCTTTATTTCTTGCTGGTGCCGAGTCCGAGAATCCAGTTCAACGCGAATGGATCATGAACACGCTTGACGAGCTCTATGGACAGATGTTCTGGGGCTATCTTCATACCTCCAAGCGCGTACTGGAGGAAATCTGGAGACTCAAAGACGAGGCTGGTGTTGGCGCACCCAACTGTTGGGTCGAAGAGGTCAAAGACTTTGGCAATGAGATTCTGATTGCTTGATCGACACAAAAGCTCCGACTCATAAGCAACTTCCAAGACGACAACGAGTGGGAGCTGATGTTTCGTGTTGTGTAATCCGGTGCTTTTTGCTCTCGTGGAGGTATGCCGTGCCACTCAGACGAAAGCACATGCGGTGGCACGGAACGTTGGTTTGCTACTGTCTCCGCACTCCACGTATCTTCAAATTATCGGTGTCTTCTCCGAGAATACTATCCGGGTCACACACACACACCACCTTTACTGAAGTAATATAGCCATCTCAAACACTGCGAATGGTGGCTTGCCAAGGATTATGCTCATGCCTGACTAGTCCATGGCGCCGAAGCTTGCCACTAGACCCATGATGAAACACAGCGAACGGGTGGGCACGGACTCATAGAGTACGGCACGCGATTGGGCCATGTGACTCGGTGCAACCTACCAAGATCTGCGAGGGTGCTTGTCTGGCACCTACTTCGACCTCTTGCGCACGTGCGAGTCACAATAAGTATGGACTGTTGAGGCGCTTGCCTGACACCTTTGTCCGACATGTTTGGAAGCACAGCAGCAATGTGCACATGGCTTTTCGCGATAGCCCTAGTGACACCAAACACATTTGCGCATCCTCCAGAACAACGAAGCCGTTTGCATCCTCTCTACCACCCTCCGGCACTGTGGGAAGGCGAACCAAGAAGACTAGGGTACCATCACTCTGATGGCCAACTGCCTCTACAAACTCATTCCAGGTGAGGCAACCCAGTATTTCATGTTCGCTTTCCATTATCGTCGGTATCTGTGACTTCACATTGCATTGATTTATTATCGTGCGATGCACGGGTCGTGGCAAGTACGACTCTGTATTTCCGTCACCACGCATCTGTCGCACCTGCGTAAAGAAACGTTTGGGGGTCGCACCTGATTCCTTTTGTTCTAAGAATGGCCACCATATCTACCTCAATAAGGTAGCGCACCTTAGACTCGCCTGCTTCTACCACTACCAATCCCCGCTGCCACCCATCGTAATTTCATATTCATCCCGCCATGCTATCTAATTCATTGTTACGGTCATCTTTCCTTGCATTGGCGCTGATCCCTAACACGTTTGCACAAAGCTACTTGAACGTTACCGATCCAACACAACGCGCGGCACTTGCACTCGATGCTTTGCAATCATGGTACAATCCTAGTACTGGTCTCTGGGAGACCACTGGGTGGTGGAACGGCGCAAACATCTTGACCGTGATTGGCGACTTTGCGGACGCGCACCCCGAAAACGGTACGCTTCAAACTCTGGCTCGCAATGTGTTTGCAACTACGTTGTTGAAGGCGCCAGCAAAGAACCCGAATCCAGGAGTTGAGGATCGACAATCAGGTGGAAAAGCTAGTAGCACGGTTTGGGGGCCTTGGGGAAGTGAATACAAGAAATACCTGGACCCTGCCACTGGCGAACCACATACTGTGTATCCGACAAACTGGCACACTGTATCGATTACTCCTGCGGCTGTCAATATTTCAGCGCCCAAAGCAAGCGACTGGCTCGACGGCTTCTACGATGATGACCTTTGGTGGGCACTCGCCTGGATCAATGCCTATGATGTCACCTTCAATAGTCCCTATCTCATACTCGCCGAAGACATATTCCTCGCTGTTGCGCGTACGTGGGGTACGTACTGTTTTGGCGGTGGTATATATTGGAGCCATGAGCGAAATTATGTCAACGCCATTGCGAATGAGCTCTTCTTCAGCACCGCCGCACACCTGGCAAATCGCGTCGAGTTCAAAAAGCAAGCAGTATACCGGGAGTGGGCGGAGAGGAGTCTAGACTGGTTCCTGCAGAGTGGAATGCTCAACGCGAAGGGCACCATCAACGATGGCCTTACAAGAGATTGCAAGAACAACGGACAGACAACATGGTCGTACAACCAAGGCGTCATTCTGGGTGGTCTGGTGGAACTACAGAAGGCATCACCATCGCCGAAGAATCAGTACATTGCTCTCGCATCCCACATTGCAAATGCAGCTCTCGCCGAGCTTTCGGACAATAACGGCGTCATACACGATGAGTGCGAACCAAACTGCGGCGCCGATGGGACCCAATTCAAGGGTGTGTTGATGCGCAATCTTGTGGATTTGCAAGGAGCGGGAAAAGACGATTTCAAGAAGGCGATTAATGCAAACGCAAATTCCATCTGGGAAAATGACAGGATTGCTTTGGACAATGGGTTGAACATCTTTAGTGTGGATTGGGCAGGGCCTTTTATCCAACCGGCAAATGCGAGTACGCAGAGTTCGGCCATGGAAGCGCTTGTCGGTGCTGTGGTGGTTCCGTGCAGCAACTGCTAGCCGGTCGGCAATGGATTAACGACACCAGACAACGTAGTATCTTTGATAGATTAATGACACATTCAGAATGCGATGTCTGCGCCCGGGTCATCCGAAATCTTGACATTATCTTTGAGAAGTGATGCTGGGGGTTGTCTCCTTACAAATTCTAGTCGATGCCTATGCTGGGGGATGAGAAAACTGCGAATACAGATGTACAGAATACCGACAGGAAATGCGTCAAGTTTGTATTGGTAATGCGTCCCTTGCATGGCAATAGGCGATCGCTTATGCAAGAATCTCCCCGCACTTACGCCCTTTTTAGCAACCTTGTATTCAACCACTCAAACAGCACATTGGCGGCCTTGCAGCTTTGATGCCTAGCATGTCTTTCAGCTTGCGAGCGATGAGCGGACTTGCGGATCTAATGCCCGAGATCTTATTAATCATATAAGCGGACTTCCGCAAATGCCCAATCCGAACATCATACAGTGATGTGATTGGCTACGCGATGCAGTACACAAGTTATTTTTCTGCACCGCCTTAGTAAGCGGTGCCTGTTCTGAGAAAGGTGCATGTTTGGAAGAGGGGTTTGTGGAGCAAGGGTGCTATAAAGGGGATAATGGGCAAGGCTGTAGGCGACTGCGTGGAAAGAAGTGGAACGAAGCTTAGGGAGTTGCAAAGATGGATAAATAGCTACTTTGTCGCCAGTGTTTTGCAAGACAGACTCAATTGCTAAGCACATTGACATAATAAACGGCACTAAGACATTCCCGAGACACACACACACACACACACACACACACACACACACACACACACACACACACACACACACACACACACACACACACACACACACACACACACACACACACACACACACACACACACACACACACACACACACACACACACACACACGAATAAGAGGCAGGAACAATGGCCGCCCTAACCCTCCACAGCACCGCCTTCCTCCCCGTGATAAATGGCCTCAAAAACGCCCATGCATTCATTTCAAAAGCCTCAACCCACTGCACCACCACCTCCACCGACCCTACCACCCTCTTGACCGCCTCTCTCCACCCCGACATGAAGGACTTTCGCTTCCAAGTCCACTGCTTCACCGACGCCGCCAAATTCCTGCCCATTCGCCTCAACCCTGCGCTCGAGGACCGCGAATTGAAGCTTCCAGATGGAGAACACAGCTTCGAGGAGCTCTTGAACCGGATCCAGAAGACAACCGAGCACTTGGAGTCGTACAAGGAAAGCGATTTTGAGGGAATCTCCAAGGACACGATTGTCACAGTCAAGTTTCCGAATGGAAAGGGGATTAAGCTGGGGGCGGAGGAGCATGTGGCAAAGTATGCACATCCGAACTTTTGGTATGTTTTGGATATTCTTTTTTTTTTCTCTTCTTTTTCTGCTCTTCCTTCTTTTGCTGGTGTTTGGGGAAGGAAGTGGGAACGAGGGAAAAGGACATGGGGATTAGCAGATGAAAGCTGACTAAGATGTCCAGGTTCCATGTTACGACTGCTTATGCCATCTTGAGGATGAAGGGGGTGGAGTTGGGGAAGTTGGACTTTTTGAATGGCACGGGGGACATTGAGATTTTGGATATCAAGTAATAGTTTGATGGATGAATTGGAGAGAAATCGGTCTCTGCATAAAATTAAGCCGTAGCAAGCAACTTCCACTGTCGTTTTGTCGAGTCACTCTTGTCAAGCCGCTTGTCTTTTCAAATGATACGTTGCGAAATACTGCTTGTAGTCGGCACAGTTACAAACCTGACGATGTGGGTGCTTGTAGCATGCTTGCCTAAGAGATTGAGTGTTCCAGAATGAACATATAATGGTGTCGACACTTCCATGGATGACACCATCAGCCGATTCACAAGAATTCCTACGTTATTTAATCGAACGAAACAGCTAAAAATGTCACCCAAGAAAAGAGGCGGTCTGAAACAATCGGCGAGTGCGGCCGGAAAACCCTTCAACGAAGATGTAAAGACAGAGCTGCTCACCAAAATGATTGCCAACTGCAATGGGGGTAGATGCCCTAGATGTGCTGACTTTTCTCACGGTCATATCCTTTATTATGACGAGGAGTTCAAAAGGAGCCATTAGTCAAAGGGTGACGGCAACTTCACAGGTAAGCAGGCAGTGGACGTATGGTTCCAGGCCGAGCGCAACAGACTTATCAAGCAAGGAAAGTTCACTCCAAAATTTTTACATGAGAAACAGCCCAAGCTCGACAACAAGTCCAAGGCTTGACTCGCAAAGGCTCCACCCATTAATCCTGGAAACAGTTCTGCCGGGAGTAGTTCCAGTAATCCCCCAGCCAAACTAGTGGAGAAAAGAACACCTATCGAAACCAAAGATGTCGGCAGACTCATCTACGTGAAAGACAGTGCTCAACCCGAGGGCAGCCCAGTAGACGTACCTAAAGATGGTGTACCTCAGGTACCATGGACACATGAAGGACCAAAAGCGTCTCCCGGCGAGATCTACATAATTACCAACTATGTCAAAGTACACAAAGTCCCCTCCAAGTTGCATGTCTACTCTTTGACATACTGGAGACCGAGTCAGGATCCTTCAAAGCCTGCAACACGCGTAGTGCTCAACAAGCGAGTAGAAATCAAACAAGTGTTCGAAACTCTAGTGGACGCTGATATTTTGGCGCTTAAACAAGACAAGACATTATGGACAATCGACTTCAAGAGCCTTTGGTGCGGCTCTGCCCTGCAGGGACTGCAACAGAAGGAATCAGAGTGGAGCACTCCAGGATTCCCTTGCACGCTTTTAGACGGACGGAAACACCAAGATGTACATGAAAGCATAACCAGTAGCGGCGTGCTCAACAATATCGAAAAGTTCCTTGGTGAAGCAGACATCACGGAATGTACCGATCATATTCGAGCTTTGAACGCTCACGTTACACAGTGTGTCCGTCAATACAACGAGAAGACCGGCAAATCAACCACTCAACTTGGCGCAAACAAGTTCTACATTGACCAAGCCTTCAATGAGATGACACACAAAAGACAGAGCATAGGACTCAGAGCCGTTCGCGGATACTACATGTCAGTCAGGCCTGGATCTGCAGGACCTTTACTTAACGTCAACGTGGCAATAACGGCGTTTCTACCACCAATTCTAGTGTCCGAATTCCTAAGTATGCTTCCCAAGAGCGAGAAATATGTCGAGACGATATTGAGGGGCACACGTGTCAGATTGGCATATCGGAGGCAGGAGTTCAAAGAGATAATGGAAGGCATCCCTGTGAGTGACGATTTGCAGCGCACGAATGTGTTTCAGCAGTTCGGGACACAAGCGGGAAAGCAGAAGTTCTTCACGGTTCTCGCCAACAACTCTGGTGATCAAGACAGTACACGCATAATTAAGCCTGCTGATATAGATACAACTATTCTCAAGTATTTTCAAAGTAAGCTCAAAGACGCAGGTAATTTCCAGGTAGGCTAATATCACGAATAGATATGGAAGTGGAGTGGCCAGAAATATCGGCAGATGACAAACATGATCTTCTATGCGTCAACGTTAGTAGACGTGTTGACCTATTCGACCCAAACCGTGCAAGCTTGGAAGATATGCAACAGCAGACATTACACGGTGCGCAGTGGATTCCCACTTACCTACTTGAGATACTCCCTTATCAGCCCATGACTGGACAAATGATTTCAGAACACACTACAGAGATGATGAAATATGCTCTACATCTTCCGGCAGAAAATGCGGCTTTGACTGACAAGGAGGTTTTGGGAATCCTGGGACTCAAGGACAAAGGAGTTGCAATTAACGGTGAATGCCTTGTGAGCTCTTCCAGTCAATCCAACTTTCAGTGTTAGCAAATCTCAGAATAATCTCGGTTTCCAACTCAATATGAACTAGGTTTCCTTGTCAGCCAAGAGACTGCCCCTCCCTTTTCTTCACTATGCACCAACGATCAAACCGAAGAACACCACTATCAACAAAGATACTGCTTCTTGGAATCTCCAAGGTGTTGTTTTCGCTAACCCAAAGGCGATCAACAACTTACCATTTTGTCAGTTACTGAAACCACCACTTCATCAGCAACACTCGAAACCACAAGATGTGCCAATCAAATTTGTACTGCAGCTAGGTACACATGGAATTCAGGCTACAGCTGGCTATGTTGACAGTCTAAATGACTCTAATCAAAACGTGGAAAAAAATCTCACTGCATGGTTCTCTGAGTGTGAGCAGAGAAACTGTTCCATCTTCCAGTTGCAGGAGAAGGATTTCGAATTATATGCCAAGATCAAACAAGCAGGCGACTTCGGGGGAAACCACACCATATGCTTGGCAAAACAAGTTGGGCATCAGCAACACTTATCTAACCTGGCCCTTAAAATGAATATGAAGTTTAGTAGTGATAACCATTGGCTTGACGAGGCTAAGCTAGAGAAACTCTTGGGTGGGAGAAGTAAGAAGCAAAGCACGGTGATAGTAGGGGCACCCCGGCAGTAGCTCCAAGGTTGGTTGGAACTCCGAGTATTGCCTATGTTGTGGATGCAGTCGACTCCTGACTCTTGAGTTATCGTGGCTCAATGAGGCTCCAAGCTGGCGGCCAAGAGATATGTATGACCCCTCAGATGGTATGAATCAAGTTAACGGCAGCAGCAAATTGCAGACTTCAATCTTAGCAGCATGATCAAAGAACGGCTTGAAATCTAGAAAGAGCGTAACGAGAGGCTGCCCACGACAATCTTGTTCTACACAGATGGTGTTTCCGAATCACAGTTTGCCAGTGTTTCAGAACATGAAATCCCTCAGGTCAAAGCATCATACACTGAAGCTGATGGCAATGCCAACAACCTCAGTGTTTGTTTTGTTGTCGTTTGCAAGCGTCATCACACCCTTCTCTACGCTTAGAGAAAGGAAGATACCTACAAGTCCAAAATAAATCAGGTGGAAATTCTCAACGGCAACCCTCAACCTAGGCTTCTTGTAGATCACGTAGTGGCGGCGCCCAAACCCGTCAACTTATTCCTGCAATCACATGCCGTCATCAAAGGTACCGCACGCTCGGCACATTACCATGTGCTTCATGACAACACCAGTATTACCGTGACGAATCTGCAGAAGCTTAGTCTCATGCTCTACTACACCTTGAGACGATCTACCACTGGTATTTCTTATGCAGCTCCTACTTACATGGCTAATCGCCTGCGCAAACGGGGACAGTCCTACATTCGGCTCTGGGCAGAAAATAGATTCGCAGAACCCACATTCGAGTACACCAAATGCTATAGCTCCGACGGGGAACTGAGAAAAACTTCTGACGAGGAGGTTTCCAAGGAGAAATGGGCCATGGTCAGAACATTGTTGACGTCCGGGGTCTGGGGTTCGAACTATCATAACAACCCCAATGACACGAGCAAGAAAGTCAGACTTAACCCTTGGCACCCCAATCTAGATGGAGGTATGTTTTGTATGTGAGGGGATGGGTTGGATTACAGGTGTATCCTTTGTTGCCGCCCTTACATTAGTTGCCCTGCTTTCCATGACTTTTCCCTTGTGGTTGATCTCCTTAATTAACTCGTATACGTCTTTTTTGACCTCTATAGCTCGTTTTACTGCTTGGATTTCCTCTTGTACTCGTCGCTATTTTCATCGTGTTCTCCAAATACGGCTCCAATAGTAGTGATTGTCATGTCCGTTGCTCTTAAAAATTGCTTAATCGTTCATTTAATTGAAGACTGAAGTCCCTGATAGGCTAAGCTTGGGAGTGGTCAATGTCGTTGAGCTCACAGCCGTGACCAAGACTGACGAAGTTGATACTGTAGATCCACAAACCTCGATTGATACTTGGTATGTATCTCTTGAACTATAAGAAAGTTTGACGATGGCCACTCACTTTTGAGCTGGCACGTGAGATATACTACACATGCAGACACTGCGTAAGCAGCAGCAGCAATCACATCTCATCCAAGCGCGAAGGAACAGAGAATGACACCTTTGTTCGTGCGACGACAACTATAATCAGTAAGGCAAGTAGAATCATGAGTGTTATCAATCTAGCCACTCACGATAGTAAGGATTCGTCATCGATAATTTAGTTTTGATCATCACACAACAGCGTGACAAGTCTGTGAAGTAAATAACCGAGTGACGCGACTTCTTAGAGGCAACTATAAAAGCTGATGTTTAGATTGCCTTCTTCCACATACCATAATTGCACCCACCAAACTACCAGAATAATTCATATACTGCCGAAGAGCAACACCTGAAAATAACGAACAGCACGAAAAGCTAGTGCAATCTCTGGTGGTAGTGGATCACTGATAGCAGTATGCAATCCCCTTGAGTTATGCTTCTTTTGTATCCTTACAGTACATCAGCAACCTCAACTTCAATATTTAGGCCCTTCTTTCCAGTATTCAAAGCAAACTGAATACGACGGCCAGCCACACAAGAAGGCAACCCCAGCCACGACATACATATATCTAACAAAAAAACATCACTGCCACGCCCACCTAACATCACTCACCCTAAAGCTATGTGTGATTATGAAGAAGTCACGTACATGGGTTGCGACCATGTCATAAAAGAGCTACTCAAAAACTGTCTCGCTGTAATAAATGGGTTTCCCTGTTCGGACGCAAAGATTAAGTCGAGGAGGAAGTCAACTGAGAAGTGTGGTTATTGCTAAGCGGGAAGTGGATTTGATTCTTTAGAAATGACGATGAAACTTCAGGGGGTGTTCAAAGGACTATGGACCTAGGAGTGTATATAGGGGCGTCCAGAAGGATGCATGGAAGGTGGTGAAGGAAATCGACTGCAAGGACGATTCTTATCCTTCCCTGCCGGTTCCTATTTTTATATGTAGCTGGATACTCAACAATGCCGACTCGTTTGAGAAAACAGGCTTCTTGACCGTCGATATAGTATGTGATCAACGTTGAGGCCCTCCATGCCTATATGCACTCCTTTGGGACCTGGTTTCAGTGGTCAATAAACTGCATTCTAGTCGCTATAATATGTGTCTCATCTTGAACTTCAATATCTACCAAGTAGATTGCTATAAATATATCTTCCAACGTGCTTCTATTTTGGTCGGGTTGCCGTCAGCAGCCAACTACCAAATGTCACCCAATTTGTTCAATGTGGGCAACGCGAAAACTATCAAGCAATCATCTGTGAAGATAGGGAAGAGATATAATGGCATGCAAGTCTGTCTCTCCTTTTAGCGTATAGCAAGAGTCAGAATATCTTCTACGTCACCTTCTCTCTGGCAGAGCAACAAAAACATACAAAAGAATACAATAACAAGATCGGCAAGCAAAGCAAAGTTACGCTGCAAAGAACATTGTCCTACCATTGTCAGCACTCAAGCCGGTACCGAGTATCACTTTTAGTATCCTCACCATATAAACAATATGTGTGAAACCTGGCAAGAAGAATACGAGTGCGGATGCGTCGAAGTAGTCGTGTTGGTCCTATGTGACCCGCAGTGTCCGACGCACATGCAGGTTCGGTGGCAAAAATACATCCAAGTTGCACAGAAATGTGAGTGGCATGGAGGAGCGACCAAATCTTCACTTAGGTACCCTCCCGAAACGTATACGGGGGACAAGTGAGGACGTGGTACATGGGAAAAATAGGGTAAGATTAGATTTGGGGGAATCTCAATGGTTGAGCACATTGATACAGGGACTTTAAATGACTGAAAATGGTAACTCAAGGTGCGCATGGGGGCAAATACACTAGGCATTTTCCAAGTAAATATCATGACCAGTACACATGGAGTTAGGAATGCAAGCCTACAAGGGTGCGTTTTCGAGCCGATAAATCAAGTTCGGTGTCCTTCCTACCCTCTTGACAGCAAAATATGGAACACACGCCCTTCCAAGGTTCAGGTTCTGCGATAGCAATGTCTCCTATAAACCGGATCACCCGCCCACTTCAAATTTCCCAATCTGCGCACAACCTCCAGGACAAAAAATCCCGGAAAGCTATCCTGAGAAATACAGACTTTTGTCACACAAACCCCACAGCAGATGCCAACTTGTCCCCAGTCATGTCCCACAGAAGAGACGTATTTCCATTCATCTACCAAGCGCTCGATGGTCCGTGATTGCAAGGTCGACATGTGCGGACATATCTCAAGTCGTGCTTTTGGTAGCGCTACTCGCAATTTATCCGCTGTAAGCGGTCCCCTGGTATCTCTACCCATGAGATACGACGTAGAACGCAATGTAGTTTTTAAAGTCCTACGTTCGAGGAACAAGGTGGGAGGCTGGAAAAATAGGGGTCGAGTAACTGGGACATGAATCGGGTACGTCCTCCTTGTCCAACAGTTGCACGTTATTTTGGGGATACAACAGCAATCCTTACACTCGAAGGAGACGGATCGATAGCTTGAGTTTACCCAGTGCTTCTTGGCGATTTTTTTCATTCGGCTAAAGTCGCGGTGTTTGAAGGGGTGGTGCGAACATATCATAAGTGGGCCGTTCAGTGCTTCGAAACATGTCCGTCGGTGCGGTGGCAGTGAGGTGGTTTGGTTAGGGTATTCCTGACGAGGGTGTGGAGACACGCAACTGACGCACCAGAGATGTCCAAGTTGGCGGATAAGCCAGTAGGTACGAGATTTGTAGAAGTGGTCGCGTTTTAGTCTGTGAAGTATCTGCATGGATGGGCCTTTCTGGCGGTCTGCTACTAGGTGGGCAGGACACAGGGCTTCGAGATATTTGGATGTTGATAGTGCGAAGCAGATGTGATCAACCTCGTCGAGGTAGCCTCCAATATGCTGGATGATTTCAACGGGGAGGGAGTATAGTGGACTTGATCGTATGTTTGCCTTGCGATTTCTTCGTGCCCGCAAATGCGATTGGAGGAGGGCCATGACAGGTGCTAGTATATGCCAGGCGTACTTATTGAGGTTGCTGAAGAGTGCTAAGATTCTCAATGTTTCAATCATACAGATGTTATATGCACCGCCATCGTTGTTGATTGTGGCCAAGACCGCTACTTTAATGGTACCGAGATATATTTCCCTGGGCCAACCTACCCAATCCATTGATAATGGTGCATGCTCAGTCAAACAATTTGAAGGTTCGCTGTAGACCAATCGCTGTTGGCAATCTCCAAGTACATCAACATCCTAGACGTACTGGGTATACAACATAGTATTGCATGAATGCTGCGTTTTATTATGCTTCCCATACACATAGCCATTAACATCCGATATCGGGCTAAACTCTTAAAAAAAAACATTTACATGGTAGTCTGTATGCTCAGACTTGAGTTGAGTTCGGGTTGGGATAGACGTAGTGGCGGTCGTCAGTCCCCAAACCCATTCCACTCCATGCCAAGCTTAATGAGCCCAAGCACCCATCTTCGTCCATGACCATAGACAACTCTTTCTCCCTCTCGTTACTACCCAAGACCCAAAACTCCCAGAACGATCAACACCAAGGCCCATAGTCCTTACATTAGCTCACCGATTCCATCGCGGCTCATCCCAAAACAGCAAGCCGCGCCTCACAACCACGGAACCTGATCGGACCAATCTACCCCACTACAGCTTTACCCCTCACGCTACCCCACAGAAAGACACCGCCGGCACCCAACTGCGGTTCCTGTCTGCCTACAGCACATGATCTCACGATACTACATTCACAACACTAGATGAGTTTTTTTTAAGCGTAGTGGTATTTTTCACGGTGTTGCGAGCAGATTCCGAATATCTGAATTAGTGGTTGTGTAGCCGCCCTCTGAGATTGTTCTGTTTTGCGAATGGGACAGTGTGCAACTGTGCGGCGTATGATATGTTTGAAAAAAATTCTATGTCTGCCAAGGTCGTCACTGGTCTGGATTGGACAGGTTGGGTAAGCTGAGGTGTTGTAGTTGGGTCGGGGATTGAAGTGACCGCGCTTCGTTGCCGGTTTGAACGTCTAAAACGCCACAGTGGGTTGGTATTAAAAAGCTGGGTTGCCGTGAGAATTGTTCGTAACTCATTACATTGATCACAAAGAGAGTGTAGGTCTATGTAATCGCAGACATGTCGTGTACATCTCCCAGTGTCCATCCGTTATAGCAATCAGCTAACCACCACGCCACCCAGCCAAACACTTTATTCACGACCCCTCGCACCTTGTCACCACCGCGCTCCTCAGCATCCCCATAACCAATCCCTCCGTACAATGCGACATCAAGAACAAGATTATTTATCGCAAGAACGGGCCCTCACAAGTATCCATCGTCTCTGGCGGCGGCAGTGGGCACGAGCCGTCTTTTGCATCGTTTGTCGGCGCCGGCCTACTTTCCGGCGCAGTCGCAGGCACAATCTTCGCATCGCCGAGTGCTGAGCAGATACGAAGATGTATATTACATCGCGTGCAAAAGGACAAAGGTGTGTTGGTGATCGTCATGAACTACACGGGCGACGTATTGAACTTCGGCATGGCGGTAGAGAAGGCCCGCGCAGCCGGGTTTGAAGTCGATATGGTGGTTGTGGGGGATGATGCCGGAGTAGGGAGGGCGAAGGGGGGCAAGGTGGGGAGAAGAGGGATTGCGGGGACGGTGTTGGTGCAGAAGATTGCTGGGGCGCTGGCTGCGAAGGGGTAGGTTTAAATTTTGGTGGTTGCTTCGGTTTTCCATTGAATCAACTGACCAAGTATAGGGCAAGTCTGAAAAATGTCACGCGTGTGGCGCAACTTGTTGCAGACAATACCGTCTCGATTGGATCCTCCCTGGCGCATGTGCACGTTCCGGGCCGCCGAGAACCAGAAGATGATGAGGTGAAAGACGGTCAAGTCGAAATTGGGATGGGTATTCACAATGAAGCTGGCTCTGAGCGCAAGTCGACTGACCTCCCGGGGCTCGTCAAGACGATGCTGTCGTATTGTCTGGATGTTGCGGACCAAGATCGGAGCTTTTCAAAAATCACCGAGAAAGACGACGTTGTGCTGCTAGTCAACAATCTAGGAGGCGTCAGTCCGCTGGAGATGAGCGGTATCACAAATGAGGTGGTCGAGCAGTTGGCAGAGGGCTTCAAAATCAAGCCTGTGCGCGTACTCGCCGGTACCTTCATGACTAGCCTGAATGGACTGGGTTTCAGCATTAGCTTGCTCAGAGTTGCTGATACGGGATCAGTAGGCGGTTCGATGCTCGAGCTGCTTGACGCGCCTGCAGAAGCGAGTGGCTGGTCCGCAGCGATCAGTAGTAGCACATGGGCAAGGGATGGGGAAGCAAAGAAAAGTGAAGAACAGATAGACGAAGAGGAAATCCAGCCGAGCTCTTTGAGAGGTAAGTTTCGAGTTTATTGAACAGTCGCATGGGGCGTGCTGACCTGGGGGCAGTCAATTATGCACAGGTGAAATCTACCTTGACAACTGCATTGAACAGACTCATAGAAGCGGAACCGGACGTCACCAGATATGACACGATAGTGGGAGACGGCGATTGCGGGATTGGACTCAAGCGCGGAGCAGAAGGTAGAGTCTGGTCACGTGTGCATTGTTGCCTGTTGCTGACACCCTACAGCAATCTTGAAGATGCTTGAAACGGCAAAGGAGACGGATGATCTGCTGGTCCTTGTAAATCACATCATTCAAGTGGTCGAAGTAGCGATGGATGGCACGTCAGGCGCCATCTACGCCATCTTTTTGAACGCTCTAGCCCACGGACTGCGACAGAACGCACCCTCTTCGCCACAACCAGTGACCCCTGCAATCTGGGCCAGGGCTCTTGAGTTATCGCTCAAAGCACTTGGCAAGTATACGCCTGCGAAACCCGGGGATCGAACGCTAATGGACGCTCTTTACCCGTTCGTGGAGACGCTCTCCAAGACGGACAGTATCGACAAAGCAGCTGCAGCGGCGCATAGTGGAGCTCAAGGGACCAAAGGTATGAAGGCGAGCTTGGGGCGAACGGTGTATGTTGGAGGCGAAGGGTTCCAAGAAGTGCCAGACCCAGGCGCGCATGGACTTGCAGAGCTTCTGTTGGGTCTGAGTGACGGATTGAAGAAGTAGAATGAGGGGGGGTATCGTTGTTTGATTCGTTCGGCGGTGACAGCCGTCATCGTGACGGCTATGTAACTTTTAATTCATTCCAGCCCCAAATCGCATGCGCCTTGGTCTCTCATTCCCATCCATTCCATGGTACTGTGATATACGTCTATGACAACAAAACGAGAATGACAGAGTCTCCTCGCAGAAACCTAAAGAGAGTCAGCAGATATTCCAAGATATAGGGTGATGCTAACACCCACAGCTTGGAGATGAAGCGGTCCTTGTTAACCTTCCGTCCGTAACTACCGTTGGCTAACCGCGGCGTCTCCGTCCACATTTCCTTTGCATTCTCGAGAACCATGTTGCAGTGACGGTCAAAAGCCTTGACACGTGCAAGGATCTTTCTGTTGTTTCGGCAAGAAATTAGGACCTGGGTGCGCGATCGGACGGCGGTCTGGAGGATGGATAGGGGACCGGTGGTGAGCTCATGCTCTTCAACTTGGGCAACCTCGTACTCCCTATGCAGCAACATTAGTACTCGAACCTGATATAAATAGTAAGTAAGGCTATGCGTACGTCAACTCCATGCGTGGCTTCGAAAGAAGCTCTCTAGGCAATGTTAGCACGTATATTGCGAAAGACGGTGGGTAATGATACGCACTGAATCTTTGCGTCCACCATGATGTCGACGTGTGTGAAGTGGGTAAGATATCTGGAGAAGGAGCAAGCTCGGCAACTATTCACTCGTAAGTTTCCCGGTCGTTTGAGCTTCTGCCAACAGAAATTTGATATGCAGCTCAAAGAGGCAACGCGCAAGGGTGGCGCACTTGCAGCAGAAGATTTGCACGGGCCAAGGGGAAGATAACTGACCTAGTACAAAGAGGAGGAATACCACGGCAACGAGCTTGGATGGAGGTGGAGCGGTCGGCGATGGACGTGAAGGGCGATTGAAGTGAGCGAGCTTGGCTTGGACGGAGCTGGGACCGCAGTCTTTTCGCTTACCGGCCAATGAAGACGTGTCGAATTATGGGTCTCAAGGCTGGGCTGGAAGGTGCGTCACGCGTCGTACCTTCCCGGCGTTAGCTTAGCGCGGACATCTAGTGCTAAACCTCCGACATGGACAAGCTCGTGCCGCCATCTTCACTTTCACACACACGACATCTTTACGACGCCCTTTACGCTCCTTTCCTTTGGCTGTTCTACGCGTGCTGCTGCCTAATTCGGGAGATCTGTGTTTCAAGCTATTTAAAGAGCCACGCTTTTCCTGCCTTCTGGACGCCCTTGGTCTCGCTTCCTTGGTTCACCAAAAACGCGTTCGCGATGATCGCACGCCAACCACCGATCGCGATTCAACATTGATCACGCCTAGTCCGCCCACGACGCCCTTGTTATCTCCTTCACGACACGGCCTGCCTTTACCATCGTCAACCCCGCAGGCAACAATGTCGACTCCATCAAGTACTGCGCCAGAGACGGACAGCATGCCGCAAACTTGTACACCGTCCGCTGGCGCTGACGAGGGCTCAATGGACGAGATACCGCGTAGGCAAATGAGAGGCAAGCCTACCTAGTCGTCCATCACATTCTCATCTAACAAAGCTACTCATACAGTCAAGGTGCTCTACACATTCGATCACGAGAACAAGTCGAATTGCCTTGCCCGTCTGCCGAGTGTTCTCAACGTGCCTGTCGTATCGCTGGACGAAACAACCGAAGTCGGAGTCATCGAACTCAAGACATGCATTCAGGCTATTGTCGCTGCAAGGTGGGCCATCTCCGATGCTTATCAATCTTACAGAACGCATTGCTCACCGCTGCAGTCCCGAGCTGGTCGCCAAACTAGGTCATGATTACACCGTGTACGCTTACGATTTCTCCGAGTACGAAACGCCACTTGTGGGCCAGGGCATGCTATCGTGGATCCTCGCTTCGGCATCATCGACCCCCAATGCCCCTGCCAAAGACTCCCAAACCATGGTCACTGGTCGTGTGTGCAAGAACATTCTTGGCATCTTTTCGAATGGCATCAAGGAGACTCTTGAGGTTAAACTAAAATTAGTGCCTGTGCCAACGTGTATGCAAAAGGAATACGTCGAGAACATGGAGCGGTATCATAGTCTGAGCCAGCTGATGCCTGAAGGGTTCGACTATAATGCCTGGTCGGACTTTCTCAAAGAGAATCCAATGCTAAGCCATCTGGCCCAACCAGCTCCTGGCTACCCCGCCCAGCCATCGCCACGCGCTTCTACCGGTGGTGTCGAGCCGTTCCATCAGATGCTTACCCGCCAGAGTCCATCCCAGGAGCCCTCCCGCAATGATTCTTTCTATGACCACACAGGCATGCCCTTTATGTCTCAGCCCACCCGACCCTCAAGCCCTGCCATGAGCACCATCTCATTTCACCATTACCAATACAACCCCCCCTCGCGGCCAGCGTCACGAACCTCTGTCCGAAGTGAAGCTGTCCCACCCCCTCAGCCGTTTCCGTTCAGCGATCCCTACGTCGTCGAGCAACAGGAAGAAGGACCCCCAAAGAAAAGGGCACGCATCACCCAGACTACCAGACCGAGGAACACGCCTCTGACCGCCCATAACGATTCACTTCGGGTGACTGCCAGCACAGCTGCATCTGTACGCCTGCTCAAGCCGGCTCTCAGTGCATCAGGAGCCGCTGCAGATATGGTTCCGCGTGCGCCAACCCCCCGCCCAGGCGATAAGCAAAATAGGAGAGGAATGCGTCGCCCACCAGCGCCGAGTGCGTTACGACATACCTCTATGGACAGAGGGCGGTACATGTCTCCTTATGAAAACGGACCCTACTCGGATAACGCTATGGAGTCAGGGGATGAAAGAGACGCTAGTCCTAGCGAAACCCCCAGGGAAATGCCTTCCTCGCCTCCGATTGCACCACAGCGAACTGTGTCGCCTGCTCCCTCTAGCCCGAATCTACCCACGTTATCGATGAACGACTCTGGCTTCGTTAGCGACATGCCCACAGGACGGGACGCGGAGAGTACAGAAATTAGGGAGAAGTCATGGCATCGCAAATCGGCCACACAGCCAATCGCTGAGAGCATTGAGATGGATTTGGGAAGTACACAGGGTTTTGACTTTGATACCATGGACCGGGAAATGTTCAATTCGGTGTACTTTCAGGGGGAACATACCAAAGACGACAATGACCTCATGTCCAGGATGTCAATGCTACAACAAGATAACGAACATGTGGCTGGGCAGAATGGAACTGCTGACGCCTTCCCGTTTGGATCGGTTGACCAGGCCAAGGCTGTGGATCTGTCACGCGCAACTGTATCTACCGCCGGCTCTCCCGATGCCATGGTGTCACACATCTCCCCTACTGCTGAAAGCGAGGCACAAGTGTTCAGTCGCTCCGCCACCCCGAACCTCCCCCCAAAGCAGTCGAAACCATCGAAGCCAAGAGGCCTTCCAAGGTCACATACATGGTCTGGCGCGGGCGAGCCCATGTCCGATGCACCCACTCCGTCAGAGTATGGTGGACCTCGCAGCGGATCAGGTGCCAAGAGAAAGCGGTACATCAAGGATCGTTTAGATGCAGCTATTGCGAAAGGCGAGATGCCACCACACTGTGTAAACTGTGGTGAAATCGATACACCCACTTGGAGAAAAGCTTACACACGTGTGGAGAATGGCTCACCAAACGGAATTGAACTATCCACTGACTCGGCCGGTACCGATATTATTGCTTACGAAGTGGTAGAACCCTCTACCGACAACGATGGCGAGCCAAGGTACCGTATCTTCAAAAACAACTTGACCCGCGAAGACAAGGACTTGATGGCGGCAAAGTCAATTAATGCATTTGAGGAACTAAACCTTTGTAACCCGTGCGGACTCTGGCTCATCAAGAAGTTTTCGATGAGGCCGCAAAAGGTATGGGATAGGGCTGCGCGATTAGCGAAACGCAAGAGGGATCAGAAAATGGGAGCTCGCTCCAAGTCCATGGCTGGCGACGAGCTCATGTCTGATGCACCTTTGCCAGAGTCTGAGCCTGCTACGGCAATCGAGCAAGAGCTGGGTGATAACTCGCTTGACAAGACCTATGATGGTGCAATGGCACCACCAAATGGCCTGCCTAGTCTACGTGAACAGGCTGCGTTCCAGCGAGCTATGCAATCCAGCCCTGCCGGCGTTCGAGGATCCTCCAAGACCTCGCCCATCGATCTCGAACATGACCTTACGCCAAAGCCTACCAGGCGGATACTGTTCCCCTCACCTGGGAAGCAAGGCCAGCGAAGGACCCTTCAGCAACCGCCGCCTCCCGTTCCTGCTCCTATGCACGTTCATGATGACGATGGTCCGAAAAAGCCCCGTTGCCAACGATGCAAAGAACTCAAGCGAGGTTGCGACCGGGAGCGACCTTGTGGCCGTTGTCGACATGCTGGAATAGGCCACGACGGTTGCATTCCCATTGTGACAAAGCAAACAAACTGGTTCGAACAGCCTGTGATACAAGTCGCCACTCTTGATGACGAGAATCCTGACAAGGAGAACTGTCCACCCCCTTCCACCACAGCACGAGATGAGCTTGCACACCTTTTTGAAGATGCTGTGTCTCCAAAGACTACACCCAAAAAGGAGCTTGGCTCCCAAGATCTCTTAAAGACGCCCACCCCAGGCACCCGGCAGCGTGCCACCCTGACACCAAAACGGGGTGAAGTCCCAACAACACCTTCCCGCAGCATTTTCACCCCTCAAGGAACTCGTGCGGCGACGATTGCACCCGATACACCGTTCACACGTCAACTCAACGCACTGTTATCCGACCATCCAATCTCATCGCCTTCCCAAGCCATAGACTTTTCCGAATTCCCCACTTTCACTACGCCTGGTCGTAGTACTGCCGAATTCAGCCAGTTCTTACCCGACGACTTTCTCTCGAGCGACATGCCCGTGAATAGTTCTCCATCGAAGACGGGCTCGTTAGGCCCAGGCTTCGATCTCTACGAGGATCCCAACACTTCTTCAGCTGCCAGTCTGTGGAATGGGGAGAACATCTTCGGTAACGAAACCATGATGTTGACCATGGAGAATGGTTCCAGACGCGGAAGTCTCGACGCCGATAACGGCCCCGATGCAGCTACCTTGCTCAAAATGAACTACGGCGGCATGACTGTAGACTTTGCAGCCATGATCGAGGAGGTAGTTGGTGCATCCAACAAAGACATGGACTTGAACGATACAGCGAGAGACGACGTCGAGGATGATCTTAAGCCTGCACCCATAAGCCCGGAAGCTGAGAGTCAGTGCATTGGCAAGACACCCGAGGAGCCTACTTCCGTTTGAAGCTTGACACTTTCTAGTATTGCGTGTTTATGATTGTGCCATACCCAGCGATTTTGATTTTTCTTTCTCCCTGCTAGACTTGCATTTTGTTTTTCTCCCGCGATGGTTTTTAGCGATGGAAAATATGAGAGCGTGACTGGTGCACATCATCATCATCATCACATGACTTGAAGGAAACGACCCCCTGCACGAATGCGACCAGTTTTTGATTGTATAATTAGATAGTGATTTTCAACTACTTTAGGCTGCGAGCTATTTTCCCTGGTCAAGGGGGGACAGTGAGCGGAGAATATGTGTATGCCTTTGTAATACCCAATGAATATATTAGAGGCAATTTTGTGTGTAGCTGTCTAACCCCTTACTGATTATCGTGTTCTTCCTTGTTACTTTGTGTCTAGCTATCTGGCGCCTTCTTTGTTGTCGTATTCCTTCCTTCCTTGACCGCATTCTTCCCTCCTTCCCTTATATATGTTGCTTTGCACAGACCCTCAACCCTTCTCAACCACTCTTGTCAGCTCCTCTCTTTTCTGAACTGCTCCGTGGGTACAGGATGGTGTGTTTCGGCAAGTTTTTTGAATACAAAATTACGTGCATATGACTCTATCAACGAACAACTCAGTTCCTTATTTGTCAAGTGCACGGGTTTGCTGCGTGACGTTGGTGTGTGACGGTGAGCCTTCAATGTACCGAAACTAGCCTTCGCAGGCTGATCCAGAAGCTCATCCACTCTTAACAGAAACTAGTAGTGATTTTCTCAGTTTGATTAACTCATCGTTAGCTCGTCCTACGACGACTCCCCAAGTTTAATCTCGCCCTCAAACCCATTGACATGCATAAAATTCGCCCGCAACGGCGTCACACTCGTAAACCCCTGTGCAACCGCCCACCCATCATTCCCCGGCTCACTTGCCTCTACACTCTCATAAACATCCTTGAAAGACGGCGCCCACTTGAAGTGCTTATGCGTATACCTTGCATGCGGCAGCCCTGTTGGCGTGTCCGTCCCCGAATCTGTGGCGCCCTGTATGTCCGAGTTAGACTTGAGCTCCTTCTTGCCCAACTTCTCCTCCTGCCTGCGTATCTGGCCCTCAATGTCTGCTGGGGTATCGTCGGCTTCTGACGGCACCTCGACGACCTGGAAGCAAGAACCCGATTTCCATGAGTTCTGAAGCATGTTTGTCCATAGGATCTTGCGATTCCCCACGTTCTCGACAAGAGGTACGTTGACGGAGTAGAGGTGCGTGGTTGCGTCCCAGTTGTCCCAGAGGTGTTGGATTATCTTGGCGCTGAGTTCAGAGGCGCCGCTAATGATGTTGGCGTCATGGTTACGGTCAAAGAAGGCGTAGGATAGGGCGATGGATTTCATCCCGCAGACTGCTGCTTCCATTGCGCCACCAATTGTGCCAGAGGAGAGGGAAAACACGGCTGTAGAGTTACGGCCGTAGTTTGGCCCAGAGATAACCAGGTCTATAGGGCCGCGCTCGGTGAAGTAGTGATATAGGCCGATTTGTACGCATGAGGCGGGCGTTGAGTCGACGAGTACCCATTCTTCTTCGTTGGAAGACGATGGGAGTGGCGAGTTATGCGTTGTACCGTGGTTGGTGAGGCGGCCTTCGGAGGTGGTTTGGAGGGGGGCGGGGCGGTAGTATGTTGGTTGTATCTACTCGTGTAAGTATAATGGTGGGTGACGAAAGTGGTTGGAGAATGAGCCTCAGAGATAATCAGACGCATACGTACCGACTTTCCAACAAGATGAGCCTTGCCTATCCATGACCTTTGCGTATGCGGAAGAATTACCGATACGGTATGTCCACACTTTTGCAGTGTTGATACCAGCGAGTGTACGTAGGGCGAGGACAGGTCTGATGGCGGGCCATCGTCATTGGTCACCTGTATCTGCATCAGCCGCTGCCATTGAGTCCACTTACATGGCCATTACTTACGAGGATATGCATATTTCTTGTAAAGAAGTAGAATTACGAGGTTTGGGGTCTTTTGTTGTGTATTGGAGGCCAACAGAAGTAGAGGGGCAGAATCAACGGGCGCTATCGATAACTCCCGAATTGGTCACCGCCCCCGGTTAATCACGTCAACACCACGCTTGTGTCGTCGACATAACATGGCCATCTCAATTGAATGTCAAATCGCATCAACGCGCTGCAGTATGATGATAGTTCCTATATGACTTGTCACCGGTACCTGCGCCATGGATAGATCCGCTGATGCTCCCTGCGTCCCGCGACGATCAGGGCTCATATGACCGGTAAACCTCCGACCACCTAGCTTCACGGTAATACAACAAGTATGGCCTGGGCAAGTCTGCGAAAGAAATGCCGGGCGTTTGCAAAGACGCCGGACTTCTCTTCGCATCTCCATTTTCAAACGCTCATCACTTGCATTCGGGGAGGACAGTCATGGCCCCTCCCCCTTCCGAGTCCGCACCAGAGCCGGTACTCGATACACAACCTCTGAACTGGAAGCTCCTGCAGACCGGGAGGGCTAGCTGTGTATAGGTAGGTCACCCAACGTTTCCGGACGCGAGAGCGTAGAGCCGCACAGGCACCCTATTCTCGGTGTTCGCATTTTCGGATCCCCGCCCACGCCCGCATACGGTGAAGTCCAGTGTTTGAAACCGCAAAGCAAGACACAGATACATATATAGAGATGGTCAATAAAGGTAAAGAGCATCAAGAACCCATTCCATTCCTACTATACGATCATATTTCATCCTTTGAGTCCCTTCCGAACGCCCAAGTCATAGAAAAGGACAAAACCAACATCACATCGCCAACCCACGTGACTATCAAAATGGTCATCAATGTTCCCACCGCCTCCCTCGAGGGTCAAGTCGCCCTCATCACCGGTGCCGGTCGCGGAATTGGACGAGGCTGCGCCATCGAACTCGGCAAGCGCGGCGCCTCCGTCATCGTAAACTACGTGTCCTCGGAAGGCCCAGCAAATGAAGTCTGCGAAATAATCAAGGGTTTCAACAACGGTGCCAAAGCCATTGCCATCAAGGCCGACGTATCCAAAGTCAGCGAGATCCACCGACTATTCGAGGAGGCCAAGAAGGCGTTTGGCAAAATTAACATTGTCATGAGCAACTCGGGGACAGAGAGCTGGGACGTCACAGAGGAGATTAGCGAGGAAAAGTATGATCATGTATTCAACTTGAACACGAGGGCGCAGTTCTTCGTTGGCCAAACGGCATACAAGCACATTGAGGACAACGGTCGTATTATCCTTATGAGCTCCATCGCTGCTGGTCTGCTGGGTGTCAAAGACCACGCCCTCTACAACGCATCCAAGATGGCCGTCATCGGCTTCATCAAGGCTTTTGCGACCGATTTCGGAAAACGTGGCATCACCGTCAACGGTGTGGCTCCAGGAGGTATCAAATCCGACATGTTCACGCAAAACGCTTGGCACTACATCCCTGGTGGGAGCCCTGATTGGCCGGCTGAGAAGATTGAGACGCTCATGGCGAACCATTGCCCTCTTGGACGATGTGCAGTTCCGGAGGACGTGGCGAGAGTAGTGGCGTTTTTGGCCTCTGAGGATGGTGGTTGGGTGAACGGACAGGTATTGACCATCTCCGGTGGCTCATCGCAGTAAAAAATAAACTACGGCTATAGAGTAATTGGATCGATGGGGGGTGGATATGTATGTATTAGAACCCGCCCAAAAATACAAAGTATGACATACACGTGATTTTGGCCTTTGAAATATCAGTCGTTGGTAAATGTGATGTATACGCCTGGCAAATGTGTTGGCATTTGCTGTTTGCCCTCCAAGACAACGGTGAAATCCACCAGGATGTCTTGGAAATACCCGGCTCGTCTCGTAATGGTGAATCTGTAACGAGCTGCATGAGGGTATTGGACAAACTCGCACCCAGTGTCAGAGCAACATTGACCTACACATTGATAGCTATTAGTTACGCACCATTAGCCGCGTTGTTAAAATCTGCTGTCGAGCATCGATGTCACTTGTAAAACAATGGATAGCCATTAGGAAACCGAGAAATAAGCATAATATGTCACTAATACCTCTTTAGAGTCGGCTCTCGAAACGAGACAAGACCATGTCTAGTATGTCAGACAATGGCTCATTGCCAGGTACGCTACATGCAATAATTACACGAGCTTATTCCGAATTTTGTGAAACTGATCAAACATTGACTTTTCTTGCACTCATAGGCGGACATTGACGGTTGAAAACATGGATGTAGTAGAAAATGATACCCAATGCAATCGATAATTACACTATATCATATACTAGGAATACAGCCGGACACCTACTTGTGTATGCTGGGGGTATCTGAATGTCATCCAGACGCCTAGTGATAGCCCAATCAAACGCCGTGATACAAGGCCTACTCTCTACTGATTGGGAGAGTTTATTGATCAAAGTTGAAAAACGCATCGTCAAAGGAAGATTGCTCAGGATTCTCGTATTCGTCCATGTTGAAGAGGTCTTCCAGATCGTCAGTAGCCATGGTGCCCATCAGGTCGTCATTGGCGCTTGCTTCTTCTTCTTCCTTCTTCTTCGTCTTCTCTTCAGGTGGCGGCTGAGCAGCGGGTTTAGGTTCTTCGACCTTGGGAGCTGGCTCTGGCGCTGGCTCTTGCTCTGGCGCGGGTTTGGCAGCCGTGTTGGCATTCGTTTTGCTGTTGGTGGTCATATCGAGGCCTGGGAGGTCAGGCATGGTAAAGTCAATGTCCATGTTCGAGGTTTGATTTGTACTGTCCTCGGCACTGTCCTTTGCGAAATCTTCGAGGCCGCGCAGTAGCGAGGGTTCGTCGTTGGCGTCGTCAAGGTTGAAGTGGATGTCGTCGGTGGTGTCCATCATGTCGTTGTGCGGATTGTGGTCGTTGGACTCGTCCATGTGATCGCCAAACATGGCGTCAAAGTCAAACTCGGATTCCTGGTGATTGCCTGTTGTGGGTGTGGCGTCGAAGAGCGGGTCTTTTGGCGGCTCGATGTCTGTCTCGATAGGCGGCGGCGGTGCCTTTGTATCCTCGACCTCTCGTTTGGGTGCAGCTTCCGACTCGGGCTCGGGCTCGTGCTCGGGCTCTTTTGCTTTTGCTGACTCGGGCGCTTCTTGCATGACGACTGGTTCGGGCGGTGCTGGGCTGGCTGCCTTCTCTACCTTGACCAGTGCGGCTTCAGTGACTGCCGGAACTGCCCTCGACTCGGCAGCCAGTCGCGCCTTCTCCACTTCCTGCTGCCTCGCGGCCGCCTCCTTCTTCTTGCGGTCTTGCTTCAGCAATGCCATGTCCCGGCGTATTACCGTCTGGGCGAGCCGGACCTCGTTCTCGAGCTCGTCGAGCGCGTCGTGGAAGCGTTCGGTGGCGTGGGGCACGACGCGCTGCAGTTGCTGCTTCATGCGACCAGTGCCGCCGTCGGCCTGGAGTTCCTTGATGAAGAGGCCAGAGTGTTTGAACTGCAGGGTCAGCAAGAGCTAGGATGGACATGGATGGGAGAGCGTACAATGAGGTTGAGCATCTCCTCGAGCGTGCCCATGTGCAGGTTGGCAGGTCCGGCAGGCGTGCTGGGCTGCTCCTGCCCCGTCGGCGCGGTGGTGGTGGTGGTGGCCATGATTGTGAAAGAGCAGTAGGCCGCTCCTTCCTGCTGTTGGTGGGTGTTGGGTGCTCCTGCCTTGTTGGTGGTGATGCCTGTGGACGGACAGTCAGTCAGTCGTCAAGGAAGGCGCGCCCACAATGGTAGTCTGCAGGCAAAGGCGCAACGCCAACCCCAAGGAAACCCCCCAGCCTGCTCGCGACCAAAGTTTCAGCAGCAAGACGTCACTCTCTGCACGCTCTACGCGAGTGTTTCGGGAAGCTGGGTGCTGGAGTCGGTATGCCGGCGGACGGGTGCTGGGCGCGCGTTGACAGCTGCGGGACGCTGCAGGTCTGGACGAGGGGTCCGCCGCCTAAATTGCTAGTACTGCGCTTCGGCGGTGGGACCACGGGCCCGGTACTAAAACACGCAACAAGGCAGGCACTAGCACTTTTCTATAATTCAATACGCGGAAAACAATCTCGTCGAGGCCTAAGCATACGTGCAGCCGCACGAATAATTCGTTCGAGACGCAAACCCCGTAAGATTAACGGAGGCACGGCAGTCGAACAGGCTACAGTAGCTCTCCCGTTGCATTCGGCGCTTGCGGCCTGCGCTGCGAGCCTAATTCTCGCGACCCTCGCTCACCACCCGACTCCTCTCCTTCTTCACCCCACAGTGGACATCCTAGCTTTGCTATCATAGCTCGGCGTGTGGCTTTCGCGTCTCCTATCTCTCTTCCTCTTTGTTTCTCTTCCCTTTCTTAGTGCTTTCGGGTCTGTAAAAGGTAGCCTTACTCGTGCTTTCCATTTCGACTTTCCTTGCCGCCTCCACTGCGCAGCTCTCACCCCGCCCGCACTTGGCCACCCTCCGCGTCTTCGTGCCGGCGTCGTACTACTGCCTTGCCCGTCCCGGTCGCATCAGACTTCGACCTTCCGCACCACCGCTCACTCACTCACCCGCGCCTGTACGCGACCTCTGCCTTGTGCGCATCTTTGCGACAGCCATGGCCGACCAACAGAACCCCGGGGCACAGCTCCCCCCTCCCCCCCAGGCTGGCGCGCCCGGCTATGAGAACCAGGGCCAGCCTCAGCAGCACATGCCGCCGCCGCCGCTGGCGCCTGTCATCATTCCGCAGAACAACAATCCCATTCCCACGGCCATCAGCTCGCCCATGTCAGGCAACCCAATGTCCCCGACCAGCGGCCAGCCTGGCTACGTCCCCCGTCGTGCTGCCCCCGAGCCGAACAAGCGCGCGCTATACGTTGGTGGACTGGACCCCAGGGTTACCGAGGACGTTCTTCGTCAGATTTTCGAGACGACTGGCCATGTCCAGAGCGTCAAGATCATTCCAGACAAGACTGCAAGTTCTCCTTCTGTAAGATAACACTCCGAATCCGCTGCATAACTCTTGACAGCTTTGTGGCGCGGGCCGGGCTTATCTTGCAATTGCTGCAACATTCGTGTGCCGCTGACCGCTAACAGTTCAACTCCAAGGGTTTCAACTACGGTTTCGTCGAGTATGACGACCCGGGCGCGGCCGAGCGTGGCATGGCCACCCTCAATGGCCGTCGCATTCACAACAATGTAAGCCGTGCAGCCGTTGAAGCTATGACATGGGCTGGCGTGATTTCTGACTCGGGCTAGGAAATTCGCGTAAACTGGGCTTACCAATCTAACAACACAGCCAAGGAAGACACGTCCAACCACTTCCACATCTTCGTTGGTGATCTGTCCAACGAGGTCAACGATGAGGTTCTGCTCCAGGCTTTCTCCACCTTTGGCCCCGTCTCTGAAGCCCGCGTCATGTGGGACATGAAGACGGGCAGGTCGCGCGGCTATGGCTTCGTCGCTTTTAGGGATCGCGCCGATGCTGATCGTGCTCTCAGCTCAATGGACGGAGAGTGGCTTGGTTCCCGCGCCATCCGCTGCAACTGGGCCAACCAAAAGGGCCAACCGTCCATCTCTCAGCAGCAGGCCATGGCCTCAATGGGCATGACGCCAACCACTCCCTTTGGTCACCACCACTTCCCCACCCATGGCGTCCAGAGTTACGACATGGTTGTCGCTCAGACTCCTCAGTGGCAGACTACGTGCTATGTCGGCAATCTCACCCCTTACACTTCGCAGTCCGATCTAGTCCCTCTCTTCCAGAACTTTGGTTATGTTACTGAGACGCGCTTCCAGTCGGACCGTGGATTTGCCTTCATCAAGATGGACACGCATGAGAATGCTGCCATGGCCATCTGTCAGCTGAACGGCTACAACGTCAACGGCCGTCCTCTGAAGTGCAGCGTAGGTTGAATCGTCTCTCTTTTGTTATTTCTTAGCTCACATTTTCTATCTAGTGGGGCAAAGACCGTCCTCCGACTGGCCAGTTTGAGGGCTATTCGCCCGCTGGCGGTCCCAACTCAGCTTACCCTCAAACGCCCAGCGCGTACTTTCCTCAGTATGGTGGTGGGCCACAAGGTGGTCCCATGTCACCCTCAGGTGAGCGGCACCGGAGGAAGCTGCAGTATCGAAACAAGCAATCTAATGCGCGGGCAGGACCTAGCCCCGGCGGACAACCTTTCGCGCAGCAGCAGCAAGCCTTTGGCAACCCTGGCATGCCCTACCAGCAGCAGATGCAGCAACCGGGCAGCGCTGGTGGTTATGGTCGTGGCGCTCCTCAGCAGCCGCAGTGGGGTCAGTCTCCTCAAGCCGCCTTTAGCCAAAACGGCTTCGGCGGATACCAGGGCTAAACAGCCTACCTGCTCTGTTCAGCACCGTGCCATCTACTGTTCTGACACGCCTGTTTGTTTACAAGGGCGCTTTTTTGGATAGCTCCGATTTCTCGGTCATATCTCATCAGCTATCTGGTCTTATGTTCTTAGGGAAGTCGTATTTTTAGTCTCGTTATCCAAAATGGTGTGAGGGTTGTTGTCTTATGGTATGGCTTTGTACCACATGTGGTACATTTCTCGTGGGATATGGTTTACGGTCGTTTGCGTGGTTCAAAATGAATCTCCTTCCTAGTGTTAGCATTTTTCTTTTGAACCAGGCCTCGGCTTGTCGATTTTGCCTCTTCACTATCTTGTTATGATGTTGAATCTTTTTATTGATACCAAAAACCGGATGTTTTCTCTTTGTGGTGCTGTACTACTGGCCAGGGCCGTCGACCCTTTTGCTTATGGGTGGTATTCGACGAAATCTATTATATGATGTTGTCTAATCTAGATGATATCTTGCATCTTTCACCGGCATACACGGCTCTACGACTTTACGACACGAAAAATGAGTATTGGGTTGGACGCATGCATTGGCTGGAAAGATGCAGATGGGATATGCAGACGGGTATTCTATCGACGGGCGCATACATTGGGTCAGGCATGATGAAGATACGAATTACGAGTATCATCGAGCTGGGCGCATACTCTTGCTAGTTGCGGAGACATGAAGATGAGGGAATCTTGCACTGTTTACACATACCTAATAGTAATAATATAAGCACATTTAAGCATACACAAGCTGAACTTCACTTGAAAGGTCGGTAGAGAGTCACGTCTTTTGATGACGTTGTGTTCTGATCGGTGAATGGACGGTACCAGGCGCCAGGTACCATGTGCTTTCAGCCGCTGTCAACTCGCCTGGAGCATGTACCTGCGTCATAGTTAATTCTCCGAGTTGGGGTTCCTGCAAGTTGTATTAAGCTACTTAGTTGGAAAGACCGCAGAAGCGCCGGCAGCACCTGGGCGCGGTGCTTGCACGTGATATGGTGAGGTAAAGCATGTGAATGAGACAAGTGTACTTGGGACTTGATGCAGTTACTACAGAATAAACATGCATGAAACCAACATACGAGTCCATCAGTCAGATCATTTCTTACCTTGCTGTTCTCTCACGTGACACACTGATGAATCCCAATGGAGAGGTCGCGTCGCGTTTTGTGGATCGGCTACACACTAAGGCTAACATTCCATCAGGGCACCCCACCGCGCCATAGGGCATGTACTGTCTCGACACAATTTCACTTATCTTTTCTTTTTTCGGTGCGCTCTTTGTTTGCTGCATGCTTTCTATCCTTGCGAGGAGAGGTGCGTCGCTTAAACCGTACAATCCGAAACGGTCGCTGCTCTCCACGCCACAACCCGCCCGGACGCACTTGCCACAAACACGGCCCTCTCTAACCCATCTCCCCCGTACGCGCCTCTCGACCGCACCACTTAAGGTTCCGAACGCGACATCCTCAACACAACCCTACTTCGGATACCTCGCCACCCGCCCACACACCACCATGTCCATGTTCAAGCAAGCCGTGCAGGATTTTGACTCTGTCGCGTCGACCTCGCCGCCAAACAATGCCTTCAAACAAGCGTCGCTGGGCCATACATTCAAGGCGCGTCCTTTGGGAAATGGGATGAAACAAAACAACGGGGGGAAGCAGCGACCGTTGGGTGTTGGCACACAGGGCATCAAGAGAACTTCGAATGGCTTCGCCAAGCCATTGGGATCTGACGAGGACGTATTCGACTACCCCACGCTCAACATCGCAGGGTTGGAGAAGGAGAATGAGCTGCCGGCCGCTTTTCACGCCAACAACACCGGCAGTTTGGCATCTGCCCTGTTTGACGAGGACGATTTCGATAGCGATGTGGATCTGGACGTCGAGGACCCAGCGACAAAAGGCACAGTCACCTACCCCACATTACCTAACGGGTCGTCCACTGGATCAAGAGATTCTGGATACAATTCACGGGCACAGACGACAGACATCAAACCTGAGTCAAAGAGCAGCCAGCCTGTACCTTGGTCATCCTCCCCACCAGAGCATTTCAAGGCCCCTATAAAGTCCGAGCCTGTGAAGACAAAGCGAAGAAAGCTGCCATGGTCATCGGAACAGAAAACGGAGTCCATACAAGAAGAAGACGATGATGCCGAAGTAGAAAAACAGGCTGCACGACCCAGCAAAAGACCTTCGACAGAGGCCGACAAAGTCGTCTCAACACCAAAGCCCAAATCGGAGTATCTGTGGAACACAACAGCCAGTGCGATCAAGCAACAGCAGAAGAATCTCAGAGAGACAAACAAAGCACAGGCAAAGATCAACCAGGGCACGCAAGACGACGTAAAGGAGGCCATTAAGACAAAGAAGAAGAACTCTGTCCACAAGATTTTCCTGAGTGAAGAGCAACAGAACGTGCTAAATCTAGTCACGGAATACAAAAAGAGCGTATTCTTCACTGGTTCTGCTGGTACGTGACTTTAGTGTACAAAGATACACAGGCACTAACTGTAATAGGTACTGGCAAATCAGTTCTACTTCGTGAGATTATCGCGGCCCTACGACGAAAGTACGTTCGTGAGCCAGACCGAGTAGCTGTGACTGCATCAACAGGTCTGGCGGCGTGTAACATTGGCGGTGTCACTCTGCACAGCTTCTCTGGTATCGGTCTTGGTAAGGAGCCAGCTGAGGATCTAATCAAGAAGATCAGACGCAACCAGAAAGCAAAGCAGCGGTGGATGCGTACCAAAGTATTGATCATGGATGAAGTCTCGATGGTGGATGGTGACCTATTCGACAAGCTGGAGCAGATTGCACGAACCATCCGCAACAACGGCAGGCCATTTGGTGGTATCCAGCTCGTCATCACCGGTGATTTCTTCCAACTACCTCCAGTACCAGACCATGGGCGACAAGCAAAATTCGCCTTTGATGCGGGGACTTGGACAACAAGCATCGAGCACACGATTGGTCTGCATCACGTCTTCCGTCAGAAGGATCCAGTATTCGCGGGTATGCTTAATGAGATGCGAGAGGGCCGACTAACACCCGAGTCTATCGCGCGATTCAAGAAGCTGGAACGTCCCCTCCCAACAACCGAAGAAAGCGTCGAAGCGACAGAATTATTCCCCACGCGCCAAGAAGTTGATCGCGCAAACACCACTCGCATGCTCCAACTCCACGGTAACACATTTACTTTCGAGGCCCGTGACGGTGGCACCATTACGAACAAGGAGATGCGCGACAAGCTTCTGCAGAGCTGCATGGTTCCAGAGCAGATACACCTGAAAAAGGGTGCGCAAGTGATGCTGGTCAAGAACATGGACGATACGTTAGTCAACGGCTCGCTAGGCAAGATTACCGGATTCATGACGGAGCAAATGTTCAACATCTACAAGGAAGACGAGGAAGCCTTTCTCGAGGGTGGGCCTTCAGAAGCTGCCATCAAGACGGAAATGGCCAAGAGCACGCTTGGGCTCAACACTAACCAGGTGTATCCAGTAGTCCGCTTCGCCATCGCCGACGGCACAACACGCGATTTGCTCTGTAAACGCGAAGACTGGAAAATCGAACTCCCCAACGGCGAAGTGCAAGCCTCGCGCTCCCAAATCCCACTTATCCTCGCTTGGGCGCTTTCAATTCACAAGGCACAAGGCCAAACCCTGGAGCGCGTACGTGTTGATCTGGGCCGTGTGTTTGAAAAGGGCCAGGCGTACGTTGCACTCTCGCGTGCGACCAGCATGGCAGGTCTGCAGATCCTGCGCTTCGATCCTAGGAAGGTGCTTGCGCATGAGAAGGTGAGGCTGTTCTATAGTAGTTTGAGCACGGCGGAGCAGATCGAGGGCAAGGCGAAGAGTAAGACTATTCTGGGTAAAATGCAAGCTGCGAAGGCGAAGAAGGTGGGTGGTGACGAGTGAGATGTGCATGGTTGCTTAGAGGAACGGCTTATTCGTTTACGACTTGGTGCACATTTATGGTGTTCGGTTGATATAATGCGGGGGATGGGGGGCGTTTTTTTGACAATGCATGGCCTGGCCTGGCCTGGCTGGATGGAGTATAGGTAATGTTCATATGATGGATACAAGGTGTGGTGTATTACGCATCGGACGCGTAGAGATATCCGTACCCCTCCTGAACGCTCAACTCTTCTCTTCCCATACCCTACACTCGATTCATTCACATATAAACACCAATATTACCAAGATCTGTGTCCTTTTCACGCGTCAGCGATACCTCGAGAGATCACATGCGCTCTATTTCGAAGAGAAGGGAAGGAGAAAATGCGTTTGTCTGCGGTATTATCACGTGGGCTGAAGAAGCAGCCGGCAACGCGGTGCAGCAATGTACCGGACATGGATGCATCTCCAGAGCGGATATGATTAGCAAGCCCGTCGTTCCAAAAGGCGAAGAGAAGCATTTGGCGAAGCTAGTAAGCAGCCGGCAAATCCTACCCCTTTCAGGTACATGACGACGACGACGACGAAGACGAAAAAAGCCAGCGCTAAGGAAGAACTAACCGGCAGTTGATTGGGTTCGCGTGAGAAATCTGTACCATGTGGTGATGTAAACAAATGCAAGCAAGGTAAACAAAACATTGGCTTGAAAGGTTGTTTTATTAGAATGGCAAACGACGATTAGTTGACACAAGTTCACTTGAGCGTGCGATCCCTGTAATTTTGCAGGATAGTGAGAGAGAGAAGGTGGGGGGGGGGGGGGGATACTATTCCATCCTATGTAAGAAGAACGTACAACCGAGGGGTTTGGTCGCTCGTTCGTTGTTGGGATGGAGGCGGTCAAGTTGGAAGTCGAAGCTTTTAGGCCGAACTTCACCGCTACGCACAGACATTTCGTGATGTACTTGAGGAGCTTTACCGCTTCTGGTTGTTCTCTTCGGGGCAATTGGACCGAGTGAGTTGAGCGAGCGAGTGAGCATGTTGGTCGGCACTTGATTGAAAGAAGGTAGAAAGTAGAAGATGTGCTCGAAAAGAAGAAAGGGGAATGGCAGGATCAAGTTTGGTAGATTATCCTGTTAGGGCTGACGAGATGCGGAGAGAAGAAAGAAGACACGAAGAATTTGCCGATTGTAGCGATGTTTACCGTGGAATGTCAAAATTTGCCGACGTAGCTTGAGGAAGGTGAGAGGTGAGGTGAGGTGAGGTATTGTATTTTGCTTCAAAGTGCAAGGTGACCAATCGTTTGGTCTCCGTTGTGGAAAGCTTACCAAGTTAAGATCCAGGGTGTACCTGTGTTGTTTTGGTTTGATCTAAATATCCGAAACAAGACAGACTTTTTGGCGGGCTAAAGGTTGTGCTGGAGCAACTGTAGCGCGACGGACTGTGGTGCTGGGCATCAGCGAGACACGGGACACGTTGGTGGAGAGGACGCCGGCAACTGTCCTCTGCTGAAGGAGCGAAGGGACTGACCGCTACAAAGGCGATGGGTTCGTCTGCTTCTGGCAAGGGCTTACCTTAGCGAGCGCGGTTCTCAAGTAGGAATCAGATGAGTTGGATGGTGAAGCGGAGTGGGGATGTGAGGATGGTGGAAGACTATATTGTGCAGGGTAGCATGTCGTTGGGCAAGTGTTGACTTGGGCTCGCAAATTTGGTCGAGTGATTGCATGAACTGATCAGTCCGACAGCCTTTTAAAGCCACAAACATGCAGTTCCTCAGAGCACCGAGGCGACCTTGTATACATGGCACCATGTGGCGGTCAGCTCATTACTCGACCACGGGAATCACGCACCCCTGCGTAGGAAGGGGTGGTGATGCAAGCGATAATACATTGGCATGAATTGGCAACAATGCGGGCAATGACGTGGGGGAAATGGCGCATAAATAAGGACATGTCCGGAAATATGGCCTTGGGCAAGCACATGTAGCGGCAAAGGGCCCAATCGGGGACGCTGTGACGGCCAAATTTACGGCGTTGCGAGGCGTGATGGGGACGTTTTGCGTCGTTTGGGGTGCAGAGAGTGGTGCGGGCGCTGCTGTGTGGAGATGGCACGTGATTTGTGGAGAGGAGGCGCCAGGCCCGATGTGGGCGATTTCAGGGTCTTCCTAGGCTGCCGGTGCGGCCTCGACCGGGATCATGGCAAGCCGGAGAGGCAGTGGCGACTGTCTGCAGAAGCCTCAGGAATTGCAGTTCGACATATGGATACCTACATTGACGGACATGTTGACGGTGTAACAAGTACAGTATCACTGCTCGTGGCTTGGTGGAGCTTGTGTGCCTGAGGGCCGTCTTGTCAGTGTGGTCAAGTGCGACTGAGTCGCGCCTGCTTTGTCGGGTGGGCGCGCCTGCCCCAGACGTCGATAGCGGGCTTGTCGGCGGCAGGTACCAACGCTCAAGTCGCAGCTCCTCGCATCGTGAGCAACCTCCGACTCTCTCAGCTCCAACTGCAGCTGATCTCGCACACCATTTGTCGCTCCCGCATGTGACCGGCCTCGCTCCAAACAACTTGGCCTCCTCTGGCCAGTCATCGCGCTGCGAAAGTAAGTTGCCGGCGGCTGAAACGCTGCAAGGTGCATCGTGCGTCCAGCGGTTGGGACACGGCCCAGAACAACACGAGCACCAGACTATTCCCCTGCGTTGCTTGGCTCCACCTCGGCCTCACAAGTTGTCGCCATAGACTATGTATACGCCCGCGCCCGCCGACACCGAATGAGGACACTGCATCACGCCGCCCGCCCCTACAAACAAGATACCATGCCCTCGCACTCTGCACCGATGTCGCCCCCAACCCCAAGACGCCCAGCACCTCCTCCACCCACAAAGGCTCAAAGTGCCCCTACGCCGCGCGATTCTAGCTCAAGCCAGCAGCAGCAAACCACTAATACTACTACTCCTCCTCCTCCTCCTCCTCCTCCTACTACTACCAAGACGGCTACTACCACTTCCGCCGCCACCATGGGAAAAGGAACTCCTGAAAACATCATCTCCTCTGCCAGACCATCTACGCCACGCGCCCAGACAGATCCCCAGCCCAATACCCTATCCTCTCTACCCTTCATGTCTTCACTCTCTACCCCTACCACGAAGCCAAGGAACCGGTCGCCATATGCCCGCTCTCACCTTCGCTCACACAGCGGATCCGCGCTGCCAAACGCGCCGCCCATGATGCGCGCCCATTCGCTACCCACTGTCATGCAGCCGATTGGCAACCTCAAGCTCTCACCCGCGCCCATGCCGCTGGCCCGACCCGCTTCCCCTCTGCGATCACCGAAACTGAGTCGAAGCCCGCGCGCACTGGAGCCACGGCCACACCCAGAGCGATATGGTTCGGGCAACCGTCCAGCCTCCATCGGCTCCTTCGACGGCGCGCCGAGCGTGTGCGACATCTCCGAGGATGCCGAGCTGGAGCTTACGCCCCGCGTAGGCACCACCGTTTCCAGCCTGTACAGCAGCACGGGCTCGCTCTCCAGACGGCGTCGGCCGGCATCTCCTCTCTACCAGGTCTCTGTATCTTTTGGCACACCCCCTACCAGCAACCCCTCCGGCAGCACGCCCACCTCTACAGCATCGTCGCCTTTGTTTGCTCCCGCCAGGTTCAACGAGAACTACCCTTCTTCGCTAGCTTCATCGTCGGTCCCATCTACTCCGACTTCGATGCGTTCTCGCAGCCCTTCCATTTCCTCGCTCGAAACCATTGAAGACAGTCCAGATGCCGAGGAGGAAGCCATAGAGGCAGATCGCATCAGGAGGCTCAAGGCTGCAGCTGATCGTGAAGACGGCGGAGAGGGTCGGAGGTCCAGCATGGACGTACCCGAAGGACGCGGTCGTAGTCTGGGTTTTGGCAAGAGGGACTCGAGGAAGAGGTGGAGTGTCTGCGGAGCCGAACGACGACAAGACTTGGATCTTGAGACAATATGGGAAGACTGATCCACACCCAACCCACGTGGTCTCATGTTTTTTTTTTTGGCATTTTGTTGGCGTCATTGCATATTTTTTGAGCACTCTACTTTCAGCGCGTGGAGTTTTGGAGTCTGTCTTGCCACTGTCTTACCCCGGTCTTTCGTTTAGGCTGGTTGACATTTTGTTTTTTTGTCTTTTACGTTATGATCGTTCAATATCCAGCAAGCCTCGGTCTGGGCATAGTGGACGATGTGGATCCGCCTGTTTTTGTTTCTGTTCTTACGCATATACGGTATGTTACATATCAACGACGACACATGGTCAGCAACACGATACCCTCCTCGACAGGAGCCCTGGGTTTGCACAACAGTTATGGAGTCTGTCCCTCAACCCGGCATACACTTGGTAGCCCATTCAAATACAATACTTTACAAAAGTTTCTTGTTGGCTCTCTCTTTTCATGTGATGAATCTGACTCTGCTCGGCTGGTGGTTAGTTTTGCCTCCTACTTCCGTTTTGGGAAGTCGCAACAGCCAGCCAATGACATCACGCTTAGAGCTTGAAGCTTTGCTAGTGGGGTCGGGGAACGCGACTGCCCCTCGACTCAACGCTGACATATTCTGCAGGATTGGACATATATAAGTCGCCGAATTCTACCTTGTATCCTTGATTAGACAACACGATACAATACCGCCAAAATGATCAACTTCGGAATCATTGGAACCAACTGGATCACCCACTCCTTCGTCGAGGCGGCACACGCATCTGGGAAGTACAGCCTGACGGCAGTCTACTCGCGGAAGGAAGAGACAGCGAAGGAGTTTGCATCCAAATACGCCGACAAGCAAATCACCACCTACACGGACCTAGACGCCCTCTCCCATTCCTCCATTGACACCATCTACATTGCCAGCCCCAACATCTTGCACTTCTCGCAAGCCAAGCTCTTCCTCTCAGCCGGCAAAAACGTCATTGTCGAGAAGCCCAGTTGCAGCACGGTAGCGGAGCTATCGGAGCTCTTCGCCCTAGCCAAGTCGAAGAAAGTCTTCCTGATCGAAGCCTTCCGCCACATTCAAGAAGCCAACTTCAAGCTTCTGAAGAGCAAGATTGCAGACCTGGGCCCCATTTACGGGGCCAGCATCACATACGCGCAGTACAGCAGTCGTTACGAAAAAGTGCTGCAAGGCGAAGTACCCAACATCTTCAACCTAGAAATGGGCGGTGGTGCGCTCGTGGACCTAGGTGTCTACTGCGTCGCTGCTGCCATTGATCTCTTCGGCGCTCCACAAGACGCGCAGTACTGGCCCGTAAAGATTGCCACCGGGGCAGATGGAGCCGGTCGTTTGATACTCGCATACCCAACGTTCACGGTGCATCTGTGCCATTCTAAAATCTACAACTCTGATGCGCCGACGGAAATTTATGGAGAAAAGGGTACACTGGCAGTGAAGAGTGTTACTGATATCGATGATGTGGTGTTTTGGGATCCCAAGACGAAGAAGAGGGAGACTGTGCAAGGGATTCAGCGGCCGGAGAAATTGAATTTGATCGAGGAAGCGAAGGCTTTTGCCGAGATTTTGGAGAATGGAAACGTAGAGGAGGCGGCGAGGTTGGAGAGGCATAGCAGGGACGTTTTGGCTGTGTTGGAAAAGGTGAGGAGGGATAATGGGCTGTTGTTTCCTGGAGGATTGTAGGCCGTGTGGGAGAATCCGATATATTGGAAGCTTTCTCATCTCACACAGATATGAAGTTTTGGCACAGACAATGTTGTTTGGTTTGGAAGTTCCCCGGTCATGATAGACAGGGTGTCAAATTGATAATTGATATCTGATATCGTTGTTCCGTTCCTTCTCCTCTTCTTGCCATTCTCATATTTCCTTCTCTCTCCACCCCTCAAATCAAATCCACCTCCAGAAGTTAAAAATCGCAACATTGGTATAAACATGAAAATCAAAAAAAAATATCAAAAGTGTCAACAATCCTTCTCCCCAACATTCCTCCCTCATCTGTCACTCCCTCATCTTCTCATTCTCGGCCCTGCGTGCGTACGTGCGTGCGTAATCTGCGCCGCGTCGCGTTGCGAACGCCACTCATCAGTCAATCGTTGTTGAAAGAGAGTGTGTCCAAAGAATCTTGTATTGAAGATGGTGGCATGCCGTTATTGTTATGGTGTTTGTGTGTTTCCTTTGCCGTTGGAACATAGGACGGGCCTTCATGCTGTTGGCAGGGGGGGCAGAGGACGGTTTGGTGGTGGGCCGGGGCAAGGGGGAAGGACAGTCCATGCTCGGGGAGCCATTTTAGAGGTTGTTGTTGTTGGTGGGTTTAGTTGCGGTATGGTTGTGGTGTTGAGACGGTGATGTAGTAGTAACGTTTGAGTTGTACGTTGTTGTTACTGGACAGTACAGTAGCGATGCAGGCTTGTCACAAACTGAGGGTGTGGTGTTGTGCTGTAGCGTATGCAGTTGATGAAAGTAGAGTAGTGGGTATATGTCGGTGATGGTATAGAGAGCACAAAAAGGCTGGATGGTGTACAAGGGTCCACAAGATGTATATATAAGAGCGGAGTAGCTTGCTGCTTGTGGTTGGATGAGATGCGATGCAATGCGATGTAGAAAGAAAGAAAGTTGCTTGTTTCTGCTGCACACTTGTTTGTTGTGATAGGCCGTAAAACGAATTCGAGAGACACGCGCTCCATATATGTGTTCTCGCAACCCACACACGAAACCTGCATATGTGCCAATCCTCACCACAAACCAACCAGCCCAGATAGTTTTTCCCCACCCCTCCCACACCCATACCCACACCTACACACGCGCGTCCACCATCCCAGCCCCTGAACGGGTAAGGCAACCACCAAATGTCAACCTATACGCCCCACCACCATCCCCCCCTCCCAACCGAAACCCAAAAACGTGGACAAACGTTGCGAAAAACAGATACCCACCGTACTATTCCCCAAAAACCAAAATTCAAAAGCCGCATCCGGTGGTTAGAGGAGGCCACTAGCATTGCCGCAATCCCATTCGATCGATCTACAAACAAAACCGTCACAAAGGAATTAAAAAACGATTAGCCTTGGACTTTGTTTGCTTTTTCTGCTCTTTGTCCCAGAAAACCTTTGGGGATCACAGGGCCCACAATGTGGCAGGCCCTAGCGCGAACCCTAAATCACTCACAGACCGCAGACGACGAAGAGGGAAAAGAGCCAAAAGAAAAGTAGGCTGTTTTAGCTTGGCATTGCGCGTAAACCGATAGGCGGATCCGAGGTAGCGATAGGCGGCTTGGGGAAACAGACATTTGGGGAAGCGAGGCGCATGGGGAAGCGAGACACTTGGGGAATCTCGGGTGGCTGCTTGCGTACTTGTGCAGGGCTGGGTGTAGTGTACTGTAGTGACGACTGGGGAGTGGGGTTGGGCAAGCAAGTGAATAGAATGCTCCACTCAAACTGTTCATCGTCAGTTCGCTTGTTTGACTCGAAATTGATCCACATTCATGGAATCGTGGAGTCATTGCAGGCCCAGAGGCTTGAGTCAATAACTAAACGTCATGCTTACATGGTGGAACCACCTCATCTCACACTGTGTATCAAGGAGAGCACACTGAAAGCCCACTGTGGGGGGTAATGGGCAGACATGCTCACCGTGTTCTTGTGTCTAGACCTCAGCTTCTGACAACTTTGCAAGCCATCGTCCCTTTCTTGGCTTGGTGAGCTTTCCATCATTCAGCTCCACTAACGCGTTCGCCCAGCTGCCCCCCCTTCGTTTCAACGTGGGCGCTGGACCTTCGTCAGATACGCAGGGACTAGCATCTGAGATGCATGTTTGTAATTCCCTCATCATTAAACTCCATCATTTCTCTGATTATTGGTTGCAAGCGAGAGTTTGGATTGGTAACCCGCAATACCAGTGAGCCCTCAAGGTGCCGAGCAAGCTAGGTATCAAAGACCATCATGGAGCCTAGAGCTAGAGATAAGGTGCATGTAAAATGAGAGACCCTATCTTCTGCAGCGCTCCATTTTTGGGGTGGTTCCGAGCCGTTTGGTCCATGAAGCCGCGCGGGATCAAAGAGAAAGTAACGGGTGGTGAGTCCTGGTCCATGATCAACTAACCAAACTTCTGTAAACAGGCTGAACGAGACAATGTGTTGTAGCCAATTAGCGTATGCGTTGGTCCACATTGGTGTACCAAAGTTTCCTAAACTATCGAGAGAGGCCCGGCTGCGGGGACAACGGGCCTCCCCTTCGTCGATTAGGTGCACAGCGACTAATGGCTTAGGTCAAACACCGTCCTCGGAGGTCGGGGTATCTGACATCTGACGTGCCGAGTGGATTTTGTCTATCTTTGGTAAGAGAAGTCCATGCGCATGGACCATCTGGATAGTGCCCCACATCCATCCGCCTTGCCACTTACACTGGCGTTCATGCTAGACCGTGTGCCTACGTCCTTAGCTCTCGGAATGCCCGACGTCGATCATCAGCGAACAGGTGAATGGCGTTTCAGCCATTCGCTAATCGAATCGAAATGACGATTATGGTATACTGCATACCTAATCGGCATGTAAGAGCTGCATCGACGCCAATGTCCCAGCGTTCGGATATTCTTTGTGAAATGCACGGTACTTGGCAGAGCTTGGTGTAGATGCGGGACGAAACGCGCTTGAATTAGAGTATGTATGTGCAGCGATTATCACGAATTTCGGTTATGGCGCTCACGCTCGCGGTTGCACGTGCACTTTGACTTCTGGCGCCATCCATCTCTGGTACATATCAAAGCCACATGTTTCGCAGAGACGCCATTGACCCATGGGAGAGATAGCGTTGGGCACCGCATCCCCACGCCTCGACTCTAGCCACACGTTGGTAAGTACAACGTGGCTGCTGATGGCTGGCGAAGGTCTCTTTCTGGGACCGTAAGCGTTAGATCGTTGCATCAGCTGGAATGAACCATGTGAGTTAAAAGGGAGAACGGCAATGTTGGGGCCCGATGCCAACCGACCAGGTGTACGTGCCACTCTGCGGCTTAGTGATCTGACCGCCGTTGTGCTAGAGTTTTCAGTCTTGGAAAGGCGTACGGTTGAGATGGGGTATTAACTGCACAACGTCTTTATTACTCGAGCCAACGAATTTGCATCGTCCCACATGGGTCGTTTGATCGGAAGCTAATTACCTTCCCCATGGTATTGGACTGTGACGAGCGAGTGCTCCGCGGAGTAGACTTGAAGAGACGGCGAAACCACTCGGTCTTTTGGTGTAGGTAGTTGCAACGAGTACCTGAGTATATCACCCTGCATATACAAGTTACTAGAGACTGGAGGGTCGCTGGAGGGGGGTAGCCCTAGCCGCAGTGGTGATCACAGTGGTGACTTCATGACGATGATATCCAACGCCGAACCGGTCAGTGAACGGTCCGATGAGAGAAGCTCATCAACGTGACAATGGCTTTCGAGCTCAAGGTATTCGCCAACCGGATGCTAGACGTTCCAGCTTGGCACTAGGTATCGTGAGTGTCGTGGCATTAAGAACTACGGTTTTGATCATCTGATCCGTTTATGCTGTTGATATTTTGGACATGCGCTTCGTCTCTTCCTGTAGTAAGCCGCTGATGCGGTAGAAGAGCTCATGGATCGGACTTTTCTATCATACGGAAAGAGCTCGTGAAGATCTGCATCAGAATAAAGTGATGTATCAGAATACCGCTTCCTTTGACAAGGCAGGATAGGGGAACATAACGAGGCTGCAGCTGAGAATGTAGCGCCATCGGGGACGGTGAGGTGAAGCGACGTCTGTAGATCGTAGTCAAACGTTAACTGAAGACCCACCTGGTGGTTACAAAGCTAAAATGGCTGGTAGGAGGCAGCGGAATCCGCGGGATGCGTGATCTGCGCCACTACAGGTAATGTGGAGCGAAGCCGCTGTCTAGTTGGAAGATCAACATCACAGTGCATACCGCACTATGAGTTCATTCAAGTAGTCTTGAGTGCTGATGTCGTGACTAGCTCAATAAAAAACGAGCCACGAAGCTGTTGAGGGGTAAATGACAGTTTACCGGGTGTTTTTCTAGACTATGAGGTATATCTGCCCGCGGACACATGACTCACATGGGCACTTTTTGCGAGAACACGTGACCAGCCACTGATCGGTCGCCTTCCTTACCTAGGTGGGCGTAGCAAGTAGCTTGGACAGCTACGGCAGGTAGGTTTGACACGCAGCCTCGTCGCTATCCATATTAAGCATTGTGGATTGAATCTTGTATGGAGTCGTCATCATTGTGGCAGCGGGCCGCCCCTGAAAAGTTACCCTTGGTCGGTATACCCACGCTATTTATTTTTCAATTGGCTGCTGCAACTGTCGTCCTCATCGCCCCGAGAAGTCGTGTGAGTAGAGCTATTCATAGACAGCCTTGCTTATCGATTGCTGCTTTTTTTTCCATGTGTACAGGGTAGACCCAACGAAACAGGATCAAACCGAGAGCCAAATCTGGATGCAAAAACAAAGTCGTTTCCTTGTGGCCATGACCTGATTTCCAACTTGAACGCACATACTTGTGCACTTCCAAGAACACCATTTGGTCATTCTTAGCCTTCAGCCTCGAAAGATGAAGCATCGTTGCCTGCTGCATGATGGCGCAGCAAGGTTGTTTCTCTCTACGTTCACCATTAGACTGTCTGCAGAAAGTAGGATCCGGAAGGTATGTGCTAATCCATTGTCTAGACAGCACCGTCCCCACGTGTGTTGCAACCTTGGCAGCACCTCCCTGCGTGGGCGCCAGCTAGAGCTTCCCACCATCCGGCAAGAGACATTATGGATTAGCGCTTGCGAAGTCAGCGATGTACCGATCCGCTGATGGATTCAAGTCTGGCAAGAGTCATATAGCGCTCGGTGCGTTCGTGGGGTCGGTAATGGTGAATATGGCCTAAAGGATTCGTTGTCACAATCATTTGGTTCGGTTTGTCCCTTTGAGAGAGCAGCGGTAGTTCCAGTGTCCAGCTCAGGGGTTTCTCGCAACATCCCTAAGCTGAAGCAGACAAGCCGAGACACGCCATCAACTTTGCCTATCATGATTTCCTGATTGCTTCTGTCGCTCCATCCATTCTGGTCGTTGGTGGTCGTGAGGCTGGACCCGATTCGATGGGTTTGTGGCGTCAGATACCTTGAGCCGGTTCACCACCATGTGAAAGCTTAACATGGAGTTCCAGGCGTCTGGACCGGCAAAGCGATATGCAGGTTAAGGACAGCGTAGGTTTCAGATTATGAGCCACGCGGCGCGAAAACACTGCTCTCTCACCTCCACTTTTGGACAGGCTGTATCACCAAGTACTATCAGCCCAATGGCTCTAGTTGTAACTACTGGTGCACAAGGTCCGCGGAGTGGTTGCCTCGGGCTCGATGTTGATCGTGAAGGGGTGCCGTCATTGCGCAGAAGACCTAGATCGCAGACTTGGCATGTGGGTTCAGGGGAGAATGACACTTGCTTTGCACAAGTTGCTCATGTAGTCCACGGGTAGAAGAGGGGTGTGTGGGGAGAGTCCAGAGCCTTTGGAGGAGGCAGACGTGTTCAGTATCTGTGCTTTTCGCTAACGGTAAGAGTACTAGTCTTGTCAAGAGGGCGGCAGCTCGCGCCACACTCTGCAGACCACCATCTTTTGTATTCCCAGATGGCCCCAAGGGCCAATCTTCCACCTGGAGACCTGCTATTCAATACAGACAGCGATACTCTACTTGACGATAGTCATAACAGCCCCAAGGAGTGTGAACAGTGCGCCACATCAGATCCGAATATTACCAGCGTAAACAGAGTCAGCGATTTACCATCCCTTCTCGCGAATCGAAGCTGTGCGCTCTCCTTTGTCTGAATACCGTTGCGATCCTGCATGCGACGGTGATGGTCATGTGGTATATGGGTGCTACAAACGTGTGTTGGGGCGCATACAGAGGTACCGGGACCTGGGTACTTTTGACCTGGTGCGACATAATAGGCGCCAATACGGCGCGCGCGTCTAGCTATCGCATCTTCTATCCCAATCTCAAAAACCACAAACAACGCTACCGTATAGATTCTGTATCTTGAATGGCAGGTAAAACACGTGAGCATGTCGAGCAACCTGAGAATAATACAGTGGTAGCTAAATCTAGGTCTTGTGCATCAACAACCGAGAACCAGCAGGCAACAGCCCACATTCTAGGATTGCCGTCCTCCACCAAGATAACACTCTTCTTATTTAATGTAGCCTGTCCTTCACAGCTTTGTTTATTGATAAAGGCGTCCGATAACAAATTTGTTCAGCTGTCCCTTGCTTTACGATTGACGTTTGTCGAACACCTTCCTTCACTTTCTCTATGTTCTTCAGCCCTCGAAGTTTTTTATAAGGCCTCAACTTTCGACTGCTTTCATTGCAAGCCCACTTCAACCTGACTCTTTCGCAATAAACTACCACTCATCAGCCGTCTACTTCAATATGTTGGTATATAATGTCTTGCTTGCCCTTGGGCTGGCAACTTCTTCACACGCATTTTTCCGCATGTCATGCCCTGGGCGCATTGCGAGAGAGCGAATCGACCCTATCATGAATCCTGGGAGCGTTTCCGACCATGTACACACTATATCTGGTGGATCAGGTTTCAAGGCCAATATGACATACCAAGATACTCAAGCTTCTATATGCTCGTCGTGCTCAATCAAGGTAGGCTAGGAACTCTTTTGTAGTTGTTATAAACACTAACGTCCAGCATAGGAAGACAAATCGAACTACTGGACACCCCAACTTTACGTCAAGTACAAAAACGGGACAGGATTCGCCCCAGTTCCTGTCATGGGGGACGGAGACGATACTAATGGTGGGATGACAGTGTACTACCTCCAGCGTCGTGGAGACAACCAGACTGAGCAACTGCATGCCTTCCCGGAAGGTTTTCGTATGATCGCTGGCGATCCGGACACTCGCTCCTATGACGGTAGCCTTGCCGCTCAGGGGATTTCTTTCAACTGCCTCGGCGCAAACCTACCAGAAACCAACGGAATGCCCAACTACACGTGTCCAGGTGGATTACGAGCACAGATCTTCTTCCCTCAATGCTGGGATGGCAAAAACCTTGACTCAGCGGACCACAAGAGTCACATGAGTTATCCAGCGGGCACCATATACAATGGTGGCAACTGTCCATCTACCCACCCTGTCCATATGATATCCATCTTTTTCGAGATCTTATATGACACTGCGCGTTTCGAAAACGAATGGGTTGACGGCAAGAACCCATTTGTCTTTTCCCAAGGGGACGCAACAGGCTACGGTCTCCACGGCGACTTCTTCAACGGCTGGGATATGCAAGTCCTCCAAAAAGCCGTCGACACTTGTACAGACATGTCCGGTCAAGTTGAAGAGTGCGCCGCAGTCACCATGTACACTACCAAGGAGAGCAACGCCTGCAAGATCCCCACCTCCCTCAATGAACAAGTCAGCAAAAACCTTACTGCACTCCCTGGCTGCAATACTCTCACCTACGGCCCTGCCCGTGCTACTACAGCGACGAATTGCACATCTTACACCCCTAAGCTCAGTGCGGTCGGCTTATCCGACCACATTGACCTCACTCAAACGAAAAGGTGGGAATACGTCGGCTGCGGCACAGATACTGTAACCGACCGCGCCATGACGGGCGCCTGGACATACAACGACACCATGACTGTTGAAAGCTGTGTCGACTACTGCACCGCCGGCAACTTCTCCTACGCCGCACCTGAGAACGGAAATGAATGCTTCTGCAATAACGAGCTTGATGCAAAACATGCGCCTAAACCAGGCATTATGGGATCGTGTGCTATGCCGTGTGTGGGGAACAAGGAGCAGATGTGTGGCAACGCGGGGAGTATGAGTATCTATCATAAGTGCGATGGAGATGAATGTCGGAATAACGATGTTGGTGGTGTTGCTGTGGTGGTCTCTCGCTCTAGCACATCGTCTTCGCCGTCTACTATGAGCACAATTTACATGCCTGCGGCCACGCCGCTGGTGTAGTGTAGAAAGAGCCGTACAATACAATACAATATAGTACAGTTTAGCCTTCCCACACATCTCCATCTCTCTCTCGCCACAATAACATGATGTGGCCAAAGAGCAAATCACATTCCACGATGATCTGATGTTCGCTCACTAGGGGGTTATTTTTAGCGGCCACGCCAGCTGCTCAACACATGCATGTCAAAGTTCGGGTACCTGCCGCCAGCCCGCTTTCCCCGTCACGCCGGCTATATGCAGGAGAAAAGGTTTCCATGTGCTAACGATTGGAAACCCCCTGATTGCTGAGCTCGTATATTGGAGAGTTGATCATGTTTCAGCTTCTATTGAGTGAATTGCATCTAGCGCTAGTGCTAGTAGTAGTACGTACGTATGTTGTGGCGATGTTCGGTTGTGAATTCGCCCCTGTGAGCATCGTAACAACTCACGTCGCGTCGCTTAAACAATTGCAGGAAGATAGCGAGTTGCAAGTGGCTCAGGGGCGTGTTTTGATTTAATCTGGTAGAGTCGATGCCACCTTGCGCCAGCACTTCATTTTCAGTCCATGTACTGAGGGATCTGGTGATATTTCATTGAGATACCCTGCCATTGACCCTACATAGACTTCCAGTATTGCAGACCCCATTTCCTTCATACTGATGTATCCAAGCGACCGTAAGGTAAGTGCATTGCGACTTCTAGACATGGAGACGCTCCGTCTTGTCCTTGAGGGTGTGGATTGGACCGATCAGATCAGAGGCTTCGTTTGTGGTGATGGACGCGGCGATGACGAGCCTGGCAACTCCACAGGCGCGTCCAGGTGCTTGTTCGCAGGAAACATACACATGTAGCACGTTCTTGTCTTCGCAGAAGAGAGGTAGGTAAGAAGAATAACGAGCCGAGAAGTGTCGGCGGCGAGAATGATCGACTCTGCGATTCTGCGATTCATCTTCAGCCTTGGCATACCTCACGTGCAGCGCTTGTATCAGACTGGGACTAGTGTGTCATGGAGAGACGACCAGCTCTTCGCCAACCATCGTCACCACTCCTCGACATCTCCCAACCGCCCCGTCGCCGCATCCACCACTTCCGTCCATCTCAGGAAAGATATCGACGCCCTCCTACAATAAAATACCTTCCCCATATAAGCCGCAAATATGGTTTCCGAACTCTGGTGAGTGCACGTGGAGCTCCTTTGTCGAGTATGCAGGCAGCTTCCAGCTTGCCTCTTAGGAACGAGCTGGGCGCGCGGCTGTCATCACGACACTGGAGAAGCTTCTCCGTCCAAGTAGGAGATGAACGTAAGCTAACACGTTGAATACAGCCCCGTCTATGCTGTAAGTGCTCGAGAAACAACGTGCGCACCGCCTCCGACGCGATCGGCGCCGCGACGCCACGACCTCCTTCCGTCGTCATGCTCAACACGAACGATATCGCGATAGCAATGCAAGAGATCATGGGCTAACGAGAGAATAGCCCTTCTTCGGTGCCATGGGCTGCACGTCCGCCATCGTCTTCGCGTGTTTCGGTGCCGCCTACGGAACCGCCAAGGCCGGTGTTGGTGTGTCGGCCATGGGTGTCCTCCGCCCTGACCTGATTGTAAAGAGTACGTTACAGCACCGTCTCCCGACTCGGCATAGAATGTACAACGCGACATGTAGCTAAATCACCGTGTAGACATTATTCCCGTTGTCATGGCGGGTATTATTGGTATCTACGGTCTCGTCGTGTCCGTCCTGATCTCCAACGGTCTGAAGCAGGACTCTTCTCTGTTCTCCAACTTCATTCAACTCGGTGCTGGTCTCTCGGTTGGTCTGTCGGGTATGGCTGCCGGGTTTGCCATCGGTATTGTTGGTGATGCTGGTGTACGAGGAACCGCCCAACAGCCCAGGCTGTTCGTCGGAATGATCCTGATTCTCATTTTCGCTGAAGTTCTGGGTATGTCAACACCTACGCATATTGGTATGCGAACAATCACTAACACACACAAGGTCTTTACGGTCTCATTGTCGCTCTTCTCATGAACTCTAAAGCTGGTGTATCCGATTGCTAGACGCTTTCGCAGCCTATGATTGCAGACAAGACTCGACAATTACAATCTGCAACAGACAACATCGGCATCGGTACCTGAAGTACGACGATATGTTTCAACTATGTGGCGCGCATCAACACCATGCGCGGCACAGTGTATGTCTACCTACATGTATCTTTCGAACGGACGGACAACGAGGGCTTCCCAGAGTCAGGAAGCGAAGAGGCGGTATATAATGGCATCGGTTGACGTGCACTTGGCGATCCATTTGGTGGCGTGTATTCTAGGGTTTCATCAATCTCATTTCTGCGCTTGTAAACGAAATGCATTTGCTTTTTTCCTGATCTTTGTTAACGTTAAATCTGAAGTTGCCACTGGAAAGTCTCAAGATAGGAAAGTCGTGATAGAACATGGATGTACGGCTGCCGCACCGCTCATTTGCTGTCTCCATTTAAGTCATATATTGTCGATTTGCTGATCTAGAACACATCTTAGAAGACTCCGGCTCTGCATTCCTTCTACAAAACGAATGAGATAGCATGTTTGTCAGTGTGTATACACGCTGTACAGCCGTATTTGCTGTCCTCGCTTCCTGCCCGTCTTCCACATGCAGCGCAATAGAAGAAATTGCAAGAGGATGCGTCGTTGTATGCTTGAAAGTTTCACGGTCATAGAGGTTACTAGTAGGTCTGATGTACTTTGTTTTTGTTCCTAGTGCAAAGACATGTAGTAGTAACAGTAGTAGTAGTAGTAGTAGTAGTAGTAGTAGTAGTGGTAGTAGTAGTAGTAGTAGTAGTAGTAGTAGTAGTATTTTCGGGGGGCTGAATATGGTCAGAATGCGACGAGTTATTGGAGGATGGCTGTTGTGGACGGTTGCGTTGATGTTTGTCATTGTTCTTGATGTTGCTGTATATGACCGGATACTGATATTGTGTCATATGTGATTTGGAGGATGGATTTGGAGGATGGCTGGAGTATTATTTGAGATGTAGGTCGATGGACTGCACTGATAGTAGGGTCGGTAATATACGGTCATGACGTTATTACACCTGGATCAACGGACAGGCAAAGAGCAGAAGTAAAAGACCATTCTTCCTCCGACTGTTTCTTATTATGATGTGGTTACGAGTATGTACTCAGCTGTGTAGTAGAGATTTCCACAGTTCACATGGTTACAAGACGGACCTTGTAAGATCTCACTCTCCGATCAGCATTACAGTTGTGCTAGGCGGATGTAGTGTCCTGGTCTCCATCTCGATGTCTCATGTATTGTTGGCAGGTGTCGCGGAAAGTATTCCCCATCCAACTGCTGCCTCAGATCGTCCACCTATTGGGTGGCGGTTGGATATGGGTGGCGTACGTTGGCACGGGGCGCATACAATGACGACCAGCAAGCAGGTTATAATATGAACTATGCTTGCTCGAGTAAAGAGTGAGGGAAATTCTACTGACCTCTGGGGAGTGCGAGTGGAACCGGGAAACTAGCGCACTGTAAGCAGATCGAGCTTACCCGCGTTGAGATCGGGTAGGCCAGGCTTGTTTACGAGGTATTCGTGATGTGGAGGATCGGCGCGAACGAAAAAAATGGAGAGCGGTGACGATGCATTAGCCGTTAACCGAACTGCAGTACCTTCGTTACACGGTTTTCTGACGCTATAGGGGGGGGGGGGGATCACAAATCGCAAAAATAAGGAGCATTCAGAGCTCCGAACATGGACCTCGCCTACCTACTAGTCACCAAGCTTGTTTATGTGACAATGCATCATCGAAATATGTACAAGACAACCAGCCAGGCAGAAGCCCTGCACACAGAAAACGCGTGGAGGACGTCGGACCAAGTTACATCGACTATCGGGTTGTCAATGTTCCTGAACCATGTGCCCCATACTTGGTGACATCGTACCCCGCTCCAACGCTCCACAACTGATCCCCGCACGGCGCTACACCGTTACCAGAGTGTATCTCGGCCGGGGTCGACCGAAAAGTGCCATTCCCAGATACTTAGAGAATATGAAAAAAAGACTCCATTTGTACATTCTTCGGGCCGAATGTAATCTTGCAAGTCTCTGCATGCACCTAGATTTACTATAAAGACTCTATGAAGACGACGACCGAGTGCAGAACAACGACCTCTTGACCGGCACCATGAAACCTCACTTTATTTTGGCGTCTGGAACTGTAGCACTTGCACAGCAAGTCTACATCCCAGCTGAAGGCCCAGTGTCGCGACCACAATGCTCGGGAAACTGCACATACGCGACTGCAGTTCCTCAGTACACCTTCCGAGAGTTCAGCTTCACACAAACTGAGACGGTCCGTACTGCCAAGTCTATCCCGGCTCCCACTGCTACGACCACCTATGCTCCGCCCTATGCCTCGCTCAGCAGCCTCGTTCCTAATCTGACGACAACGCAATGGGGTAACTGGTACCCTAATGCCAGCATGACAGCTACGGATACCGCGAACCCGTACGGTAACGCATCTTGGACTGCACTTTGGAGTACCATTCCCTGGGTCAATTTCACGAGGGGGATATACTCTACTACGGTTTCACCGACCCCAGTACCAACGAGCGAGCTTATCCTACCTCCGCCTGAACCTGTCGTTCCTCAATCGTGCTACTATTTCCCCGAGGACTTCATGCTCGGCGTATCGGCAGCTGCCATCCAAATTGAGGGAGCTATCGCCGACGAAGGTCGAACACCGGCCCATAACGACGTCGGCGTTTTAATCACCCCAGGTCAATCATCAAACTTTATCGCGATCGAGAATTATTACCTGTACAAGCAAGACATTGAGCGCATTGCCGCAATGGGAGTAAAGTACTACCGATTCTCTGTCCCCTGGACACGCATCCTCCCCTTTATCCTTCCTGGCACACCAGTGAATGAGCAAGGTCTAGCGCACTACGACGAACTCATCGATTTTGTTCTCGAGAAAGGAATGCAGCCTGCTCTTATGCTGTACCATAACGATGCTCCATTCCATTTCTACAACGGCAACATCAGCGACATGTTTATCACGCCTGGAACTGGTGGTATCGGATACTTGAATTCTTGCTTCCAATGCAGCTACAAGAATGTTTCATTCGAGGATGCCTTTGTCAACTATGGAAAGATTCTTATGACGCACTTTGCCGACCGTGTTCCCATCTGGTGGTCGTTCAATGAGCCGCTCCTCGGTTCGAAAAACGGAAGGTCTGTTAATGCTGTCATCAAAGCACATGCAAGGCTTTCTCACTTCTACCACGACGATATCAAGGGCACGGGGAAAATATCCCTAACTCTCAGCGACAACTTTGGTGTACCCAAGAACCCACAAGACCCCACCCATGTCGATGCAGCCAATCACTTCAACACCTTTCAACTGGCTTCCTTTTCCAACCCCATATTCCTTGGAATAGACTACCCAGAGTCTTTCAAGAGCAGTATTGCTGACTACGTGCCGTTGAGCGCCGAAGATTTGGCATACATCAATGGCACTGCCGATTTCTTCTCTATCCAGCCCTACACTGCTACCGTTGTTAGCCCCCCTCCCAACGATACTATTGCAGACTGCGCCGCCGACGTTACCCACCCGCTTCGCCCCTACTGCGTCACCCAGGAATCCACCACTACCACTGGGTGGAACATTGGATATCACAGCCAAAACTACGTCTACCTTGCGCCCAACTACTTCCGGTCCTATCTCAACTACCTCTGGAACACATTCAAAACCCCTGTCGCCGTGACTGAGTTTGGTTTCCCCATCTTCGCTGAAATGCAGAGGACTCAAGTGGATCAGCAGTCGGACAGTCCACGAAGCCAGTACTACCAGACCTATCTCGATGAAGGTCTTAAAGCTATATGGGAAGATGGCGTAAAGTTCATTGGCGCTTTTGCTTGGTGCTGGGCAGATAACTGGGAGTTTGGTGATTATGCTCAGCAGTTTGGTATCCAGACCGTCAACCGCACGACGATGGTAAGGAGGTATAAGAAGAGTTTCTTCGACTATGTCGATTTTGTAGAGAGCAGGAGACAAAAAGCGTAGGAATCATGCCTAAAACCGTAATGATATAGTCCTGGTTGTAAATAAATCGAGATGGTTGAATACGAGTAACATTGATATGGGCTTCAGAACACATACATCTCCTTATAAACGACTAACAAACCCACTCCGGTCCATCTTAACCAGATACTCCTTCCCAATATCCTCCACTCGAGTCACCCCCGCAAGTCCCATGCAAAGCTTGAATTCATCCCTCAGCAACCTCAACGCCAACTCCACGCCCTCCTGCCCTTTATACGCCAACCCCCACAGCACCGGTCTACCCACCCACACAAAATCTGCTCCTAGCGCCAACGCTTTGAAGACATCTGTCCCATGTCTGATCCCGCCATCAACATGCACAGGGATCTTCTTTCCCGTATGCGATCGCACTGCAGCAACTACTTCGGGTAACGCATCGACAGTAGCTAGCGCGCCGTTGAGTTGCCGGCCTCCGTGGTTTGAAACGATGATACCGTCGACGCCGTGGTGACAGGCTAGCAGGGCGTCTTCGGCTGTTGCGATGCCTTTTACCCATACCTGCATTTCGGGCTGGCAATGAGCTATTAGCCAGGAAATGTCGCGGTCCCAGCAGAGTGTTGGGTTAGGGGCGTGGGTATGGAAAGTGATGGGGCCTTTTGGTGGTTGGCGTTTATTTTCCTCTGTCGTCGTCGTCGTTGTAGATGATGTTGTCTCTTTATCATCGACACCAACCAACTCATCGCCGTCTTCATCACGGGAGAAATTCGCAACCTGGAGATGCTGGGGCAGGGTAAACTGGTTCCTGATTTTCAGGTTCCGCCGACCGAGCACGGGTGTGTCGACTGTGAGCATGACGGCTTTGTAGCCTGCTCTCTTCGCGCGCTGGATGAGCTTCTGGCTTTGCGGCCGGTCTTCAAAGAGGTACAGTTGCAATGCACCGGGATGAGACCCCGATGCACCTCTTACATCCTCGAGACTGGTGGTGCTGAAACTGCTTAGACCCATTACAATGTCCATGTTCTTGCATGCCCGCGCTGTTGCTAGTTCGCCGTCGCCGTGCGCAAGGCATTGCATGGCTGTTGGCGCGACACCAAGGGGTATACTGTTCTTGTGTCCGAAGATTCTTATGCTGGTATCGACGGATGAGATGTCGCGCAGGACGCGTGGCCGGATGCGGTATTTTTGGTATGCGGTAATATTTTCTAAGAGGGTGGATCCAGAGTCCGCACCTTCGTTGTAGTAGTCGCGGGTCTGCTTGTCCATGCGTTCTGCAGCGAGCTTTTCGAGCTCGCTGATGGTAAGGCAGTTGAGATCATGAGAAGTTTTGGCTTCTGGCATTGTGGCTGATTAGGCTGCGGGATGTTGTGCGTGACGGTAATGAGAAAGATGTCTTTATGAAGGGTTTGAGAGGGGAAGGATAGATTCGGATACTGAAGGTGATGGTCGATCGCTTTTCGAGGTCTGACAATCTTATTTCCATATCGGCTACGACATCGTTGATGACGATGTAGACTTGGACTAGTAACGCGGGTACAGCTTGCCGATCTCGGCTCGATGCGTCTTCTCCCGTTCGTGCGGCGTGGGCCGTCGTCTTATGGGGTACCTGCGATAGAAACATCAATGTAGACAACTCTTTCTTGACTATATTCACAGAGTCCCTATATAATGTTGTGACGATTCCGGATAAGACACGTTTGCTAAGTCATCAGTGTCAAGCAACAGCGAGGTGGATACGCAATAATTCAGTTACGGAGGAAACGGTCCAACTGCTAGGACCCATACTATCAAGTGAGTTACATGAGGGATAAGAAGAGAGAGGAGAAAGAAGACATATCGCGTGTGGAGTACGAGAAACGTGAAAACACTACATAGGAAACCACAAAGGAAAATGGCAAGTGCTTGTTACATGCCATAAGCAGAGAAAACGTGAAGAAATCCCAATCTTATTTGATGTCATGCTCCAAGGTTTGTGAGGTATATGCAGATATGCATTTCAAGTCGTTTTTTTCGAACCGGAAAGCCGTTGCTGTGGTTCGAGGAAGTGTCCACTGGTATTCTCAATATTATAAAAAAGGCATACCCCTTCATGATGAGGCTTGAGACAGGGTTCGATAAATAGCCAGTCCTATCTAATTCATCTGACCTAAGCTGATACGACATATAGCTGTGCCATTACCTCGGCGAAGGATTTGCCTTTAAAGGTAAAGCCTTGTCCGTTTGCTTTCTCTTTCCGTACCTATCTATCACCCAGGATATCAATGATTTTTCAACCAAGTCAAGACTCTCTCAGCAATCTCGAGATTGTTACTCTCCATGAAGAACATGTGCCCATTCCCACGAATACCCTCTTTAGCCAGCTCCAAATGTTCCATATTGACACCAGCTTGTCTCATATAGCCCACAGTACAGTAGTCATAGTGCGTATGATAGCTCGCTTCCGAAGTGACCGCCAAAACAGGAATCTGCACTAGATTTACCAACTTCTTTGCAGGATCAGCCTGCATGATGCACTCGCTATGGTTTGCGTCCTTTCCCGGGATAACCACGGTTTCGATGTAACTTGCATTTGGGCCTGCAGGTGGATCATAGGTGATTTCAAGATCTGTAATGCCCCAGGGTCGTGCAGGGCCAGTCGAGTAGATTTTACCAACGAATGGTGGACCGGAAGGTTCGAGAGCAACAATGCTCCTGATGAGGTGGGGTCGCAGGTCTGCCACGCGCCAACCGTATGCCCCTGCTTGACTATGAGTGATGATATGCGCCGCTCCAATCTTATCTAAGAGCGCTGTGTACGCCTTCGCATTCTGGGCTTCAGATAACTGGGTTCTGACTTGTAGCTGCACTTGGGTTGCGTAAAACGCATCAAAGATGGGATCTCCCACCTTACCTGTACCAGGCCACTGAGTGTGCAGTTTTGACTGCGGCCAGAGATCGTGTGACGAGGTTGCTGTGAAGAGCTGTTCCACTTGAGCTGTATTAGTTACAAACATCGTTCCTAGGTTAGGAAACCATGGAGATCGACCACGTGATGGCTGATCACTGAGATATACAGTATAGCCGTGCGATAAGAAGAAAGATGCCCATCCTGAACGACCGTCAGGGGTCTCGAGGAAGTTTGTCGCAGTTTGTCCAGCACCATGGATGAATACGATCGGGTCTTTTTGAGTTGGCTTCGCTGGTGTATGTTTTTCGACGTAAATCTGATTGATCATAAACTGTGCAAGTGAAGTTCCAAGCTGCAAGGTCAGTATAGAGAGATGATACATGAGTCGCACCTACAGTGAGGTTCGCGTACTCGCCTCCAACGTAGAAGAAATCACGTTGCGTCTGTCGGTTGCCCCCACAACCGAATGTGATAATCTCGCCTTGCCATAGAATTGCTATGAGCGTCGTCGTTGCTGCAAACAACCACATCGTTGGCGACAGAGAGAGCCTCAGGTCTTGACAAACGTGGTGATGTTACACAAGAAGCGGGGTAGGGTGGAGCAGAAATGAGAACTGACTCTTGTTATCGACGTCAGCCAGTTCAGGGTGCTGAAAAACATGTGCGCGATGGCACTTCCCACTTGGTTCTGTACTGCAGGTGCCAAGTGCGCTAAACACCAACCGAGCGGTTGAAGGAATGTCGCAAGGATATCAAGTACCTGCTCTTTTCAGGAAGCGATCTGCCTCTGAAGTTTCCTGAATCAACACATCCTAGGAATTTTGCTTTGCTCAAAGTAGACTGTTACTACGAGAAGGTTGGATTATGCTCGCCTCCGAATATCTCCACTCCTTCGATGTATGCGATTTTCTAGTGCTATAGGGTAGGATTCACAAATCCCAAAAGTCCAAACGGGTAACAACTCCTCTACCCGGCAACTTTGATGTACAGTATGCAGAATCAAGTCATAATTTCCTCAAGTTAGCTGCTTTGAAATCGATGTTTGGTGTGAAGTCGAGAATCTTCTAGTTATCAAGTAGGCCACTAGCTTACCAATGACTTGGCTATCGGCATCACTGTTTTCTTTTCCGCCGTTTATATTGCTGCTCCTACATCTTCTACCAACATGGCGACCAAGCGCATGCCAACTGAGAAGCGAAAGGTCTATACTGCATGGTATAGTGCGACTAATATCCTTGGGGCCTCCGACGACGACTGAGCGCGCAATGTAAGGTAAGTATCACGAGGGATATGTAGATAAAAGAGTACTCATGATTAGGCAGATGCTTGGATCATAGTGCGATTGTGGTGACAAGCGGTCTTTTCAAGTACATCTTCTGCCATGCTATCCTGATACGATGAAATCTTGACATTGCTGCCTATACGTATTATCTAGCGTCGCTAGTATCCCTAATACGTTGCTGGCAAGATGCTGAGTCGACCGCCATCTGTAAGTAGCACATTACCGTTGATGTAACCCCCGGCTCTGCTAGTAAGGAAGAGTATAGCGCCCGCCATATCCTTGATATTGCCTGCCCTTTGCTCAGGGATGAAGTCTCTGGGCCAAGTCTCCTGCTTGAGTATACCTTCGGTCATTTCGCTCGGATACACTGATATTGGTCAGTAAACTGCCAGGGTTTCAAAACCAACGGCACAGTGTGAGATGCAAGGGAGACTTACAGCCAGGGGCAATGATGTTTGAGCGAATGTCGTACGGTACTAAACTTGTTGCCAACTGCTTCATGATGTGTACAGCTGCCGATTTCGAGCCAGCATAGGCATATCCCGCCATGGGCATGCGACTAAAAGCCCCAGCGCTGGAGATGCATATGACTTGGCTTTTCTGCTCCAAGTTGCCAGCTTTGTTTCCTTTATCGAGCAGCTCAAGAAATGCAACGACTGTGAAAAAGGCAGCAGTAGTGTTGATGGCAAATGTCTGATTAAATTCATCCATGTCCCAATTCCACAAGTGGTCACGAAATTCGGTCAGGGATGCATTCTTGTCCAGGGTACGGAGTGATGGGCCGGTAATGCCGGAGTTTGCGACTACGAGGTTAACATAGCCCGTTTTAGAGGCGACGTAGTCTGCCGCTGCTGAGAGGTCGGATTTCGATGTCACATCGGCTTTAAAATAGTGGATATTGCCGTGTTTCTGTGGATGCATTAATGATCAGATATTTGTTTGTAGTCATGTCACATAAACATGGGTCCAACGTCCAACGCCACGATGTGAAAGCAAAAGGCGATGAGATGAATACAGCGATTCTAAAATGAGTGAACGTACCGCTGTGCTTGCTGCCTTCTCCAGGACCTCTTGCCGCCTCCCGAGAATGTAAACGATGGCGCCATTGGCTTCAAGTGCTTGAGCAATCATCAGCCCGATGCCTGTGTGCTCGTCAGCTCCGCATGAAAGAAGAACCGGACGATATGACCTGTTCCTCCGCCAGTGATCACAGCCACTAAGCCCTTTACGCCAAATAAACTGCTTGGATCGAGGTCCGCCATGATGTATGGACAGAATATGACCAGGCTGAGAGAGGGCAAGAATGCGTAAGTACTCAAACAAAGATGACACAGCTCCGGTGGTCGCTGATGAATTCATAGTTTTGTTGGCGATGTAAGGTGATGCCCACATTAGGGCCGGAAGCAACCCCGCGCTAATTCAATGAGGTTTGGGGCGAAGATGGGATGACACTCGCGGTTGATCTATGCGTTCACTCCAGCCACATTCGGTTTTGTGAGCTTACACTGATATCTGGACATGTTCTGGCTAGGTTGAATGAATTATATAACGTGCGGAATGATACATGAGCTAGTTTTGCGGATCACAGGATTTCCAGCGGAGGGGAAGGTTCGGAAAGCTTCATTGTCGACCATCATCTCACACAAATCAGACCACTGAGAATATTATAATCAAAAACCCTGTGCGGGGCTATATGTGTACAGTAGTAGGAATATGAATAGCTGGGGGGCATGTGTAGGGGCTCAAAGCTCAACCTATGTAGAAAACTGACAAGAGGCCAGGATATATTTTCACACCGTGTGACAGATGGCAGCGCGGAAATAAATGCATACTCAATGCCAATGTGAAGTAACTTGCTGGTGCTACCTCATGTGGGGTAATCCCGGGGGATACCCTATTGCTCAGGCGAGCAGCGCGGGGTCGCCTCTTCCTACTCGGCTTAAGACAACACCGAACTCCTCATATCGTCTCACGAGGTCCGAGGGAAGCCCATAAGTCAATAACCATCACTTGTGTTTCTCCATCCCTGAAGGATACCGTGATTGGCCATTTTCTTTGTTAGCTCTCGAACCGTTACTCCAAGTCAACATGGTCCTCGCCCCAATCGAACGTCTACCTCTCGAGCTGCTCCAGCCCATATTCATAGCAGCTGATCACAACATCGCATTGGTGAAAGCATCTTCTTACATTGCGACACAACTTTCGTCCGAGTATATATACTACTCGACCTGCGACTTCTTTCTTACTGAAGTCAGAGGCAAGCGCGCTGAGCAATCTGCAGCACAGACCCAAATCTTTGCTACCAAGTGGTTGACATGGAGCTTCTTCAAGTCTTGGATCCTGCGGAAATTTGGGCCTTGTGGATGCCTTTGTGGCTGTACAATGGACGAGGGCTGTTTCGATGCGCAATGGCCCCCAAATTTTGAGGATGCTACAAGAATGGTCTTCTCCCGGAGTCACCTGCCTCGGCTCGCATTCGTGAAGGGACGGATTCCGAAGAAAATATTGCAAGCATCATGGACCCAGGAAAAGATTGAGTTTCTTCGATTCTTGCTGTGGATTACTAGTATGAGCATTGACTGGAGCGATCCCGAAACCTTGCAGATGGCTACCGATGGAAGAAAGCAAGCCATGTTGGATGGTAACCTCGCAGCAGTGGAGCTATTCAATCACAACAGACGATTAGGTCAAGCTGCTAGTCTGGAGACGCTCCGCTTTGCGGTGCTGGAAGCGGGCTGCGATCGGTCTATTGTGTATGACACTCTGTTGGCGGCCAACATGTGGAGTTCCCCTAGAATCGCTCGGTACTCTGCTGAGCTATACGAGTGGTGTGACTCTCAAACGCTATATGGAGATCCAAAAGGCAATTGGCTTCGAAAGAAATTACAAGAAGCACGGGTTCTGCGTAATCGTAATACAGCAAATGAGAAGGATGGCCAGATGTGGGGTTTGATAAAAAGTGTGAGCTTGAACCCCGAGACTGAAGCTTACAATGGCGGACCGCATGATCAGCTATTTGTAAACGACCTCGAGTGGAACAAGGTACGTGAGCAGGAATCCCTGGCCCCAGAAAGCCCCTACAAGACCCATAATTGTAGATCCGGTTCAGCAGAACATGGCTTTGCATACCGAACAGCTTTTGAGAAAAATGTACCCGTAACTAAGCATGCTCTAGGTCAAACCGCAACGAGGATGGCTTGTATCAAGGTCTGCATATAATGTTCAAACAATCAATCACGACATCAGTTGGTCTGAGGTTGTTCGACAGCCTGGTTATCACATGTACCGTGGACCAAATGCACCTCTTCTCATCCAGTGCTGGATCCCCCATCATAGAGGTTTTCGACCTCTCGCACTTTGGCTCTCTCCACCTGCCTCTCGTGACCCCACACCATTGCTTCTGCAACGCCGCACTCGGGTCAAAGTCGTATATTAAGGCGCATACTGCTTTTAATGAAATCAGTTATGAAGCTATCCCGCTTGAATTCTCGATAATAGGTGGAAAAGCTTCTTGTTGTGGCTTCAAGCTTCAAACCGTCGGCTGCTATGGTGTGTTTAGCCTGGCGGCATCATGCATAAAAGGATATACTAGTTTTACAGTTTATGTCCGCCTTCACGACCAAGAAAGCCATTAATTGGCCTAATCTTCACCCTCTCGATAGGACCCGCACTGCCATACAATACCGAGGACTGGAGATCGGCAAACGCGTTCCAGTCTTGCGCCACACACTGCATCCGTATACTGTTTCCCTCCTTGTCCTCTACTACTGAGAAAACATTCACGCCCTTGGTTTTGCTCATCGATATCTCGGCGATGTCTTTCCATTCCTCAACTGACTGAAGCGCACTACCGGGCTTCAAAGGTGCATTCATAAGGACTATCGCTGGGTTCGACAAGATTGATAGGGGCGAGCCAGACGTTTTCTTCACGGCGAAGAGACAATTGTGAACCTCTGGTGGTTGGGCGAGGATATCTCCCGTGGTAAAGAGTTGTACAAGATTCTGAACAGGTTGGGTGGCAAAGTGTGCGTCGTTAGCCGCCTGGTTTGTATATCTAACAAAGTTAAATCGTGCCATTTCATAGCCTTGACAGACTTAGTTACTCTTCAATCATGTATATCTCAGATTCCAGGCTATCTTCTAGAGGGAGCGCGCACACATATTGCAGGACTCCGGGCTCATTCGGGGTTGTGTACTCGATAATGTCGTGAAACGCGTCGATGGCTATCTGTCTGGCTTCTTTGTTTTTGAAACGAAGACGAGCAATTGTGAGTATGGCAGACATTTCAACAAGTAGCAAACGTATGGACCAAACACGTTCTGTGGCTTGTCGATACTTTTATCGTGGTGAACAGAGTGGTGACCCCGCAAGCTCGGAATCCCAATTCCGAGACATCGGAATAGCTGACCCGTACCTCCATTGAGACTGCATCGTGACTGTTGTGATATCTTCGGCAGCAAACTTCATTATTTCGCAAATACTGACTGCCAACGATGGAAGACGAAGCCTGATGCTGCTGATACATGGATGCAAAGTTCGCGCGAGCGCACGTGAGCTCGCGTGTCTTGACGTCATCGTTCCGGCGTGCTTTCCACACCCGAACGCGCTTCCTCCGACGGAAGCCAGCTGAGCGTCACTAGCTATCAATAAAACTCAAATGTCACTTCCACGCTACATTCAAAGCCTCAGACCAAAACTCACCGCCCCATGGCGCGCATATTCATCACTTAACCGTCCCAGCTCTATTCCATTCAACTTCTTCTCTGGCTTCACAGTGGCAAACATGGCGTCCGCATCCATTGATGCTTCATCCTTCCCCGCAACGCCATACAAGCCCACGTATGATAACTGGCCGTACAATTTCTCGGACTTTGAGCGCTATGATGAAAACGACGATGGCGTGTTTTACCGGCAGCCTCGTCTGGTCACGCATATTGATGATCCTTCTATAGCGCGGCTTACGCAGTACTACCACACGGCTTTGCCGAAAAGTGGGAAAATCATGGATATGTGTACTAGCTGGAAGTCCTTTTACCCACCATGTATCAAGGAAGCTATACAGAAGAGGGAGCTTGAGGTTTTTGGTGTGGGCTTGAATGCAGAGGAGATGGCACTCAATGGTGTATTCCAAGGCCCGGATCATTGGAGGGTTATGGATCTGAACAAGCCCCCACACGATGTTCGGACTGGATGGAAAGGACAAGATCTCAAGTTCGATGCAGTGACGTGCGTGGTCAGTATCGACTACTTGAACAGCCCTTTGGAGGTTTGCAAGAACTTATTGGATGCGACCAAGGAAGGGGGAAGAGTGCATTTGGTTATCAGCAATCGATGCTTTCCTAACAAAGTTGTGAAGAGATGGCTGACACTAAATGAGCGTTCCCGACTCGAGTTTGTTGGTGGTAAGTCCTGAATAACCCATCTTACACGATTGTATTGCGACTGACCATTTAGATTATCTTCATTTTTCGGGCTGGAAAGATGTCGAGATTGTCGATCTGTGTGCACGAGACGAGAGCGGCATGCGTGTCACAGACGATCAAGGCACAGTGCTTGTGCACTCATCTTATCTTCCAAGCCACCTCGATCCTCTTTGGGTAGTGCGAGCAACGAAGCGTGGGTAACTGGGTGTCTTTCACGCCGAAGCGTATTGCTATATGTTACCATATGTCGAATTCTCTAGTCAGCTTGTAGGCGCCACAATCATGCAGTGAAACATGATTGTACCATCTCACACCTCCTCATTTCTGCTCAGCCCACTGTTGCAACGCCTCATGGAGCCTCTTCCATCTGCCACCCTGCCATTCACAGATCTGTTCCCATTCTGGCAGCGTAACCCTCATAAACTGCAACCAGGCCCCCACAATAACATCGGCATAAGTCATTTTCTCGCCCTCCAAGAACGGACCCTCAAACCGATACATCTTTGCAAACTCCTCCATATCCGCCTTGAAAACCTCGACAATCTTTGCCCTCACCTCACCCTCAACACAGAGCTGATCCCAACTCGTCACACCAGCTCTTCTCACAAACTCCGCCTTGCTTACTTCCGCTGTCTCGGGATTAAACGGCATTCCATTGGAGCAAAGAACCACGTGACGAGTGAACAGTGCATCAACGTGCGCATTGAATACGCGGTGGATACCGATACTGTCTTTTGGAAAGAGGGTTTGCCCACTCTCTGGATACTTTTGGTCGAGGTGCACGGCGATGTCGAAGGAATCGCCAATGTAGGCATCGGTAGACGGGTCGTGGATCATCGGGAGGGTGTAGAAGTCTTCTTCGTTTGGCAGTTTGCGCACGGGGGCGACGGAGTGGGCTAGGCGGGTAGCTTTTACGTCTGGGAGTTCGATCCATTGGGTTTTGTAAGGGAGGGCTTTGATGTTGAGCGTGTAGCTGGAGCGGATTGTTTTGTCAGAGAAGAAGAACGGTTGTTGATGGAGCGAGGGCTTTCTTACCGTGTTTTCCACGGGTTGGGGGCGTAGGTGCGGATTGGTGGGCCCGAGGCGATATCGAAGTAGAGGATGGGGTTTGAGGATGTCATGATGAGCTAGTGGTTGGCAATTGTCAAGATTTGAAATGAGGAGTTATCATTATTCGTCCTTTTTGCGAGACTGTGGAATATATATACTTTTTGACTGCATACATACAAAAGGTTATGGATACATGGCCCGCTGTGCATTACGTTATCCGATCAGGAGAGGCCGACCAGGGGCTGTGTGTGCCGCCAAGTATGCATCAGAGTGGATGCCAATGCAAGAACTTGCATATCTACAAAGCCGCCCAACAAATTCATAAGCTAACCCTTGACTTGACGTGGTGCTATTATCCGAAAATTGAATTTCAACTGCATGTTTTTGATTGACAAGTGGTACCAAGGGCGAAGATGCATGCATGCTCAAATCGATGATTTAATCATCATACATGATCGAGAAGAGGCTACTATTTTACTTGTAGTTTCCGGTAGAAGCAAAAGGCTCACACTCGCCACTCTTTCAAGACTAGGCTTTCTTCTAAGGGCAACGGTTTGGGATACATAGTATGGACGGAGGAACGTACAGATCCTGAAGATTTTGTACATATCTCCTCCCGACGAAAAGAACATCTAGAGAACCCTCACACAGACAGCGAAGCATAGTCTCATTATTGATATATTCTTTATCGCGATGATACTGCAGAAACACCAAGTCATGGGTGACTGCTTAGGCTGTGTTCTGGTGCCACAACCGGAATGATGCAAAATGACTCATACTGACGAGGCGAGGGTCACCTTTTGGGATGGAGGGCCAAGGAACGTGGAATCCCGCGCATACACATATTCCATTTTCGATACTATTTAGTAGGAGTGCTTTGATTATTTCCGAGTTGGCGCTGAAAATGGGATTTTTGACTGTCGAGGTTTTCATCTGGTAAGGGTTAAATATTTGTATCGCGGATCACAATATGTAGTTCTTTTGTGAACGAGTGGTCAGAAGACGCAGCAGAACATACAAAGACATTGATTTCTTTTATTTTAGTAAAAGGGGGAATTAGAATCAGGGTGGATGAGAAAGAGTGAGAGTGATTGACAACATAGTTTCATGAAATACTCCTATTCTGGGCATCATACGTGTGCATTGGCCCCCAGAAACATCTCTTTCAGCGCGGTAGGTTTTCTCTTTGATATTGTTACTAAGAATATGTTGGAAAGATACAAAAAAAATAGGTAGACATTTGGTCTTTCTTTCATGTTTTGTAAAAAGGCACAGAACGCGCAACACACACGTCATCCCGCAAGCTAGTGGGAACTTTTGATATGCAATGATCTCAATTACAGAGAAGAGTATGAGAAAGATTGAAAGTGCAAGAGTTTTATATAGTGCGGCTGACGGTGCAGGCTCAGCAGATCGTAGATTGCTGACAACATATTTTCCAATGTAATTTCGAATAAAGACAGTTAAATTTTAGGAAAGACCAATATAAGAAGATTTTGAATATAGGTAGACTGTTCTATTGCTGTAAAAGTATAAGATGTAATAGAAAGAGAGAGAGAGGAAAAGACCATTGCATAGGTATTCCAAGTCTTGAGACGGCAGAGCATAGAGCCATTCAGTAATAAATAGATGTTTTCGGTGACACAAGTCTTGTTGTGGTAATGGAAAGTAGAAAACCAAAAGACATCGATATGTCCTATCTGCTTCATAGAATACTAGGAAATTTAAAGAGGGCCCCAAACATGGGTTTACGTAAGATAGTTTTCGAACAGAATTCTCTGATTTTGGAATCGTGTAAAGAAACGCAGGACATGTCATTGTTCTTGTTAGGGGTTTTTTTTTTAAATAGTTCTATCGAGAAGCACGTACACAACCATATTAGAATTGAATAGTAGTTTTAGAAAGGAGCAAAGTGAATTCTGGATAAAGTTTCAAGGAGCGAAGATGATTGTCGTTTTATATGTAAACACCGGCGGCTATGGGTGATACGCTAGCACGAGAGCGTGTTAGCTAAAGGTGTCCTGTGTTGAAATACGTGGCAGTAGCAGAATGTATCGAATCTTCGTCCTGTCATTTTATACTGCGCTTGCGACACACATAGCAGGTATTAGCCCATCATTTCTTTAATGAGAGATAGCTAGAGGTACAAGAGCGCGAGAGTGTTTTCAACGCGCCCATCGCATTTCTCCACGCATTTTTTGATCCGTTGTGGCCCAGATTACAAAAGAGAAAGGGCGACATTAATCAGACGGCTGGGAGTATTCTTATCACTGAGTTCTTTTTGAGAAATTCAGAGATAGTGGACAAGTCCAAAATTGATAGCAGAGGCTTTTATATTGTAGTTGATGCAGCACAAGCTGGTCTGGAGAATGATATGTTAATGTATAAATATGTGTATACTCATGGTAGACATCACGGTGTTATTTGAACCCGTCGCAGCCAGGACTCGAGAAAGCCATCAATGCGCACTCTGAGAATTTAGAGCCTTTAGAAAAGAGGTCAAAGGCCATTGACAGTATTACGGTCGTTTCTTTCAGTTTTCCGCAGGAGTATCCCATAGTGTTTGTTGTGTTTGTATTCTATCTTATTTCCATCACTAATGTGGGGGGAAAAGACCACATAGAACTGTATGATGGATTTTTCGTAGAATGAGACATTTTGGAAATTCTAATTCAGGAGGTGTAAAAGAGATGGAAAGAGCACCGAAGTAGAGGGTGTTTTATATGCGATGGTGCGAGTATTTAGATTTCAAACACCATCCCTCTACCTCATCTCTTAGACCCGAACAAACCCCCACTCACCCCACGCCTATGCCTCGATAACCTCCTTCAACGCCTTTGCACTCTTCTCCAGTTTCCCCCTTTCCTCCGCACTGAGCTCCAAATCCACAGCCCTGACCACACCCTTCCGTCCCAGCACAACCGGCACACTAAGACAAACCCCCAGCCCCTCCTGCCAACAGCTCACCGGCCTTATAATTTTTTCATCAAAAAGTACACTTGTACAAATACTCGCTGCCACACCCCCAATCCCATAGTTTGTGGCCCCCTTGTTCTGAATAATATCACTTGCCTTTTTCTTTGTCTCTTCCTCAATAGCCTCCTTATCGATCCCCTTGCCACCATCAGGGATGGCCTTCTCCAGTTGTATGCCGCCAACCGACGCCATACTCCAGGCAACGAATTGTGACTCGCCGTGTTCGCCGAGGACGTAGGCGTTGATGCTACTTGCGGCGACCCCGGCCTTGGAAGCGAGGATACCGCGGAGACGGGCGGAGTCGAGAAAAGTTCCGGAGCCGATGACTTGGTGTTTGGGGAGACGGGCGAACTTTTGGGCAAAGTAAGTGAGGACATCGACGGGGTTGGCGACGATCAAAAGAACGGTGTCTGGGCGGAAGGGCTGCATGTCTGAGATTGCGGATTCGAGGATGGCTTTGTTGCGGCCGATTAGGTCGGTTCTGCTCTCTCCTGAGCGTGGGTTAGTTTGGTGTTTAGAGTACAGGAAGCTTATCGAACGGTCTGAAACATACCCTTCTTTTGCTTTGCGCCGGCAGTGATGACGACAATGTCGCATTGGCCGGCTTCTTTGTGGGTTCCTGCTCTTACGCGCGTACTGGTGTTGCCGTGAAAAGTGGCATCTGACAAATCTTGCACCTGTGCATCTCGAACTTCTTCCTTGGGATCGACCATGAGGATATCACCTGCCGCTGGGTTCATGATGAGTGAGTAGGCAATGGTAGCTCCAACATCGCCAGCACCGAGAATGGCAATCTGGGAAGTGAGTTTAGAATCTCGAGGCATATTGGATGGGGTGGTATGGAGGTTTGGATGAGAGAAATATTCTGTGGTGTTGTTGAATACCTCAAGGTCTTTCTGTTATTTCAGCTAGTAAAATACGTCATCGTGATGGCGCTAGTTCTCATAGTCCATAGACAACCGATGGGGTGCATATGCTGGTATGACCTTGGATGGACCTTGATCATTTTGTCGGAGCCACAATTGCACCGTATACAGTATACCACTTTGTGATGCCGTAACAATGACCGCGCCCTCTTCCACTTCAGTCGTACCCTGCGCTCATACAAAATCCGGGGCCTTGGAGATCCGTCTCGAACGTCTCGTCGACCCTCGAGGTTTGCGCTGTGGCAGCTTTCTGGTTCGCTAGTGGAGGATTTAGTACATAATCCAGGGCTGGTTTGCAAAGCAAAGGAAAGCACCGCGAAATCTCAAGTACATTCACGATACCTTAGTTGCAGTTTCTACGACTGGCGCAGCAGCCTTCTTTTTCCTAGGCTGGGTTGCGAGTCCCTTCATCAGCATTAGAGGTATTACGTCGGTAGCCTTGTTGCGACTAATGGTCTTTCGGCAGACGGGGCATTGCGAACGCTTGGTTTCGTGAGGTCCAGTGCGGTTCTCGCCCGCGATGAGAGCTTCCATGAGGCAGGTGTGGCAAAAGAGATGGCCTGGGCGGTGTTAGTACATAAGGTGACATGGGCGTGGAAAACGTACCACATGCAGTTGCGGTCAGATCCGTGGGATTGTCCATGCAGATGACGCAGTTGAAGGTGTTGAAGGTAGTGACCGTCTCCTCTGGCTTGGCTTGTGCCTTGACGGCATCCTCACGCTGCTTCTGTAGCACCTCCTGCACTGTCGGGTTGGTCTCGGTCAGGTCGATCGATTCCACCTGCTCACCCTTCTCCTCGTCCTGCTTGGCGTTTGTCGCTGTGCCATCTTCCCGCTTTTGGCGCTTCGCCGACGGGCCTGCAGTAGGTGACTCCCTCTTCCGTCTCTGGGGTGGCGAATCATCGCAGAGGTTTACATATCCGTTCGACAGTCTGCCAGGCTGCGGTCGTGAGCGAGTTGTAGCCGGCATCTCTGACGGTGGAAATGGGCTGGCAAAGGGAGAGTATCTGCCGTGGTTGAGGCCTGCTGGATTGAGAATATTCTCAAAGAAGCCGGCGCTATACGACACGTGTGCGGCGGGTTGGGCGTCGTCCAGGTGCCAAGTGAAGGATGGTGAGGGTGGTTGTGGCGGTGAATTGTGGTTGTCGCTCATGATGGCGTGCCCCGGCCGAAACGGTGGCGATAGCGGGCGACGGGCGGCGGACAGCAGGCAGCAAGGCGGCGGCGGGCAAGTCAGGTGTGTCCCTCCTTGACCAGTGCAAGATCAATCAATGGGTTGTCGTCGCTGGGTCACGATGCATCCAGGCGCCATAGAAGGCGCAGCGATCGCCCATAGGCTCGGGCGTATCTCTCTCTCTGTGTGTGTGTGGGTGTGGGTGGGTGGCACAGAGGGACTGCACTGCGGGTCTGGCTGTGGTAGGGCTGAGGGGGAATGATAAAATGCAGTCGGACGCCAAGAGAGACAGCTCCGGCCTAAAGTTTGACATGACGACACTACCGAACCCGATGGTGCTGAGAATTTTGGAAATCTGAAATCCGACATCTCGAGTCTGGAACGTAAGCTTCCGACGCCATGCAGTGACGCGCTGCGCTGCCTTGTTCGTGCGATGATGCACCGTTCCCAACGCACTCTGGTCGCAAACGCTGTCAATCGATCGCGGCCGTTGGCGACGCAAAAGCCCTTTGCGAACGCCCCATACTGGAGATGCCTCGCCACATCCCGGGCAGTAAATGCCGCTGCCAGTAGCGATGCGACGAGGGGTAGTTTGAATGGTATGTATGCGACAAAGAACAAAACAGTAGTGCTCGGCTAATGCACTGCAGTCCCCTCTGAAGCCCGCTTCAGTCCCATTGGCGTCCAGCATCTTTCTTCGCACATCCACTCCCAAGTCTTCCCCGGCGCAAGCACTGAACCACCGTCCGAACTCGTCGCCCTGTCAAAGGATCACCTCACCCGCCATGAGTTGCTCGGCAAGAACCAGGACCAGACCCCGCCCGTGGGGTTTGACATGCCCGACTTGCAAGGCGCCACCCTAGATGAGCATTTCCATAAACTCGGCATGGACACTGCAGAGCCATACCTGAGCATGGCAAAGGCGCTGGCGTGGGCAAATCCTCCCCCGAGGCCGACCAGTTGGGTGCGTCGGAGCGGGTGGACCAAGTACAATAGCGATGGCAGCACCGAGCAGGTGACTGTGCCCGACGAGACGATGCTGGTTTTTGATACCGAAGTCATGTACAAGGAGACGCCGTTTGCGTGCATGGCATGTGCGGCCAGCCCGAATGCATGGTATGCCTGGATATCGCCCTGGCTACTGGAAGAGTCCGAGTCGGATCGTCACTTGATCCCGCTTGGAGACACGTCGATACCCCGCATCATTGTCGGGCACAACGTAGGCTACGATAGAGGGCGGATAGCAGAAGAGTACCAAATCACGCAATCGAACAACTGCTTCATTGACACCATGTCCCTACACGTCGCCTCCAACGGCATGTGCTCGCGCCAACGCCCATCGTGGATGAAGAACAGGAAGAGTATGGAACAAAAGGAAAAGACTGTTGCCGCCGAGGAGAATGCAGCCTTAGACTTGGACATTGACACTGAAGAGGAGCTGTGGATGGGAAGAAGCGCCATCAACTCACTCCGAGATGTAGCCAAGTTTCACTGCAACATCACCCTTGACAAGGCGCAGAGAGAGTACTTTGGCGAACTCGACCGTGCAGGCGTGCGGGAGAAGCTGGATGAGCTTCTGGACTACTGCGCCAAAGATGTTGAGATTACACATCAAGTTTACCAAAAGGTCTTTCCACTGTTCCTCGAGACATGTCCTCATCCTGTCAGCTTCGCTGCTCTACGTTTTCTAGCTTCTGTGATACTGCCAATCAATGAGACCTGGGAGGTCTACCTGAAAAATGCAGAGGGAACATACCGCCACCTGGATGACGCCGTACGCGCACGGCTAGTCGCTCTTACCGAAAAGGCGTTGGAGGTCAAAGACCAGCCAGACGTATATAACAATGACCCCTGGCTAAGCCAACTCGACTGGTCAGGCCAGGAAATCAAAATGGTCAAGGGAAAGAAGAAAAACGACCCACCCAGGCCAGCAGCGCGACAGAAGAAGCCAGGCATGCCCAAATGGTACAAAGATTTGTTTGCCAAGAGTGACGGCCCCATGAACCTCACTGTACGGACAAGGATCACACCAATTTTGTTGAAGCTGGCTTGGGACGGCAACCCGCTGGTTTGGTCGGACAAGTACGGGTGGACATACAAGGTGCCCATGGACGAAGTATTCGCCTACAACGAAAAAGGCATGAAAGAGTTGGATATGTCAGAGGAAGAGAACCTGAAACTGCGGGATGACACTGAGTACGTATACTACAAGATTCCACACAAAGATGGTCCGCTTGCCAGATGCGCAAATCCGCTGGCCAAAGGCTATCTGCAATACTTTGAGAAGGGGAAGCTAGGGTCAGAGTATGCCTATGCCAAGGAAGCGCTGGAGATGAATGCCTCTTGTTCCTATTGGATCAGCGCAAGGGACAGGATCATGTCGCAAATGGTCGTGTACGACAAGGATGTGCCGAAGTCACCAAAAGGATCGAAAGCGGCCAAAGTACCGAAGCTTACCTCTGCTTCGACAGCTCGCACGGGGAAGAAGGTCGGCTTTATACTGCCGCAGATCATCCCAATGGGCACCATCACCCGGCGATCTGTCGAGAACACATGGCTGACGGCTAGTAATGCCAAGAAGAATCGTGTGGGCTCCGAACTAAAGTCAATGGTACGAGCGCCCAAAGGGTACTGCTTTGTCGGCGCAGATGTCGACTCCCAAGAGTTATGGATTGCTAGTTTGATCGGCGATGCCACATTCAAGCTTCACGGTGGTAATGCTGTTGGCTTCATGACACTCGAGGGTACCAAGGCGGCAGGAACCGACTTACATTCACGTACGGCAGCCATCTTGGGCATCTCAAGAAACGATGCCAAGGTCTTCAACTACGGTCGCATCTACGGTGCGGGGCTAAAGTTTGCTTCGACGCTACTGCGGCAGTTCAACCCTTCATTGACGGAAGCGCAAACGACCAAAACTGCAGAAGACTTGTACAAGAATACAAAGGGTCTGAAGACCAATCGCAAGCAATTGCACGAGAGACCATTCTGGCGAGGTGGTACCGAGTCATTCGTCTTTAACAAGCTCGAAGATTTTGCCGAGCAGGAACGCCCGCGAACACCGGTGCTGGGCGCTGCCATCACCGAGGCCTTGCAGCGCCGTTATCTCAGCAAAGGCGGCTTCATGACCTCGCGCATCAACTGGGCCATTCAATCTTCGGGCGTTGACTACCTCCACCTCCTCATCGTCTCCATGGATTATCTCACACGCCGATTTAATCTCGACTGTCGCCTATCAATCACTGTACACGACGAGATCCGATATTTGGTAAAAGAAGAAGACAAATACAAAGCAGCAATGGCCCTCCAGGTCGCCAACGTCTGGACACGAGCCATGTTCTCCCAGCAAATGGGCATCAACGAGCTTCCCCAGTCGTGCGCATATTTCTCTGCCGTCGACATCGACCACGTCCTGCGCAAGGAAGTAGACATGGACTGCATCACGCCCAGCAACAAAGACGCCATCCCCCATGGCGAGAGCCTAGACATCATGGCTCTGCTTGAAAAAGGCGAGGCCGCACTTCTCGACCCAAAAACCAAGCCCACATCCCCTCCTTCGCCAGACAAATATACCAAAGCATACACACCCCGCATGCCTATCATGACGACGCTGTCTGGATCCGACGTTACATCGCCCACAGCGCTTGCATATCTAAAGGCGCAAATCTCCTCCGACGATCAAGAACTCTCCAGGATCTTGAAACCTCTGCGTGCGCCGCCGAAGCCAAGGTCCAAGGCTGCACAGGAGAAGCACGAGAAGGAGGAGAAGGCTAGGGAGACGGAGCATGCACTTGAACACTACAAGATGATGGAGTGGGGGCAGCAGCCGCAGAAGTGGCAGGTCAATTCATCCGAGGCTACCTGGCAGGATGTTTATGCACAGGGGGGCAGGGACAAGGGAAAGACGCAGTATTGGCAGCCTGACTTTGTGCATCCCAGGAGTATGACACCAAAGGCTGCCAGGGCGTAGGTTGATAACGATGGGCTGATATTCGATGTGTGTATTCTCTCTTTTTGTATGATACTTTTGACGGCCTATTCATCCACGGGACAAACGGGCGGACGTCGGACAGACGGAGAGATTAGCATGGGCTGGTTAGGCTTGGCTGGTGTTTTATTGCATTGTTATGGCGCATGGGGGGCTTATCTGAAAACCTGGACGTGTTGGGCCAATGACTTTTTTTTCTAATGGACGGATGCAAGTGCACTAGGTGTATGGTGGTTTTATCTAATTTTATTCATCACGTGCATCCTCTTGCTTGAATGCATGTATAAGTTTCTCCTCCTTTTCCTCCTTTCTACCTCTTCTCCTTTCTGTCTTCTCAAATTGCACCATTTGACCTTTTTTTTAATAAAAAAAGTTACCAAGAACACCCCATGTTTTTCGCCTTCGCGGGCTATCATTAAGAAGAAAAAGCGTGTAACAATCTCTACATTCGCGGGACGCTTGTAAAAAGAAATAGACAATAGCGACAGGTGCTTGTGTTCTGGGACATCTGTTTAAAAAAGATTTACGAACAAATTCATATGACTGTAGTCCTTCACAAACATAAATTACTACAATCTTCTTGTTTCATAAACTCTACCCTCTTCTTTACTATGAAACTTGCAAAGTTCAAGAATGATGTGTGGGAGCAGCCAGATTTATAAAAACAATATGAAGAATGAAATAGATATATGCGCCTGGTACCTAGCTTTCTTTCCGTGTACGACACCTTTTGCCAAATTCTCCAAGGAAGAAGAAAGTACCAGTATTCAGACGCGATGTACCAAAAAAAACAATGGTTCAAATGTGTTTGTTGTGTTCTGCGGTCGATTGGAGAGGGAAAAAAAAAGAATAAAAGGGCTAGATGTGCACTTGCCTGTTCTATCCGCTGCTCAAGACTTGTCTATAAAAGAAACGCTGTTGAGGATATACTTTCTTCCTTCCTTCCTCTTTACTTGAATTAACACAAGACAATTATTAAAAAATATTATTCACTTTCGATCCATTGGACTCTACGGGAGGTTTCTTAGGTATATTTCATCTAGGGAGGTAACATGTGCTGTTTAGCTTTTACTAATGAAAATCGAAGCACGTATTCAACATGCTCTGTATTCAAACGGTTTTCTCTCTACCTCTCTAAATTTAAAAAAAAATCATTGCTGAATTTTCTGATTTCCCGGGTTTGATAATTTTCTAGAGTGTGGCTACAAGTTCCTCTATGTGTCCTAGGTCGCGCTAGGCCTTTCTTCTACTAGTAGGGAAGTAGTGCTGATAAGAATTGTCTTTTTTTTTACGCTGTCTGTTTTCGACACATTAAAACATTCACTGTAAAAAAGAATGTGCTTGTGCTGTTGCTGTTCAGAAAAAATACATAAGAAAACTCTTGATGTAGGCTATTTTGAGGAATCTTCTTCTTCTTGGTCCTCTCTACATGGAAAATAGCGAATACTAAAACCTAGATCACAATGGCCTATTTATTTCCTATTCTGTCATTTAAAAAAACTACTTCCTGCATTCTGTACACTAGGTGTTGGATTTTGATGTAACAAAAACTCTTATTCTTTCACTCGCTTCAATTGCTCTACTGCTAGGAAAACTACGGAAATCATCGTGGAATATAATTCATGTCCGTGGTCTCGTTCTTGAACGCCCTATAAATGTAGCATTAATGGAATATCTAACTTTTCATTTTTTGCCATGGCACCAAAATCACAAATGCCAAATTATTGAGTAGATGTGTAGTTGCATGTTCTACTAATTCTTTTTTTTTGACCGAACGCCATTATTGCAAAGGACAACGCTTCATCATAGAATTTGCACATGACAATAAAGAGAGAGAAAAAACAGGCACAAAAACCCAATGCAGTGCAATCATTATTTTACAAGTGATATCGATGCTCAACAGCAGATTTTCACAACGCGGTATTGTAGTTGCAGTCCAATCATATGTGCGTTCTGTCCCCCGCATATTGACTTTACAGCATTCACGCTTTTATCCATGCGGCAGAATCAAAACAACTCGGCCATTAGAGCTTGTGCCAGAGATTGGCTCCAACAGAAGCCATGTACACTGCCCCGCGCTGAATGCTGCCCGCCCTTTTGCAATTCTCACTCTACAATGCCTCTCACTCTCCATCTCTCTCCTTCCATACCAATACTCCCAGCACACACAAAAAGTCTAGAACAAATTCCATATGGAGTCATTTACCCGCTGCCCTGCCTGGACCACAAGATTTCCGCTCCCGGAAACTTGCCCACATAGTCAGTGCTGATCAATCTCGCCTTCTGCGCCTAGGGAAGGTAACAGAAAAAAAAATAGTAATAAGAAGAACAATACTAATCAAACCTCGTAATTCTACCGGCCGCCTTTCCAAGAGAGCAAAAAAAGCTATACCTGATGAAGTCACACATCCGCTACATGGGGGCATGTTGAGATGCATCTAGAGGTTGTTGTTCCCATGTTGTTGGTTTCCGTTTTTCGAGTAAACCTATTATGGAACTTCTTCCATGACCGGGGGCTTTTTTACTTCACACAAAGATAGTGTTTTGCCCCCCGCCCCCCTCCGCGACACTCTCCCGTGGGGCTGGGGGCGATTCTGCCACCCCTGGAGAGAGAGAGAGAGAGAGAGAGAGAGAGAGAGGGGGGGGGTTATTCTTCCCCCTACGAATAAGGCCGGTTGGATGGCAAGATCCTGGCTTACCAATTCTTTTGCAAGCTATTCCACATAAGGTCATGGCTCCGGTGTTGGGAATACACACGCGCTGGCCGAGGTTCCATGTGTGTTGTTCTATCGGACCTTGTATGAGTTGAAGAGTTTCGTATTCTTCTAGCAAAGCTTCTTATCTCTGTACCGCGGTATCTCTGTCACTTAGAATGTTTGACGGCTGCGCAAGTGGTTGGGTGAAGCCCTTGCTGGCTTTTTCTTCTCTCCAGTCAGGACCTTTTTCCTTGTTGTTACCGCCGTCTGCAGAACACTTCACGTCATACTCTTGTTTCGTAGTAGTCTGAGCAGAGCAATGCCACACGCATTTCCCAAACATATTAAAACTGCATTTTGTGTGCCGATGGGGAGGCGTGGCGTGGACTTGGCAGGCTGACATCACACTCAACATGCATACATGCCTGCCAAAACATCCAAACAGCTGATAGTATAGAGCAACCAGCTCATGGTGTTGCTCCCGGCTCAATCTTCTGCATGTTCGCTCCTGCCATGTTTGTTATTGAACGCTGTGCGCCTCTCGCTACCACACTTTGCATCCTACCATTCATCCACTCCCACGCTCTGCCCCACCACACCCCACCACATGACCATTCCTCGGATTCACAATTGCATACTCTACTGCAACACCACCTTCAGAAACTCTCATGCAGAACTCTTGCGTTTTCAGGTTTCGGCTGGCGTTCATCCTATCACCTGCATTGGCGGCTGCAGTCTTCCGGCTACTCGGTGTGATGGAATTGGTAAAAGCATGGGCGATCATTGCTGATTTCGCACTCCAAATTGGATATACGAGGTCAGGTCTACCACTCTCCGCTGCCAAAGGTATCCCAAAGAAGGAGAGCGAAGTGAGAAAAGCTGCGCGGTTACGAGACAACCGCGGTACTTGACGAAAGCAGCAGTGAAGCACTCTAGACCCACGACCGGCTACCGAGACCCAAGGGTTGAGCTACGCGCTGTGGCTCTAGGTGGGTAAATGTGTACCGGCTGCAACTAATATGTCCGACAATTCATGCACTAGACGTCATGGATGCGCCAACATGGCAAGGGAACGCTGCTTTCCACGAGTATAGGAGGGCGCTAGGGTCGCAGCCAGAGTGAAAACAGCAGGAGATGGAAGCAATCGGAACACAATACCGAGATCTCTCGGGTCGCGTTGCCAAGGGTGAAACGCCATGCTCAAACTTGCCGACAAACATGCCTCGCCAGCCTTGTTCCTCAGACGGAAGCGCGCAGGCCATTGGAGCGTTGTCCGTAGACGGTAGCTTTTCCTGATCCGATCGCCATATGCATCGATAGTAGGGTGACTAGTAGTGGCACACGAGCGGTAGGAGGAGGGCGGGTGGCTCCGTGAGCGCCTGGGCAAAGGGTGTGGAGAAGTGGAGTTGAGGGCGAAGATCAAGGTCGAAGTGGCCTGGCGCCCGCGGCGGTGGAGCTTGCTGATAAGACGTAATCTTTGCGACGAGGTTTGGTGTGCCAGCCGCGGCATGTACGTGTGAGTATTGTCTAACGGGCGAGGACTACCGTACAACGGTGGTGTGTTGGGAGCGGCATGGGTAAATTTCGGCACACGGAAGGCCGTGGTGCACTTAGTCAGCGTGTGACTGTTGTACCGGGCTGCGCAAGGCTGCACATTCCCCCCCCCCCCCCCTCTTGTGCGTATGCGAGCCACCAACGTCGCACGAGGAGCTGAAGTGAAGCCATATCCATAATCGACACGGGATGGGTGATTGTGGGCGCGTCTGTCAGGCTGTCAGGCACCAAACGGTGTTCCGTGAATTGGAGGGGGTGAGTGTGGGTGGGGCGGCGACCGAGATCTGCTACACAACGCGGGGCTCCCACCAACCCGTAGCTTGGTCTCGGCCGCTGTCATTAGCCACGAGGACGGGAATTCTGGCCAGTGCTGGTTTCCAATTCCCGACCATTGCTTCGTAAAAGTACCGTATGTGCATACAGCTAACGACATGTAGTGCTGCCGTGCCCTCTCCTACAACCAAGCGTGCAAGGCCGACGTCTCGCTACCCCATGTGCCCCGCCCTGCCGTACATGCACTGCTCGTAAAGTCCCGTCGACAGTGTATGCCCAAGACAGCAGTACGGCCGTGCAACAGCTGATCTCGAATCTGCTTGTTGAGCTGAGGCTGTGGGAGCCAGACCGCACTCGGTAGCCGGCATGGGCGACGCCAGGCCTGACACGGCATGGAACGATTGAGATACCTTCGAATCCCGCACGTGTGCCGTCCAGCCCCTGCTCCTGGCCGCAGCATGCATCCAGACTCCCCAGTCTATACGAAACCTAGGCCTTAGCAGAGGCCGCTATAGCGTATTTCCTCAAAGTCGCTGTGACTCCTGTCGGACAGTCTTATCTCTCGCACTAGCCCTCTACATAGGCTTAGCCAGGCAGGTAAAATCACGCGAGTCAGTCGACCTTCCTCTTTGCGAACTTGCATATTCAGAATGCCGAATAATCTACTACTTGCAATTGGCTCCCAGCTGCACCAGCGTCTGTCACTTTCTCCCAACTCATCGCCGACCTGGGATGTTTCGCCAACGGGTGTGATCGACATCGCGATACCCATATTGCTCGGACGTCTAGGAGGAAAAGGTAAGGGCGCTTTGGCCTTGCAACGGTTTTGCGGCCACGTGTGGTATCCACGCAAACACCAAGCACATCAATTCGACTATCGCAGTACGCAGTACACCCTCCAGGTGCAGAGCAAGACACCATGGAACTTAGCCCCTTGGGAAAGAACGGTGCATTGCCCTTTGATCCATCCCCTGTTTTCCTGAGCCGATTGTGGCAAACGCGCCCCCCTATTCAACGGGAGCGCTTCATTAATCACAGACTGGTGTTTTGTCGCGACGACGGCGTGCAACGCGCGCCGTCATTATTGCATCGAGGGCCGAAGAAAACGAGCAAGGCGTGACGTTCGGGAGGACGGTCCCAAGCGGTATGCCCAGCTAGAATCCATCTCGGGCAGCGGTATCGCTTTGAGCAGGTGGCGGTTGAGGCACCACTCACACTATGCAAGGGACATGCGCCGTTCACATCAGGTCAGTTTCAAGTCCTTCCTAACGAACAAGCCTACCGAGTGCAGGGTAAGTGGCCAACATGCCGGCTATAACACACGCGGGTCGTCCCGTGCACTCTCACTCCTGGTTCTGGCTTCCCCGAGGATTGCTTTTGTTGTCGTTGTTGTTGCGACTCCCACTGTGCTGGTCCACACAAAAACATGACTTCAAGATTTCCAACGGCCGCTGAATTCGCAGCATTCCCGCCACCAAATTATGTGGACCCCGTGACCAAATTCCCATTGGCATTGGGTATTGTCATCCCAATGACCGTCATCGTCATTGCCTTCATATCATGTCGATTCTATTGCCGAACGGTTCTCATACGCACACTGGGATGGGATGACTGGTCAATGCTAACGGCTGCTGTAAGTGGCGCTGGAATACGTTTGGGGATGCGAGAGCAAAGTAACTGATGTATGCAGGTCATGTGTGTGGCGAGCAATATTATGCTCATCATATCGATGCTCCCAGCCTACCAAATGGGCTATCACCTCTGTACGCCACCCACGTCCACGATTCTGTGCATAGCTAATGGAAAACAGGGGATATTCACCCATCGAAACTCTTCAGCTCAATGAAGGCGGCGCAGGTATGTTTTGCACAACGCAATAGCCGGGGGAATCATGCTGATCACAGCGCAGATGGCCATGGCTACCCAGTTGCTTTTCACACTCATAACCACTTTCATGAAGGTCGCAATTCTCCTCACATACATACGTAAGTGCGCATGCGAATGGATTCTCTTCCGAATGACAACCGCTCACGTAGTATAGGCATATTTCCGGCGAGGCTAGACAAATGGTTTTGCCGCTTGATGATCGGATACACGGTATTACTGAACGTGGCATGTCTCTTTGTCATCTATTTTCAGTGCTCGTAAGAATGCCCTAGCACCTCATGTTTCGCCCATTGTACTAATGACAAACGTAGGCCGGCGAGCACGTACTGGGAAGTCTTCAAGTACTTCCACACTGCCAAGTGCCTCAACATCAAGGCTATCTACTACTTCCACGGATCGCAAAACACCCTCAGTGACTTTTTGGTTTTCTTGTGGCCCGCCAAGAACCTCCTCGTTGTACAAGTATCGCTGCGCCAACGCCTGACACTGACATGCATGTTTTCACTTGGTGTGATGTAAGTCGCTTTCTTCGCTCCCACGTCGACACAAGCTAACAAAACTGTAGTGTCTGCATTGCCGGAATTGTACGTATGTACTACACACATCTGTACCTAATGTCATTCGACGCATACTGTACGTTTACTCGGCTCGCAACACCACAGCCGCAATCAACTAACTTGTCGCAAAAGGGTACGGAGCTTCCACCTTCATCATCATGTCCGTCGAAAGCGGCGTCGGTGTCGCCTGCGGCTGTCTCCCCGGCTGCAAACCGCTCTTGAACAAAATCGCGCCCCACGTCTTTGGCAACACATCGCAGAGCTCGCGACGGCGCCCGTCCGCTCCTTTTGGTGCACCAAAAGCCATGCCATCCACCTCTTCCGCCGGACTTTCGACTCAGGAATCCTACCGCATGCAGCCCATTCGACCGGCAGAAGCCGCACTATCGCCTGAAAAAGGCAGCAGGGACATGATGGACGTGGAGAAGCAACTTCCAACTACGCCGCTGCCGTTGTCGCATCAGAGCATACGACCACCGAGCCGATTAGCATTTCCTGCAAGAAGAGAGGCGTATAGAGAATTGCCGGGGAACAGAAGTGATTCCAGCATAGAGATTTTTCTACTACGAGATGATAGATGAAGGGGAGGAGGTGGCTTGCTAGGTGTATATAATATTTTGAAGCGAACTTTTTCCAAAACCTGCATCATCTTGGCTTGCGCAGTATATGTGATTGTGAGGCCGACAAGATCAACAGGCCATGTTCTATTTCAAGCTATTAAACCTCTAAGCCTACCTCCCTAGCAAGTGACTTGTGCGTGTGTAGGTGAAACGATGTAATTTTGGGGTCCAGTGGAAAAGAGAAAGTGTGCGTACGGTGTTTGATATGAAGCTGAAAATAATTGCAGGCTGTGGTAGACGATGAAATGCTCGATTGTATTCTGGTGAGGCGAGTGTTTTTTTTGGTCAATTGCCGGCCCGCTGAAAACAAGCCGTGGAGAACTGAGGGCAGTTGGGTGTGTCGATTTGCAGTATCCTCTTCTTCGACATTGGGACCGCCATAAAAGTCGGCTACAGCTCCTCCAAAGCGTTTAGAGGGAAAGGGAGAGAGAGATGTCCGGCAAACGTGGGTTGAAAGATTTGTGTGAAGAGGCGTGATACTTTTGATTGATTGATTGATTGATACACATTAAAGAAACGCAATTGGCTCATTACCCACGCGCAAGTCCCTTTGCCGTGAGGCCATGACCACTCAATAAACCCCATCTGAACATTTTCAGCCCATGGCCAATATCCGACCAAAAACAAACAAATACAAAATAAGATCTATTATGCCACGCAAATCAAGCATGAAATGCAAGACGCTATGTCCTTGTCTATCTAGGAGGCTCCGAACAAAAGGGTCGGTAAAGACAGACAAATCGTCGCGCCGAGGGGGGGCGAGTTGACGAAAAGGTAAACGTAAAAAAGGTGTCGGGGTATCGTAGAAGGGAGGTCGTCATGTACAGTGTTTAGACGATGAGAAGCTTCTCAACGTACTCGCCCGCAGTACGCTCGCTCATGCGGTTCCAGGCGGTGTAGGCAAGAGCGCCGGAAACGGCCCACATGATGGGTACGGCGGCTTCAGCACCATCTAAGAAAAGTGTATTAGCATTTGTGTGCATGGTTTTGTCCTGTGGCTATACGTACTTGGTCGCTCGGCCTGGGCTGCCATCTCCATGACACGGGCGGCACTGCTCGTTGAGCTGGACGAGTTGTAACGGAAGGTGGCTGGCGCGACGCGCTTGCCGGCAAAGGCAGCGGTGACGGGGACACGGGCGGCAATACGGGCGAACATGTTGATATGGGGTTTAAGTTTGGGGTTTGAGGTGTGTTGTTGCTTGTAGAAGAATTCGGAGAGCCCAGGAGAAAAGGATTAAACTGGCGGTGGCGTGAAGGCGGCGTGATGGGGGACAGGTGACAGGTGTGGCAAACGACTGAGAGTGTCAGGAAAGAAGCGGAGAGCGATGGAGATGTGAATTGTCAAGAGTGAATGCGGGGAAGAGCAGCAAGACACCGACAAGTGTTTATATATAACGAAAGTGGGCCCCCGAGGAAATGTGTTGTTGTGGGTCCGCTCGCTCGAGCCCTCGAGGCAAGGAGGCTAAAAACAAAAAAGGAGGCAAATCGGGCGAAGCGAGGCGCGAGCGAGAAAAGTTTCAGGGCATGTAGCGATCTGTGCAGGGCTAAGCTTGGCCCTGACCGCACTTGGCGGGCCGGGGATAGTGGGTCGAGGGATCAGAGATGTGCTTGTAGAGTCTGGGGAAGCATCGGCTCTTCCTGCTGGCGCCCTACTTGCACCTTTGTTTTTGCTGGAGGGAGAGAAAAAAGAAAAAGCATGCGCAAAACAGGTCAGACGGAAGCCTCATGACAGCGCAAGTTGCCATGTTGAGATCAGGGGATTTGAGGCTCCCCGGGGTTTATCCGCCCTTTGCATCTCAACCTAATTCCGGCGCATTGCCGGCCTTCTAGATTAATCTACCACCAATTAAACTTGTCCTCGCCACCTCTAGTCTCAACACTCAACACCGCCTCAAAATAGGACTTGTGGCGGCTCCATGTGGATGTTACCAGATGGACTCCATCTAACGCAGACTACGGTTTTACCAGCACTCGCCTTCTCCCGACACGCTCTTAGCAGCTATTGTTTACAACTCGCCTTCCGCCTTCTCTTTTCCAGAGATGTCACGCAAAGCACGGCACTGGTATTAGACTGGCTTTGACCTCCAACAGATGGCCGAATTGGAGCAATCGACGATGATGCCCAGCTGAAGATGACTATGCGCGCTATTCTCATCGCAGCGCACCACGCAGCGGTGTCTGCCATACGTCCACCGGGCCCGGTACATGCCGCCTTCAAGGTGGCTCTTGTAAATCAGAAAAAGTCCCCAGACTGCTGTAAAGGCTCCACGGTTGGATCGGGTTCAAAAACAACAAAAAATCTGTAGGGCGTTACAAGGCTTGTAATGTGTCAGCTACATACTCATAGCAAAACCAACGAGTACTTCTACGCTACACCGCGGGCTACCCGACCCGAGTAAAATCTTGCCCACTCAACAAACGATCACATAAGTCGTGATATACTAGAGGGTCTTACAATACATAACCAGGCAAAGTTGGCAATGGAGCTGCAGAGATTATACAGCCATAAGCGTACGCTAGCTAGGTCGATTCGCACCAATACAATTGGGCTAATCCCCCGCCACGATTAGTCGCGAGAACCAAGCACCAGTCAGCACGCCCTTCTCTTACTAGAACTTAAAAATCTCCAGTCGATCCTTACATTTCCGCTCCTTGTTAGAATTGAGATTAGCCTTGGGAGAGGACACATTCCCATCTTCGCTCAAAATCAGAATTCATTTGAATCAACCGGCCACGGGATAACTACTCTTTTACCTACTCAACAAATCCGTCAATGAGGGCTGAACCAACCCCCAGCAGTTGCATACCGCACAAGTCACGTGTACCTTGCACTAGTGCCAAATAGGCTTAACACACGCTTACGTCATTGACCAATTCCCAAATTCCAGGCAACTACATCGTACCCGAAGAATAAGTCCAGAAAAAAAAATAGAGAGGCTACCAAGAATGTCCGCAGCCAAACCATTCCCAGCAATAACAGGTGGCTGCATCTGCAACGCAGTCCGGTACCGACTCCTCACAGCCCCACTTTACTGCTACGCCTGCCACTGTCCAGACTGCCAAAAGCTCACTGGCAGCGCATTCGGCCTCTTCCTCAGCATCGAAGCCTACAGCCTCAAGATAATCTCCCCCACTGCACCAGTCCTGGTCAAGAGACAAAAGAAACCCCCGACAACAGACGTGACGGCCGAATGCCCAAAATGCTCCGTCCAGCTGTGGTCCATTGGCGCAATGGGCGAGTCGGTGTTTGAAGTCCGGGTCGGGACGCTGGATTTCCCCGCCCTCATGGAACCAGACGTGCACATCTTTGTAGACAGTAAGCTAGATTGGGTGTGTTTACCTCCGGGCACCAAGACGAAGCCAAGGCTGTATGACGTGCATGAGATGTGGCCGAGGGCTAGTTTGAAGAGGTTGGAAATATGTATGCGCAGAGCGGAGGAGGTGAGGAAGAGAAGAATCGCTGCTGTGAGGGAGCGGAGTGCTGAGGCGACGGAATTAGAGGAGGAAGTTGCGGCAGAGGATGGCAGCGGGGAGGGCGAAAAGACTCCTACAGCTGTCGAGTTTACGGGCGGAGACGACGACGACGACGGCGACGAAGAGTTTGAAAAGAGATATAGATAGACAGAGAAGGCGCTGCAGGAGCGGTTGGAGAAGTTGAGCCTCAAGTTGGGAGAGCAGGATGCTACGAACAAGGAATCCGAGACGAGTATAGCATCGGCTGGTAGCTGATGCATGGGGTGGATTCATGTTGGGCCAAGAGTGCCAAGTTGATATCTTCACCTTTTCCAAGGGTAGGAACATGATTATATTATCGAGTCGAACAAGATTGAAGCAGAGCAAGGGTAGAGTAGGTCCATTGCTACCTTTGTCCTCGAAATCTATCAAACAATGCGCATTAATTGTCAGCGTGGAATCCATTCAGTTGTTAGCAGAAGAAGGATTATACATGGCATGTTTCCACGGCTTAGTCAGTCCTTGGACCTTCTAATCTTCAGCACTTTCTCTCATATCACCGATCATGTGCTAGTCATGAGGGTGGTTCAGCTTGGGCCTACATAGCCCTAGATATATGTTTATGCAATAATCGTTACATACTGTACAAATCATCTTCACGCAGTCGCGCTCTTGAAAGGATTCAACTTTGGCAAGAACTTTGCTACACCACTCTTGGGCTCCACTTCGGATACATACTCTGGCTCGACCTGCTCATCGCCCGCGGCCCTGAACCGCAGAGTATCCATGAGCCTGTTGACTTCGTTGCTCTTCTCAATTTCATAATCTTCGGCGCGGAGGAGCAGAGTCTCCCCGCGCGCCTTGTTGAGCTGCAGAGGCTCGTGCTCAATTTCCGCTGGCCACTTGCCTGACGCGTAAACGGCGTCTTGCATATCCACCCACCGTACGGAAACACCGTCAAGTGTGTAGGGCTTGATGGGGTCTTTTCGGAGCGCTTTGGGGAGGACGGAGCGCGCGATGTAATGATCGCGCGCTTCCGACTGGGCCTTGGCTTTGAATGCGAGCTCAAGGGTGGAGATGTCGCTTTGGTGCTGGGCAAGGAGTTCATGGTCCGCATCGACGTCTTTTTTGGAGCGGAGAGGGTCAGGGTCCTCGAGTGACTCCTGCAGGACGCGGGCTTGAATCTTCAATTCCTCCAACTGAGCCTCAGCACCAGGTTCATTTGCCGGTTCTGCCCTCTTTTTCAGATCCTCCTGTAGCTGCTTGAACTGTTCTGCTTTTCGCAATGCGTACTTGAGTTTTCCCAGGCGAGTTTCGAGACCTTCTTTAGCAGCCTTGATTCTCTTCTGATCACCCTCTTTCTGATTGTGCTTCATCCTCAGCTTCAGATGCATGGACCGTATCTGACCCTCGAGCCATTTAACGTTGTCTGCGGGCTTTTCCTTGGCCAGGCCAGCGTTGGCTAGGGCGTCAATTTGCTCCCATCGCTTGTCTAGATAGGCAGTTGCCTTTTGCTGTTGCTCCTGTTGCTCCTTCGTCTTGACGGCTCCGTGTATCCGCTGGATGCGCAGAACCTCGGCCAGGTCGGCGCTCGTGTTGGCCCGCTGATTCATGATCTTCTTCATCCTCAGCTCGCGATCCAGTCGTTTGTACTCTGGATTGGTCTTGTCCCAGGACGTCTCGTGAAGTCTTCGGAATTCACGCAACTTTCGGAACGCATTTTGGCCTTGGGTGGGGGTGGGAAAGGTGACGACACAGTGTGGGACCCATTCGTCGGGACGGAGGACAGGCGGCTTCGAGTGCTTGCCAATAAACGGAAGTTGCTCCAGATGGTGGTTCTACATGCGGTCAGTAGACAGTCGTTGGATGTGACGCCTAGTCCCATACATCAAGCAATTCCTGCAGCGAGTAGATGATCTGATTTGTCTTGGTGTTGCGGAAAATATAGATAATCTCGCCATGCTTCGCCGTGCCCTGGGGGTCTACCACGTCCCGCAGCGTGTAGGGCTTGGCGGGCGCCTGTACATGCTTTCCCGTAGGCTGTCTTCTGGCCTTTTCGTTCACAACCGTCTGCAATTTGAGGAGTTTCGGGTTGGACTGGCGCTGTACATAGGCTGCGACCCGCCGCTCGAACAATTCTTCGACCTCCGGGGTAATGCGCTGTATAGCCGTGGGAAAACTGAGGGCCTTTAGCGGCGGCTTATACCGGAGCCGGGCGAGAGAGCGAGGCATGGCCGCGGGGGTGGTGGTGATGCAATTGGCGCTGAGAGGGCCTGGTGGTGAGCAAAAGATGTGAGATCTGATTGTGCACGAGCCCGCTTCCCGCTTCCCGCAGCACCTCCGCCCGCTCCAATACGGCCAACAGCTACATGTGCAAATCACCCCAGTAAGCCCAACACCACACCGGAGCTTGGGCAACTACTATGAGCTTCCCAGACACGCAGATTGCTTCCATGAAGCCGAGCAGGGATTCCCATTGTCTTCGCCTATCCACCGGACGAGCTACATAACATGGCTGGCGATCTGTCGCAGTCGCAGTCACAGGCAGCCGGGCAGCCCGAGACTCGTCCCCCGCGCGAGCGCCCATGGCTGCTGCCTTATGTGCGTTCTGCACCGATTTGGACCGTCATGGTAGCTAATGGATTGGCTAGAATCGCAAGCTGAGGCACCTCCAAGGCATTACCCTCCGCAATCTTACCATTACGCCCAACCCCTCAAAATCGCGTGGCAAGACCATCGACGACGAAGCCATTCCGAGCACACTCAAGTCACCCACAAAGACCCTTGCGTTGCGAGAAAGTAGAGGGTTGGCGCATTCACGGTCATCGAGCGACCTCAACATTGCCGACGATGGCGCGCGCCGCAGCAACGGGGACGTACGCGAGCCAGGCAGCACCGAAAAGGAGACTCGACCCGGCTACGGAAAGGGCCCGAGGAGGCGATCTACGCTGGAATGGGCAAATTCGAGCCCTTTGACCCGCCAGAAGAAGCTGCAAGACATGACGGCAGGGCGCATGGCAGACGCCTTCTTTACCCTGCACATTGAGGGCCATGATGACCCGATTTACATCTCCGAGGTGGCAGAGAAGGCCATGAACCCCAACTTCAAGTTCTTTGATCTTGCTTCCTGTGGACCTGGTGTCACGCGACTGGACAAGCTTACCGTCAGGGTTTGGGCCAAGAGCGAGACGATGCAGGACTGGCAGTATCTCATCGACTACACGGTGCAGTTCAGGTCTCTGCAGTTCATTGGAAAATCGCTGGGAGGCTTCAGACACCCCCTTCCGCAAAACTGCATACTCTTCCACATGACAGACGGCATCTACACTAGCTTTACCGACTTGCCCGTACAGGAACGAACACGGCCCGAGCTTCTCGCTCCGCCAAAGGAGAACCCGGACGGTCGGATCCTTACCTCGTCCTCGTACGACGCTCTCATGCGACTGTCGACGCTGGATGACTGTATACAGGACGCCTTGACGACGCGGGATCGCATTGCGGACGAAATTGAAGGCATACTTGCCGCGAACAAGGAGGATCTCCGCACCGTCGACTCGGTAGCCGAAACCGAAGAGAGTCTGCGCACAGTGCAGGCAGCCGTGACATCCGAGAAGCGCCGGGTCGTGGCGGCGCGGAGGAAACGAGACGAGCTACAAGCGAGCATACAGCACCGCCAAGAGCTGATGAGATTAGGGCGCCATCAGCAGTCGGAAATTGATGCCAAGCTTCCCGAAGAACGAGCCAAGTGCACCGCCACCAACCAGCTCCTGGAGAAGACAGGCGAGGACATCACGGGTCAGAGGCGGAGGGTGTGTGAAGATCTCCTGCGAATCTTTCCCATCGAGCCGGTGCCAGGAAAGGCGCTAGCATTCACCATTCGAGGCCTTTTGTTGCCCAATTCCGTCTTTGACGATGCTAAAGAAGAAGTGACATCAGCAGCACTAGGCTATGTGGCGCAAATCGTGAGTCTGCTGTCCCTGTACCTCTCCGTCATACTGCCGTATCCGCTCTCAGTACACGGTTCGACATCGACCATTGACGACCCCTTGGCCGTCACACAGAATAACCAGAATCATCAACGCACATACCCCTTGTACATGAAGAATGTCGTGCGCTACCGTTTCGAGTATGGCGTGTTCCTGTTGAACAAGAACATTGAGATTCTTTCGAACGCTCTTGGGCTGCGGCCAGTCGACATCCGCCATACTCTGCCAAATCTCAAGTATCTGTTGTATGTCGCTACTGCCGGCAAAGGCGAGCTCCCAGCAAGAAAGGCGGGAGGTATCAAGGGTTTGCTGCGACAGGACGGACTCCTCTCTAGGAAAGGGAGCATGGACAGCACAATTACTGCGAGTAGTATCGGCACTCCGACTACTGAACTCAAGCGGAGTCTGGAGATTGCGGGGAAGAAGATTGAAACCACCAAGCCCAATGGTGCGCTTGCACATTCTGTAGGAAGTTTGCAACAGAAGACAGGCATGCATGCAGGGAGTCGGCTTCGTCCGTCCGGATGATTCCGAGATGTGCTGGTGTCGGCTTCCATCGTATAGATCCGTGACAGGTGATGCGGATCGCTGGGTTTGCCCATGTTGCGTGATATGGCGAATTAGCTGTAACTTAAACGACTATGCATCACGTAGTCTTTCAGATATGTCAGCAAGATCCAGGGTACCCGAATTTACTATTTCAGTATCCTTTTACCACGTGCTTGCTTGCTTCTTTGTATGCACGTGGTGTGCAAGTGCGTCGGGAACACTGCGGGCCGCGCAAAAAGCAGGCCTTCACCAACGCCTCTGTTTCGGCCCTTTTTGTCGTTGGAAGCGGATAAGCTCGCGGGGGCTGACAACTGACATCAACGCCCGTAACAGCATCAATCTCGTCGCTGTTGATGTCGGTGCTGATCCCTGCACCATCCATACAGCCAAGAGGCCCACCGCTCGGAGATTGGAAGGCGATCGAGTAAGGAGTTGGACCGATCCTTGGAACGACTTTTACTCTTCTACCCGTGCCCGCGACAACACATTCAAGGGCTGTCGGCTACTTCTTCACGCACTTAGTTGCAACACGGGGGGTGTTTTTCTTCTTCTTTGCTACATCTTGTGTAAACTTTAAGCTGCTTACTACACAGCCACCACGACACTGCGACTTGCCATTACGACTGCTACCATCGCCCTTGCTCGCCCACGATGACGGAGCCATTTCCTTCCCTTAACGGGGCACTGCCACACAGCCTCGTAGTCACGAGCGAAGCACGGAACGGCAGGAGGAGAAAGTCAAGTGCACTGGGGCATAATGTGCCTGGCGATGGCAACGTGCCTGCCTTTGCGACACACCGGTCGGGAACCCCGCCCATGAACAGTCCTGTTAGTCCAGTGGGTATGGACTTTGTACGTACCACCTAGCGACATTAGGTACTTTCGGTGCGCTGACTATCATGCAGAAATCAGAGAAAACTATGCGCCGGTCGAAACGGAGAACAACACGCCGCTACCTTTCCAAAGCGAAGCGCATGTGCATACGACACACATGGCTGCTCCCCCTCATTCTGGCGCTTACCATCGTATCCCTCTACCTCGTCTACCCCTACCCGTCGAACCCGCTCTCCGCCTGCCTGTTTCTCTCATACCCGCTTGCACGCGACGACCCTTTCATCCCTGCCCACGTACGCGAAGACCCCAATGCGCCGACACACTATGGAAAAGGCGGCCGGGACTTTGCCTTTGTCGGCTTCTACATCATCGTCCTGAGTTTCACCCGCGAATTCTGCATGCAGCGACTCATCCGGCCCATTGCCCTACACTTTGGCATCAAGAATCGCGACAAGCAGTCCCGCTTCATGGAACAGGCCTACACAGCGCTGTACTTCGGCATCTACGGTCCCTTTGGCATCTATATCATGTCGCGAACGCCTGTCTGGTACTTCAACACCATTGGCATGTACGAAAACTTCCCGCACCGGACGCACGAGGCTATCGTCAAGGCCTACTACCTTTTGCAAGCAAGCTACTGGGCTCAGCAAGCAATTGTCCTATTGCTCATGCTGGAGAAGCCGAGGAAAGATTTCAAAGAGCTGGTTGCACATCATGTCATTACCGTTAGCTTGATCTGGCTCAGCTACAGGTTCCATTTTACGTACATGGGTATCGCGGTTTACATTACCCACGACATTTCGGATTTCTTCTTGGCTGTAAGTCAATTTCCCACTTCACGTTGTGCACATCTTGGAATTTACACTAACGCCACTACAGACATCCAAGTGCCTAAACTACATCGATTCGCCCATCGTCGGACCCTACTTCTTCGTCTTCATGTGTATTTGGGGCTACACGCGCCACTACATCAATCTCAAGATCATCTACTCGATTCTGACTACCTTCAAAACTGTCGGCCCTTTCGAGCTCAACTGGGAAACCCAACAATACAAGTGCTGGATTAGTCAGTACATCACATTCGCTCTACTGGCGTCTCTGCAGGCTGTCAACCTGTTTTGGTGGTTCTTCATCTGCAGGATAGCGTATCGGTTCATTATCTACAAGGATGCAGATGATGACCGCAGCGAGTATGCACCAACAGACGAAGAGGTCGAGGAGAAGGAGGCGCTGCTAAAGGAAGACGTTGATGTCGAGTTTGAGAAGATTGAGGATGCGCCGAGCACCCCAGCGAATGGGACGACTGGCGCCCAGTTGGACAGCATCGGGTCGAGAGTTAAGCAAAGGAAGAGTGAGAAGCAATAATTACGAAGACAATGACAGAGATGCCGAAACGCGGTATTGATGACGGAGTTGCGGACTTGCTGGGTATGACGGCACTTGACTACCTCCACGATCTGGATCTGGGAATGTTGTATAACTGGAACATTACTTTCTCTCCGCCTTTTACCAATACTTGGTGTAATGTAGGACGGGCCTCACGATTTTTCCTCTTGAATATCTTTAATCTGCATTTTCTTGTATCAAAGTATGCCCATAGTTGCTGGGTCTAGATGTGTCATCGAAGTTCTGCAAATGGTTATATGTTATGCGTTATGGTGTGGTGTATCCCGAAACTTGATCACCTGTGTTTCACTCTGGCTTAGCTGTATTCCAGGACTCCGGGCAATGCACTACGAATAAAATCTCTAAAATGGTACAGATTCTATGAGGCTTCATCAGCTCGGAGATGGGACAATGTTACGTCAGACTGATAGAGTCAATTCCCTGTCTCTAAATCAATTACTTCCCTATCATGGGCCTCGTACTCCGCATTTGGGAACAGGCGATAATCCAAGTCAATCCTAGACTATCATCAGATCCTAAAACTGCGACAGATCCCATGGACACATACAGAAAACACGTCAAAACGGGTATCCGTGTCAGTCTCGCGATGAAGTATGTCATTGTCGCCATAAAGAAGCGACTCAGGCGCAGGCACAAGCGATTACGAGAGGAGGAGGGAGACGATATTACATGCTACTATCATGATTGTTTTTGCAATAATCAGCGTCGACGACCTCAACCTGGAAGAAAGTTGAAGGAGTTTGAAAGGGGTTGTGATTCATCTTCGTGCCAACGGGTCATGCCACTACCGTCCCTACATGTTTCCGATACAGCGTCTCGACGGTTGTGTACGGCTTCATTGTGGTGTATATCTGGTCGATTTATTTGCCAGGATTGATGGTATGAAGGAAGGCCATGAATCGCTATTTCGGAGGGTCTTGGTTGTACGAGGCGCGCTATGTACCATTACAATTTACTCGAGTAAAAGGGGTTGAGCGGCGTTTGTGGGTGTACGGGATTATGGCTAGTCAAATTGGAGGCATCGGGAAGCAATCCATTTGGAAATACAAGTAATATAGCTCCCGGATGTCGTAAAACTAACGGCCGAACACAGCTACCAACTCGAGATGTCAAGAATGAGGTGAGTTGTTTTTGAAGACCTCGGGACAAGGTGGGGTAGATAATTAGCGACGTTAGGTAACACTCCGAGGTCCCTGATCAACACTTCCCCAATGACATCTTCTTTTCCATCTCAACAACCGGTAAACCAGTGCACCGGCTGTAAGTTCAAGAGACAAGTCTTGCGTTACGGCTTGTATCCGCCCGTCGTGAGAAATGTGCATATGCTTTTCTTGATTTCCGCACTACCTCGTGGCACAACCCGAACGGGTAAAGATTAGGCATCCATCCGCCTTCGCGAACCAGTCCTTTAGTTCCAGCATGCTGTCCCCAGCAGGCAGCACGAGGATGCCTGTGCTAGTGTCTTAGCGATGATTCTTGTGTCCCTTGTTATTTTCTTATCGTGTAACAGTCTTAAGCACGTCAGATTCCATCCTTCGCTGCAGCGCACTCACACACACATACAAGAAAGATCCTCACTCAGGTACATTTGGCGATGTCCTCCTCGACCTCCAATCATGCGTCAGTACCAAAGCACAAGTATCCCGGACTTGGGCTTCCGGTGCGTTACTATGGACGTGGAGACTCTGATTCCTACCCAATTGGTGCGCATAGCGAGTGCTATGGCAGCGTATCAGACATCATTTCCGTGCGCGAGGTCGCCATGATGGATGTGATGGAGAAGCTCACCGACAAGAAAGACTGGAACAAAAAGGTGTTTGACGATAAGATCGTAGACAAGTGGCGGGACGAAGCCCTCACTATACCCGACAAGCACTTCTGGGATCTGGCCACACGTGCGAAGAGACGAATCTGGGTCCAGGGCAACGATGAGTCTGAAGTCTACGACGATCAGTTTGAGCTTGCTTGTAAGCTAGAACATATCATGGATGAGCCTACCTTTTGGACGGTAAGTAGGTGTAACCATTTATTTTTATCCTTGTCTAAATCCATCTCAGTGCGTCCAAGAGCTTCGCAGCAAGGCCAGATACTTTGAGCAATCTGGCATCATCCCCACACTCGATGTCTCTGCTTGCGTTGCCAAATCCGATACACTTGTTACCGAGGACCTTCACCGCAGGCTTTGCGAAGCTTTTGAAAAACTCAAATTGGATCATGCAGCGTCTCCGGATTGGCATCCTAAATCGAACAGCATGGTGCAGGATCTCGTGCATCCATCCATGTACCCCTTGGTCTATGGTCGAAGCCGGGGTTTCCAAGAGGAGAATGTTGGTGTAGCTGATGCTGTCGAACAGTGGGCGGGGAAGGGCGAAATCATTCCTCGAGACACGCCTGAACAGTCAACTCAGAGCGATTATCGTATTCGCAGAAATTATGTGAGTAGTATGAACGAAGTTCCGCCGGAGTACTGGTCGGATACATATCAGTGGTTGCCAGCAAATGTGGCCTTTCAAGAGGATGGTAGCGTTCGCTTTACGAGCTACGTGAACAATCTCCATCCCACCAAGTATCCTGATATCTATCGTACAATCGAGATGTTGATTGGGAAATCGATCCCGATGTGGGATCAGGTCTTGCGAATGGCACTTCATCGTCGACCAGTTGAGGAAGCTGGCCGTACGGGAACTAGAACCGGTCCACCGGTCAACGCAGAGTAAGTTTTAGAACATCATTGATGCTTATGATTGCTGACCGTGGGATTTCTGTAGCGACTTCAATGCAGATAATTGGATTCCCAATAACGCTGATGCCTGCGTCGATGCAGAGGTCACTGACAAGCAGATGGAAGATGCGGGTTACTGTGGTGACTGGTACGAGGAAGAGGAGCGATCGGAACGCATCAAGGAGGCCAAGTGGACAATTCTTCGTACACCCCGCATCCCGCCTGTTTCCTTCACTGATGTTAGCTACGCACCGCAAAGTCATAAACGTCTTGCCGACAGATTCCACAATTCTGGGCTCCAAATCATCGTCAAAATGGCATCAATCGAGCTGACACCGGAAAAACCACGCTTCTCGGGAGGCGGCTGGCATGTAGAGGGGCAAATGAATGAACGCATCTGTGCCACAGCTTTGTATTACCTGGACAGCGAGAACATTTCCGACAGCAGTCTTTCGTTCCGCATGAGAACGTCCATGTGGTTGGATGATGAAAAGGGATTCAATGTTGGGCAAGATCGTTACCACTGGTTGCAGCAAAATTACGGCACCCATTTAGGCTGTGGAAGTGGTGCACCAACCCTTCAAAACTACGGCGAAGTTCAGACGCGCCAAGGGCGACTCTTGACATTTCCGAATGACTTGTAAGTACTTTCCACAGTCATTCTGACACTGGTTAACAATTTGTAATAGTCAGCATCGTGTGTCGCCATTCCAGCTTACTGATCCCACCAAGCCTGGCCATCGCCGCTTCATCGCGCTTTGGCTTGTGGACCCCACAATGCGCGTCATATCGACTGCTAACATTCCACCTCAACAAATGGACTGGTATATCGCATCGATACTTGGCACAGACAGCAAAGCTCAGGGGAAGTCAATTGCAAAATTGCCCCCGGATCTTGTTCAGCTGTTGGCAGAGAAGAGTAATATTGATGTTACTGATGTCCGAGAGGGCCAACTACCCAAAGAGCTCCTCGATTGGGTGCGCAAGGATCTTGACAAGGATGGGAATTCTTTGCCAATGAGTCTGGAAGAGGCTGAAGAACATCGCCTGAAGTTGATGCAAGAGAGAAGTGCGTTCGTCATAACAAGCGAGGAAAATTGGCAATTGCAGACATACAGTTTTTGTGAGCACTGAATTATGTATGGGTAATTACAAAGGCAGTATGCAAAGGTAGATTGTGCTGAACGTATCTGATCATAACCTGTGAGGCGGGAGGTACAGCAACATCGACACATGGCATACTCTTCATTGATCTACCACATTGCTACTGCGTCTCTCATTAGTCTCCCATCGGTCTTTTTTTAACGTCTTGTTTTCTCGGAGTTGCTAGGCGCCACGCTCCTAAGCGACAACGGTGACGTTCCAACGGTTTCATTCCAATGCAGCTGGTACACTTTATCCTGCACCTTCGCACCATAGAAAGCACTTGCCAGAGAACCATCACTGGCGATGAGCATAGCCGTTGAGCCATAGAACGAAAAGCCAGAAGTGTCTACAGTGGCGTTGCCGGTGCCGTCATTGGGAGGAAGGAAGCCAACGCGTGTGTCGTTTGAGGATTGAGATGGTACGAAAAGAGTCACATGAGACCAGGTAGGTTTGTTCTGGCTCAGTGAGGTGTTGGGATTGCCAACGAAATGACGAGTGTCGTCCGTTTGGACTGGATGATGTTAGTGAGGAGAAACAAGGCGAGAAAATGCATGAGCTGCAACTACTGCTAAAACGTACAGGTGACCACATCAGCATTAGAACTTTTGAAAGCAGCTACGTCCCCAATGTATGCGAGGCCGTCGGCATAGAAAAGCGGAAAGCCACCCAAGTCATCGCCATATGCATACAACTGGAAAGTTGCAGTAGGAGAGACGTCGCGCTTAACGGCGCCTAGAACTGCAAGAGGAAGTGTGCTCAAAGATAAAAGACGCATTTTGAGCAGCATCATGACTGGTACAGATTGGTATATGCTAAACGAATGACAAGTATCGAAAGAGTGTGGAACTTGGACACAGGTGGGTGATTAGAGCGAGAGTGAGGGGCTATCATGGCCGTCTTAACCCTTTTATTCTCTCTGACCTGGAGATAGTAAAAAAACATTGAAAGGAAACCTACGCTCATCGGCACATGGCTCCGATGCCTACGACGAAGGGCGAAGCTCGTTCCACTTGTCAACGCGTCATTCCGAAGTTTAGGCGACGGGCCAAGGCGCATCAGCGTATGCCTAAAAAAATCAATTACCACCGTTGTACCCGTCAGGGGACTACTGATAATGATCCACTGTCCAAGGAAGCGTACGATGTCACGTAGTCTTTCGAATAGAAAGGAGGGGGCCCCATCGTGGAAACCTTAACAGGGCGTGCACGGATCCTTGTACGATCTTCTGGAAGTGGAAACAATAGCCATGCACTACTTATCGCTCCACATATGTCGGAAAAGATCGCAACGCAGGTCTATTTTAGATAGTATCGCTGGGAGGCGATGGATCACCAGAGGCCCACTTTTGTCAGATTTGACAGATGAATCGCGATATGGCCCCATCAAAACGTGTCACTATTCCTAAACCGATACAGGGAGTGGGTTGTCCCATGAACGACGTTGTAATAAACCCTGTGCGCACAGGCGGTAGTTCGAATCTTCATTCGCATATCTACCACTAGTCCGAACGAGGTCACTAGTGCGAGTGTCAAAATGCCACCGAGAGTGGGTTTCATCGTGTTTCAATAACTTGGCGAATGCGGATACTTACCGAAGTACTGCTAATGCCTAAGAAACTTCAGAGACATCTTCACACTAGGAAATCTTGGCCCGAGGCTTGAACAGTCGTCCCCTAATTCGATATCCGGCCAGCGAGTGTGGTGGGCCTTGGATGGAGTGACAGTAGTACCGTCGGCGGCAATAGTATGAAGGACACAATAACGACAAGACGTTAGGAAGTCGTGACGACATGACTCGAAAAAAAATACAACAGCAATGGGACTTATAAGGTACAGCCTCTTCACCATCAATCAGCATCATCGCATCACACTCGTTTGTCCTTTGCTCGATCTACCCACAGTCGTTCCCTATACTTGCATGTCTGCTATATTTTTAGTACTCTAATCTTTTACTATCATGCTTCTGTCTGGTGTCGCTGGCATTGCGGCCTTTGTTGGCTATGCAGCTGCCTCCCCCTTTCCTACCTCCCCCTTCACTGCAGACTTGAGGCCTAGAGCAGCCTGCAGTGGAAACACCGCGACTACCCGCTCGCAATGGTGTGACTTTTCTGTTGCCGACGACCCTTCCGTCAAAATTCCCGATACTGGAGTCACCCGCGAGTACTGGCTCGAACTCACAGATGTCGTTGTCGCACCAGATGGTGTATCCCGATCGGCAATGGCTGTCAATGGATCGATCCCTGGGCCGACTCTTATTGCAGATTGGGGTGATCAGGTCATTGTGCATGTCACAAATAAGCTGACAACATCCAACAATGGCACGAGTATCCATTTCCACGGGCTCTGGCAACAGGGTACCAACGAAAACGATGGTGTGAGCTCTATCACTCAGTGCCCCACGGCACCCGGAGAGTCAATGACCTACAAGTGGAGAGCGACACAACACGGGTCTACTTGGTACCACTCACACTTTGCCTTGCAAGCTTGGCAGGGTGTGTTTGGCGGCATTGTCATCAACGGTCCTGCAACAGCAAACTACGACGAAGACCTGGGCATGCTTTTTCTCAATGACTGGGATCACCAGGTATGCTATTATTTGCAGCTTGTACTTACCAGAAACTAACATGAAATAGACGGTTGATGAGCTCTACCTCCAAGCTCAGCAAGTCGGCCCACCAATTCTTGACAATGGTCTCATCAACGGCACAAATACTTTCGAAGACGGTGGATCTCGCTACAACACGACCTTCACTGCCGGAAAGACTTACCGCATTCGCCTGATTAACGCTGCCGTCGACACTCACTTCAAGTTTATGATTGACAATCACACCATGAGCATAATCGGCTCTGACCTCGTCCCCATCACACCGTACGATGCAAACGTCGTCAGCATCGGCATGGGCCAGCGCTACGATCTCATATTCACCGCAAACCAGCAAGACATCGCCGACAAGTTCTGGATGCGTGCAATTCCCCAATCTGCGTGCTCGGAGAACGGCAAACGAGACGACATCCGCGGCATAGTCTACTACGACGGCGCTTCAGCTGGCGAGCCAACAACCGAAGCCTTTGACTTTGAAGACAACTGCATCGATGAAACCAAGAACATTGTACCTTTCAACCCCATGACCGTCGGCGCCAATCCTTCGTTGACAGCCGATGAGCCTGTCGCCGTGGGATTCAACGCCAACAACCTCTTCCGCTGGACACTCAACAGCACCACCATGGTTGTACAGTGGAACGACCCGACGCTCATGCAGATCATGTCAGGTGACAAGTCGTTTGAAAAGTCAAACGCGGTCGTGGAGCTCCCAAACGCTGACGAGTGGGCTTACGTGGTCGTCTCCACCACCATACCCGTGCCGCACCCTATCCATTTGCACGGCCACGATTTCTACGTCGTTGCCCAAGGCACCGGCGCCTATACCGACGATGTTACCCTGAATCTCGATAACCCGCCTAGGCGCGACACTGCCATGCTTCCCGCTTCTGGCTTCATGGTCATGGCGTTTCAGACGGATAACCCAGGTGCTTGGTTGATGCACTGCCACATTGGTAAGTAACACACATACATGTTCCTTGGCCCCCTTCCTATCACGGAATCTTCACTAACGATGAAAAAACAGGATGGCACACATCTGAGGGCTTCGCAATGCAGTTCGTCGAGCGAATGGACGAGATTGCTGCAATCACGAATAAGGACGCCTTGTCGAGCAACTGCAATGCTTGGACGTCGCATAGCGAAGAGTTTTCTATTGAGCAGGATGACTCGGGTGTATAAAGCGAGAGCGAGAGTGAGGAGTGAGCGTTTTACGATTGGTTCTCTTCAGCCCCCCCTCCTTCTTTGCTGTAATATATAATGAACGTGAAGATTCCCTTTTTGAACAAAACATGGAGTTGTATGGATGGATGGAATGAAGATTTCTTTTCGTTTGGAAAGAGGAATAAGCACGTGTTTTTTAGTACAATGTATCCCTATGGACACAGGGTAGATATAAGTGAAAACGTCGATTTTTAAGGTTCATCAATTTATATGATTGTTGCATACAACACTGTTCGTACCCTTAAACATCCGCTAGTATCTTCTTTCTTTCCAGGCGAGACGGCAGATGACTGCTATTAAGAAAATTCAGTGCTTGTCAGTACCGAAACTTGCATGCTACACTAAACAAATTTCTGTCCCCAATGACAAAAAAGCCTGTACAACTTATTACCATCTACTGAGGGTATTGATCTGAGTTTAAGAGCCATCTTCAAAGGCCTAGGAAAGTATAACTGATAATGTGCCCAGGTTAAGGGCTAGAACCAGACAAGATCTCTGCTAGCGCCCAGGTAATGTAATCTACGCACTGTGGCCAAGAAGCCTGTAGTAAAGCACAGTTGTTGCTATTTCTGGAATGGTCCAGAATATATATAATCCTAGTCTGTCTCGCAAATTAACCAAAGCAATGCGGTACTGTTCTCTAAATTTAGTTTTATTGCTGCAGCAATTTCTGCAAGTGAATTAGCGCACTGCCACTCTAGGGTGCAGGTCTAGCAACAAGTCACACAAGATGCGGGGTAGTCATGTAGCTATCACACGCACACGAAATCTGTTGTTTATTGTCTTCCTCCCGCACGACCTCAGCTTACAGTGTCTGGGGCGCTCCAGGTCAAGAAAGCGAATATGACCTCTAATCCAACCGACCGCCAACAAGCCGATAACGATCTGCCGTCCGAACTCGATGAAACGATCCACCGCATGATCCTTGATGATTCCCTTGACATTGTGCGAAAGCAGGAGGAAATCATGCAACACCTCCTGAGAGATCTAGAGTTTTTCCGCAAAAAATTCAAAATGTCTTTGGAGTACGACAGCGGCTTGGCAGACTATTGCGAGGAGGTGGCAGAGGGGGTGACGTGAGATATGAGATCTGGTACAGACGACGGAGATGGAACAGTCAAGAAACAAACATTAGTGGATTGCATCGGGTACAGGATGGCCATGGACAACTTTCAAATGGGTTTCGATAAGACAAAAGACCAAATCGAGAAGATCTGGAAGGCTGCGGGCATGAATCCCCTGGTGCTGCTGGATTACGAATTGGAAGGTTTGGAGAGAGGCCGCAAGGCTGCAGCCCAAGAGTAACAACATGTGTTGCGTAAAGGACGGTTTCGTAGCTACTGCAGCACTATCGCAATACGCCCGCGCCACGGGGTCCCTCCGCGGCTCCGCAGCTTTGCCTATCATCTATGTACCTAGCTCTGTCGCAGATCTTTTGCGCTTACATCCACGCTTTCTCTTGCTTTTGTGTGCAGTAGCTTTCTCTTTGGTATCATGCTTTGCTCGTGCCTCCTCGAGGTCCTCGTAGCTCATTACCTTCCTAGGTCTGCTTTACTACAGCTCTACTATGTAGTCTTTATCCCTCGTAATAGTTACAACATAGGTAGTGTCTAACCTTTTAGCCTCACTAACACGCGCGCAAGCCATTCACAGCCCTATGGTGGGAGTGCGAGGACGATTAATGCAACGTCGGCACCCCTGTCGGTACTTTCTAGGTAGTTAGTGACACGAGTGAATCTAGCCATCACAAAACGGCGTTAGTTCATTTCATGTAATCAATCATCATCTGTAGTATAAACCACAACAAGCCCTAAGCCACGCCTGTAGCTAAGGGTTATATTAAAAATAGATTGTAAGCAATGTAATCACAATTCCCCAAAGTTCGTCTGTGCGAGCCGTTGAAAACTATTTAGCCCCCATCAATGCTATTCCACACCATCAAATTATGGCTTCGTTTAGAGACAGAACTACCCCGTGGGCTCCAGTCCAGCGCTGGAATGCCCACACTGTATTTGTGCAATGTCCTTTCTGCACAAAGATTCATACTCACGGCTTCGGTGGCAGCTACAGCAGTATCCTCCGCGCATCCCACTGCAACAATAACTCTTCTCTATCATTTCCATCTTATCGCTTTGAGTATCCTTTCTCAACGAGTGAAGGTACCGTAGCGTACGAGATTGACAAGTATGCCCGCTACTTTGTCGCACTTGGAGCAAAAAGAGATAGAGTCAGAGGGGGAAATGCTCGAAAAGGCCCTAGATGAACTTAACCTGGAGGTGGAGAGAGCCTTAGACAGTAAGAGTTGGGAGCAAGCTACAGAAATGATTACAATTGGTATGGAAGATGAGACATTTCGTCGTCTACATGAGGTTTATGGAGGGGAGGATACATTCACCCTAAAGAGGTTGGATCATGTTGTGAGTAGGATGATATCAATTGGAGATTCCGAATATTTGAAAGATTATCTGAATACCAGTTGTGAAGCCAGTATTCTTATACTTGGCATCGATGACGGTGGCAAATCAGCCTTGAGTTTGGCAGCTTGCGAGAAGTATTCCAATGTTGTTAAGCTTCTGCTTGACCACGGAGCCAAACCCGACCATCAAAACAATGACGGTAGAACTCCCTTAATGGAGGCTGCATTTTGGGGACGGATTGAGAATGTCAACTATCTTCTGGAGCATGGTGCAGATAGGAAGCTTCGCGATATCCATGGTCAACGGGCCTCTGATCTTGCGGAGTCGTCCATGCGAAACGATGAAGAGCGCTATCGGCGTTCCGGTGGAGATTTTCAGGTGTACCGAGAGAACACTTTCATTGCCAATCAAGCCCGGAGAGTGATCTTCGAGTTGCTAAAGGACCCGAAAGAATCCCTGAGTAGAGCAACATCTACATGCGACCGAGCATTTGAGGCGCACTCCTTTAAAAACACCGGTCGAGGAACCATCGAGCTTATTGCACCGATCGAGGAGTTCCATGTTCAAAATGAGTGGAAAACAATCGCTTCTCTACAACGCCCGTCAGATTTCCCTTTCATAGCGGCCATGAGCGGCTGGAGTCATGGGCAGGCAAGGGTCACTGTATCAGGGAAAGAGTGGACAGCCGAGGTTATGAAGATCTCCTCAACCGTGCGTCATCAGCTTCCGATACATAAGCAACGAGACCAAGGAGAAGAAGGCCGATATTTTGCAAGCCATGCCGAGAAGCAACTTGTTGCATATTTCATCAGCAAGCACTTTCTCATCAAGATTGAGGATGACGAGCTTCTACAAAGTGCGAGGCCACCTGTCTTACTTAAGCAGGCGACAATACTTGTAAGCCGTCCTCCGTGTGACGATTGCTTGCAGTTTATCGAAACTGTAAATATGGCTCTTAGCCTGATGATTTCAGTCCTCGACCGCTCTGAGAAATAACTGCCCACCAAGAAGCGTTGGTATCTAGTACTCTATTACAAGCGTAACAACTTCAAAAGTTGGGAACCTTTTCGTGATCTCCAAGAGTACGTCTATATAGCTCCGAAAGCTGGAGGTGTATTAACAGCTGTACGCAAACAGGGTTTATGCGGTTGAAAAGAATCCAGAATCAATGACGAAACCATCGATAGCATGGCCAAGTAGGCAGTAATTTTCAGATAGCACAGCCATGATAGGTGTAAAAATGGCTAAAGAATGGTAATATACTAGCTGCAACTTGAAAAACTCGTGTGGGAGTGACTTAAGATCTCTAAATAGTATAGTCAACTCGTTACGGGTTGGTCTTGTTACATAGTGGGGGATATTAGCTTTGCACTCTTCAATTTAACGCAGATGTGTACTTTTGGAAACGCGATAACTAGTGGTGATTCGAGGTCAGCAAGCAAGCCAGCAAATAGATGAGATGGTAAACCGAGAGAATTGGTAACAGGTACATTAGAAAAGAGGAGAAGACGACGAAAGAAAGAACTAGTGTATTGAACATCTACAGCATTTCCTCGACAAGGTCATCGTTAGGGTTGTGTATGGGCTTGCTAGGTTCAGAGACCACTGACACATAATGCGTACCCTTGCTAGGCTCTGAGAAAACCTGCACATCGTGCTTGAACGGACAGGCAGGATTGGTGCAGCCATATGGCTTCTGTTGATGTTTGCAAGGCAATTCTGAGTTAGGTATCCTTGTCGTCGTGCGAGACGTTGATGCGGCGAAGCTGAGCAGCTCGTTCAAGCCGCGTTCCATATCGGGTGCGGGGTGCGTTGGCGGCTGCCACTGTTGTTGCATTGATGAAGGCTTGGGTGGGGCATTATTTTGAATGCTCGGTGGTGGGAACGCTGAGAAAGGGTTCGGTGCGTGCGAAGCCTTTAGCAAAGCATTACTTGATTTTCTCTGGGTCAGGAAGATTGGGTCATGGCTGTTTAGGCAGATGTGTGCTGGATATATGCAGGAATCTTTGATGAACATTGGGCAAGGCTTGTGGGCATACGTGCATTCCTCATCGTTCTTGTTGCACTTGCCCCTTTGATAGTTCTTGCAGGCCTCTTTCTTTCGCGGATTCAGCTTATTGGGTGGCTTAGGTGTACTTCCTGGGCGTACCTGCGCATACAAGTGATCGTGCTTGAAGTGGCTGTTCTCCCCCTCTTTGGCTTCCTCAAGCCTCTTTTGCGATGGCACAGTGAATCGCTGATGGTCATTAGTAGGGTCGATTTGACCCTGCATTGCCAACTCTTGAGGATGATTGAGTGAAAAGGGAACAATGGGTGTCGGAAATGGAGCATGGCTAGATATGGTGTTACTGTCATAACGAATGGGACTAACCGCTGGCATATTCTCTACTAATATTCTTCGCTCCAATGGTGTCGACAATTGCTTGTCATCAAAATTGGGCAAGGATACCTGGGCCCATGGATTAGGTGGTGAAGGAGGACTGAAGTCAATACTCATCAGGTCGGACTGTTGAAACTGTGGTGGCATGGGGTCAAATGACTTGAAAAAAGGATCGTGACTGTTGTAGCAACGTGCTCCGAATTTACACAAGCCTTTCATCCACTTCCTGCAAGGTTCATGCTTGCGCTTGCAGGTTTTACCATGTGGGCATCTGCCTGCTTTCCAAGCAGGACAAGCCTCCTTGAATATTTCATCTGCTGCTGGTTGATGCTGCTGCAGGGAGAAATTGTTGCCGTTGGACGGAGCAAACTGAAGTGGCTGTGCCGGGTCGTATAGTCCAGGTCTAGGGAAATAATTTTGGGCAAACTGTGTCGAATTTTCGGTCTCGAGTGGGGTTTGGCGGATATCTTCCATTGGTAATGGTAGATCAACAGGTTCGGGGTCGTGTGAGTTGCTAAAGTTGATGAAAGGATGATGGAATCCATTCAGATTGGTAACAATGGAATTACTAAGGGAAGTTCCGAAAGTGCTTTGGGGCTGGAGAATGCTACTTCTGGCCGTGCTATTACTGCTGAGTGAGGATTCCACAGGCTGGTCGAGGGCCCTGGACTGATTTGGAGGATCTATAGTTGTTTGGGCCTCGTGGATTGCGATTTGAGCCTTTGCAGCCGATAGAGCTACCTGGAGGTCTGCAATCTCTTTTGCATTGAGCGCCATTTGCTGTTTATAGGCATCTTCGCGCTCAGTGGCTGTAGCGGCATCTTTCTGTTGCCTCTTGCTCTCTTCTGCGCTTTGTTTTGCTGCAGCGTCTTCAAGTACCTTGATGCGATGCTTGGCTTCTTCGACCCTTGCATCTACTCGCTGGATTGCTTCCTGACTGAGTTTCTCCTGCTCCTGGAGCTTCTCATTCTGCAGTCTTAGTCGGTTGGCCTCTACTCGCATGTCTCTTTCACGACGCTCAATATCTTTCTCCTGTTCTTTTTGCCGGCGTAACTGTTCTGCGATCTTTTCCTGAAGCCTAGCCACAGCTTTGGTATCAGCATGATTCTCAGGAGATGGACCGATATCCGCTTTCTCTGCCTTTGCTTTAGTCACTGTTTCAATCTCCTTCTTCAGCCTCTCCTTCATCGATACTCGGACATCAGGATACAACTCCATGTTTAGAGGCGGAATGACGAGCCAATTCTTCACGTCCTCAACGTGACTGATCAGGTCGCCAAGAAGTTGGTAGGGCTTGCGGCCAGCGATCGACCAACTCAACCAAGTGAGACATTCCATCGGCAGTGGCGTATAAGGCATAATACCTCGCCACTTGGTTCCGCCGGCAAGGGAACTGTGCAGACCAACAACGCGATTGCGCATGGCAGTAATGAAGTCGTGATTGACCGGACGGTCGCTGTTGTAAAGTTCATCTATAGCCTCCAAATCTTCCCGCACGCCGCTGTAATGCGCGACAAAGTCTTTGACCAGTGAGATCTTTTCGGCCCGTGTCCACGGGGGATTGCCTGTGAGACGAGGGATCATGTGACGAGCTGCTGTGCTTTGCTTAAAAGTTCGTTTGGTGTACGCGTGAGTGAACAAGTCAAGGAGATCTTGTCGGAAGTCTTCAGCAACGTCTTCTGTATGTGCAGGGAGCGCAGCCTCATGTAGACGCGACGCATATGCGCCGAAGCACATTTTAGCCATGTACTAATGGGTATCAATACTTGAATCCAATATTGCGCTCCCTTGCATACCTTTGGGTTATATGTGCTTGTGTTGGAGCAGCTCTTCTTTGAGTGGGATTTAGCTACGCTGTTGTTTTGATATGTCTGAGACATTGGGTTAGCTTGAGAAATATATATGAAAGGCCGCTGTGGGGGTCGCATACTGGGTTTGGCTTGTCGACTGGGGCTGCTCGCTTCCTTTTTTCGCCGGCCATTGAGTTTTTGTATGGCTGGGAGGCTGCACGGTTGGTCGCAAGGGATTGAGCCATGGTAAATATGTTCTCCGAAGGCTTCGAGTATCTTACTATTGGAATCGACGGCATGGTTTTATGTGAGATCAAAGCGGTTGGTTGTGATGGATACAAAGTATGGGTTTGGGTCGCGCGAGATGGTGAGCTGGAGAGCTTGTGATTTGGGTACTGAGCTAGGCTGTAAAGTCAAGTAGGCATTGCACAGTCACAAAAAGATGGAACTGTGTGCGTGGTAGTTGGGCTCGTGCAGCGAAGATTTGTGGTATTTGAGGAGACAAAGAGGGGCGTGTGACAGGGCCTGGAGAGAGCCACCGTAATACTGGGTGAAAGGGCATGACAATAGGAAAAAGAGCGTGAGAATACGACAAAGGGCATGACAATGGGACAAAGCGGAGAAGAATAGGCGAAAGAGGGACCTGATCAAGTCTCACTTGAGAGACAATGAGTACGTGTAGGGTGAAGAATGACTCCCGTATGATGACTGAACACCCGAGGTATAGTTGACGTGAATACGAAGAGAGATGTAGAAACAAGTGGAAGAGACTACGATGACTGCGAGTAGTAGCAAATACCGTGTCACACATCCAGGCACTACGACAACCAAGTGCGCTTGTGATGATTGTTGGCCGCAAACTTGCATTGCCTTTGTCTGGAATGGCCATGTACGGAGAAGACAGGACGAAAAGGCAACAACGGCGGAAGCTCGGCGGCGGCCCTGTGCTCTGGCCAGAGTCGTCCCGATGGTTGCCAAGCCGTCGGAAGACGGCGGGAGATGGTGGGGATCAAAGAAGAGACGGCCAGGGTTGAGGATGGCCGTGTCTTGTCGTTGATGGTCGGTGGTTGGTCATTGGCGGGTGGTAGTTGTTCGGGAGTGGTTTTACTCGGGAGCGGTGCGGGCGCTAGCGTGATCTGGCAGGCACGGGAACCAGAGAGGAGATGGAGGCGGAAAGGAACGACCAGGGGGCATTGTCCATGTTGACTGTTATCAATTCACCATCGCGAGAATGCGGAACCCCGTCGCGTGCGTCTCCTGTCGGTCGGCAAAGCAAAAGTGCATCCACGAGGACCGGCCACCGTGCGACAGGTGCAAGCAGAGCGGGCGCGCTGAGCTCTGCCAGTTTCCAGGTGCGTGTGCTCACCTGCCACGGCCCCTACCATGACTTACTTACACCCTCTCCTCCAGCGCCAGGGACGAGTGCAATCCATCGCAAGCCCAAGCGGCCACGGCTCTCGGAAGACGCAGGAGAAACGCCGCCCTCGAATCCTGCCAGTGCAGCAACCAGTATAGCGCCCCATACAAGCCGCAATGACGCACACGTGCCGAACGGCACCAATGCCGCTGCACACTCGTCGCCGAGCGCGGCATCAGCGCTGCTCGACGGCCTGGATCCCTTTGAGCTGCTCACGGACGAGGTGAAGAACAGTTATCTGCGATGCTCGTACAAATGGAGCTTCCACCACACGCCCACGCTGCTGCGCCGGATCCGCGACCGCACGCTGGAGCCGTGGATGGTGTGGGCGATACTCGCACTCGCCATTAGGTATGCACGTCTTCCAGGCTTTGCACGACGGCGCTGGGCTGGCTGCCCACCTGTCCGCCCGAGGAAACCAGCGAGCTAACAATGTAATGTGTGTGCAGATTCGTGCAAGAGCCGCCCGCGCCCTTTAGTACTCAGACGGCGGCCAGCAATGCCTATGCCGCCCATGCCCGCCAGATCCTGCAGCAGGACCTCGAGACACCCTCCATCAGCCGCGTGCAGGCGCTGTTGATGCTGACGGGCCATGACTGGGGCGCCGGCAACGGGAGGAGGGCGTGGATATACCTGGGCATGGCCATTCGTCTGGTCGAGGTCATGGACTTGACGCGCGAGACGGGCATACCACGCAATCGCGTGCCTACGCGCGAGGAGTTCATCGAGGCCGAGGTACGCCGCCGAACTGCCTGGACCTGCTTCCTGATGGACTCGCTCCTCAGCGGCGGCAAGGGACGCAAGAGGTCTCTGACGGCCGCCGACATGTCCATCCAGCTGCCCTGCGAGCGCGAGGACTTTGTCTTTGGCGAGCCCAAGTGCACGCCCCAGCTTGACAACACGCAGCGCATGCCCCCCGTAGCACTGCCAGTGGGCGAGATTGGCATCATCGGCTACAGCATGCGCGCGGCCAACATCTGGGGCAAGGTCGCGCGCTGGGCCTGCTCCGAAGACCTGAAGAGCGAGCTCCCGTGGGCGGCCACGTCGCAGTTCCAGCACCTCATCTACGAGCTCGAGGCCTGGAAGACGTCGCTTCCCCAGCGCCTGCACTACGACCTCTTCACCCTCCACAGCCACAATGCCGTCGAACAGGGCCAGGCCTACTGCTACATGCACTGCATACACTTCATGAGCTACATGTTCCTCCATCGCGCCTACCTCCCCGTCCTGGGTCCACAGCAAAACGACTCTGGCCCCGAAGAGACGCCAAACTCGTACGCCGAGCACAGAGACATGTGGAAGCGGTGGGAGAAGTCATCCCGCAAAGCCCTCTTCAAAGACTCGGTCATGGTCCTGGAAATGCTCGAGGAGATGCGTACGTTCGGCGTCTACTTTCTGCGAGGCTTGGTGCCGTGGATAGGCTTCACCATTTATACCGCCGTCGGCGCCATGCTCTACTCGTTCAACTTCCCGAGTAACGAGGATGACCCTCGGTGGCAGGAAAAGGCGCGCAAATCCGTAATTCAAGGCTGCAACTTCCTCAAGGAGATGAAGACGCAGTGGCCAATGGCAGAGACATGGTTCGACACAATCAGGCGCATGCAGGCATACTACCGCTCCATTCTCGGCCAGGACGGGCCAGCCTCACCCGAAGAGCGGCAAGCTCTGCGCCATGCGATGATTGACTATGGCGCACTACAGCCGTCGCCAGTACAGAAACCAGCCGATTCGCACCAAGCAAACGACTCAATCATGGCCGGCGCCTCACCATCACAACACCCCAACGACGTAGGCGCTCGCTTATCCCTAATCCATCACAGTCATTTGCTAACCTGCTTGCAGCGCAAGCCAGTGACTACCAAAATCACGAATTCACAAATCACAAGCCCCATGCCCGTATCAACGCCAACGCCAAACAGCTACGCAAACAATTTCCCATGGAGCACACCACCAGCCGTGCCACCATTGGAGGCCGATGAGACATTTAATTTAGACTCCTTCGACTTGACAAATGAAGAGCTGGAGGCCATGGTGGCGAATGCCACACAAGACTTCTGGGCGAGTTTCCCAGGTGAGGTGGGTGTGGGATACTAGCAAAAGTCGACCCGGGCCCAGGCAGCCAGTCACCGTCCATGGGCAGAAACCAGCAGTGCATGCTTCGCTTTATTCCACTTTACCATTCGCATTCTAAACTAATGAGCCGTACCCCCAACATATTATCTACCTATTTTGTGACCAATGGTCCGTTCCTGTCTCCAATGACTCCTTGGTTCTTGCTTACATTTGAGTTCAGCGCGCGGTTCAAAGAGACGACAGTCATTGCAGCACCATCTACTCTGGAATAATATGGTCCTTGGCGTCGACTCCCGCTTTCCATCGATAGGTAGATGCGACATGTTCGTCTAGAGGGCCTTTCTGTCCCTTGGTCGCATAAAAGTTCTCTCGATACGTGCCATTGGGAACTGCGTAATCGTCCCAAAACATCCCACGCTTCTTCAGCTCTGGAAGTAGTAGCTCCACAACATCCTTGAACGACTGGGGAAAGAGTGCATAGGCCTGCGCATGCATTAGCTCAACACTAGTAGTGCCCCAGCAGCATTCCGACTTACGATATTGAAACCATCCACGTCGGCTTCTTCGACCCATGTCTGGAAGCCATCCGCTACTTGTGAAGGCGTTCCGACGAACAGGGGGCCAATACCGCCAATGCTAATGTGCTCAGCCACCGTGTGCTTGGTCCATTTGGACGTACCGGGCGAGAAACGAGCAAACCCTTCCACTGTCGACCGCACTGCATTGCTCTCAACATGTCGCAGCTCCTCCTCGTCGCCATATTTCCCCAGGTCGATCCCCGTCCAGCCGCAAAAGAGTGCTAGTGCTCCCTCCAAGGATGCATACTTGCGATAATCGACCAGCTTCGCCTGCGCCTCCTCTTCCGTACTGCCTAGGATGGGGGTGGCAAGAGCCAGAAACTTGATGCTTCGTCCATCTCTCCCAAACTGCGTTGAGGCAATGTCTCTAATTTCAGCAATATTCTTTGCGCACACAATGGGCGCGTGTGCGGAAACGAAGATTGCTTCTGCATTTTGCGCCGCGAAAGTTTTCCCTGCTTTTGAGGCGCCCGCTTGCAGGATCAATGGCGTTCGTTGTGGACTAGGCTGGCAGATGTGCGGTCCGGGTACTTCAAAGTACTTGCCTTTGTGGTTTATCTGTCGAACCCGGTCTGGCACGGTATAAATTCCCTTCTTTCGATCAAGCACTACAGCATCGTCTCTCCAGGATGACTCAAGGAGCTTATACATCACCTTGACGTACTCCTCAGCTTGGGCGTAACGTTCATCGTGCTGCCCAAGTTAGCGACGAATCGTCCCAAACAAACGCACCTACTGCCAACTGTTCCTTCATGCCCATATTCCTCGCGGCGGAATCTAGATAGCTCGTCACGATCTAACATGTTACTAGGCATCTTTGTGGTTTGAACGCATTTGCTGCTTACATTCCATCCCAGTCTATCAAGAGTCAGTAACCAAGTGCGGGGAATAAGCATAGGACACATTGCCAACATACCTGCCCTTGGTCAGATGGTCGACGGTAGAGAGTCTCCGTGCCAAATGATATGGCTGCTCGTAAGTAGTCGACACTGTCACACCGAAACCAATGCTCTTTGTCGCTCCAGCCATTGCACTGACTACGGCCAGCGGCTCATTGACCGGCCACTGAGCACCGGATGTCATTGCCGCATCAAGATTGCCATTGTATACATCATAGCCACCAAGCACATCAGCTATGAAGATGCCGTGGACCTTGGCTTTCTCAAGTAATTTCGCGAGGTCTACCCAGTGGTCGAGGTCGTTGAATTCGTGAGAATGATCATCGGGGTGTTTCCATAATCCTGGCGACTGATGACCACTGCCTGCATGGCACTTCGAATTAGCTTTCCAACACTTTTGTTCTTGGTCAATCAGTGCGTGGCGAGGTAAACTAAAGATGCCAGGAGGCCTTGCATAGTCACGTGAACTTACACATCTCCACAAAGGCATTGATGATCAACTTCTTGCTGGGCTTGCCTCTGCTACTCTTCCGCTTTCCATTCTTCGCGACTTCACTGCCATTCTCTCGCTTCCTCTTTGCCATGGTTGGAGATTGTGGGGGTTTCGGAAGTTTGCTGGTCAATGTCGCCGAGACAGATGGTGGTAGGTTGATGCGGATGGTGTGCTTTCAACCGCCTTTAACGCCATCGCTTATCTGCAAACCCCAACAACATCCGAGTGGGGTGAAAGCTGCCCGGCTCACGGCTTGCCAACTGTTCTCTCCGATATAGGAACTACTCCACTACTGCAGTACGTGTTGTTGGCAATGAAAATCGGCCCTTCGTCGCCATCTTACCCCGCTACCGTGCCACGCCAGACTACTCCACAATTGCGACAATGCTCTTACTCCACCCAATGTTTCCTCACAAGCACGCACGCTTTTGGAACGCATGCATACCCTTGCCTAGCTCACAATGCGTAATGACGACCCCTTATGATGTGAAGGATGTTGCGTGGGTTGGCCGGCAGTCAATCCGTGTAGCATGACTTTGGCGTGGGTGTTTGACATCCGGACAACTTTTGAACAATCCCATCCAAGTCGGAAATATCACTATTAATCATGGCACTATCGAAGAAACGCACAAGAAGTTCCGCAGTACGGTCCCCTACGAGATCATTGCCTGAGAAGAGGATGAAAGTACAACACGAATTCCAGCGAAGAAAATCAATACCAGCGCCGCCTGAACGACAGCATGCACTGCTGTTGCATGCAGCTCGTCGGCCATATGACCTGGCCACAAGTCATGCAACTCCAGATATCAAACTTGGAACTGAGCTGTTGGTTAGAGTGGAAGCCATAGGACTAAACCCAATCGACTGGAAAGCACCGTAAGTCTTGAACATGGTAGTGGCGCAACTCTTGCATCTACTTCTGCTAACACGCCAAAAGTGATTTTGGGTTCGGCATCCCAACGCTACCATACATAGCAGGTCGCGAGTTCGCCGGTACCGTTGTCAAAGTAGGAAGCGCTACGTCCTCTCGGTTACAGCCTGGCGACCTTGTGACGGTACCGTCGACCGATTATCGTGACCTCCGCAAGGCTGCTTATCAACAATACAGCATCGCATCATCATTCAACACCATCCGTATTCCACGAGACATCTCCGTCAATGCTGGTAGCATCCTTGGTGTGGCCTTTGTGTCAGCTGTGCTCGCCTTGGGCATATGCATGGGCGTGAATTTTGACAGTATCGAAAATGGCCCCAACCTTCTCGAAACGGTGCGAAATGTAAATCCTGAAGCGCTTCCTGCCGATATACGTCAAGAATGCCTCGCCAGCATTTCGCACACGGAGCGCGCAAAGCCAGGAGATTTTCTCGTGGTCTGGGGCGGCAGCTCAACCTGCGCACACGTTGCAAAGCAACTCGCACGTCTCGCCGGACTCAGAATCATCTCTGTAGTCGACACGGCGAAGCATGGGCTCCGCCTCTCGGCCACAGAACACATCCGCAGCGATCTCATCGTTGATTCGCACGACCCACAGCGAGCCATCCAAATCATTCGGGCAAGCACAGGCGACAACGCACGCTTCGGCTTCGATACAATTGGCAAAGAAACGGCTGCTCACCTCCTCAGCTCGCTTACTCACCCCAACCAGAATGCCAGAGTACCAGGTCGTGCGGGTGCCAAGCCGCCAACACCGCCATCTACACCGCTCGAGGAGAAACCGCAGACACTGCGCTCACACCTAGTGGGTATGACTGGTTTGCCCAAGACTGATATTCCAGAGGGCGTTGTGCTGCATAGCGTTCCCATTAAGCTTTATCACGAGGTGGCCGAGGTAGGTGAGGAGCTGAGTGCATGGTGTGAGCGGTTGCTGGTCAAGGGCCTTTTGGTGCCGCCGGACGTTGTGGGGGTGGTGAAGGGGCTGGATGGGATTAATGGGGGACTGGATAGAATGAGAAGAAGGGAGATTAGTGGAGGCAGACTTGTTGCTGTACTTGATCAATGATGAGAAGTAGTAAACCCTCAAAAAAAAGTGATGGAGTCACTGTAGAGATGGGCACAGGGCGGTATCTTGTATTTAGATGTATTTAGGACGATTGCAGCCGTACATAACAGATTCGAATTATATACATATTTACGATTTCTCAGGTTTTACGCGAAGTAGCTCAGGAAAACTCTTCGTCTACAAACCATCTAACAAAACACCCTCCATTACCGCCCATACCTCACAACTTGGCCACATCCACAGTTGCTCCATCCTGCGCAAGGACCCCTTCGTCGACCTGCTCGATTGCCGTCGGCCTTTTCCCAAACTCCCTCACCACCAACCAAGCCGGCCAAACGGCGACTCCCCAAAGCGCAAAGTTCCAATAAACGGCGCCCACTTCGGCAAAGAGCTTCAAGCTCGTAATCCCATAGCTCACCGCCTGCCACGCGCTCTCGGTGCCCCTCAAAAGCGCCGCATACCTAATGACCTGCTCCTCGTCCTCTGCCAGATTGCCAATGACAAAGTACAGAAACAGGTAGTTGAGCTGGAAGCCGACGGTCAGGAAGATGAAGACGGCGAAAGCGCGGCCGAAGCCGTCAGACGTCCAGTCGTACGTCGGCTGTGAGCCGCGGAACTGGGTGACGAGAACAGTGGCCCAGATCCACCATGCGCCCTGCAGTGCGGCGATGAGGGCAAACGAGGTGCGGGCACGGGTGCGCAGGGCAATGGATGTGCGGTCGAGGTAGGCGCCTAGGACGTTGCCGCAGATTACAGCGATGATGCCTGAGAGGAAGGAGCCGAGGGCTCTGGCGCGGACTGTGAACCATACTATTTCTCTTGTTTAGTCTCATTGATTTCGTGGTATCTTTCTGGAATCGAAATGTAAGGGGAAGGCAAGGGAAAAACAAACAAAAATAAATAAAGGAATGACTTACAAGCCAGATAGGTGAAGTAAACAGCTTCGGAAAACACGGCCTGCCCAATCCACAAGAGAATGAGCAAGAACTTCTTGGTGCAGAATAACCTCGCCGTCTCTTTCAGCTCAAATACCGGATCGTGGACAATCCTCAAAACCACCTTTTTGCCATCCTTGCGCTCCACCTTGTCGGGCGTGTTGAGAAAACAGCCGACGACGGGCCCGATGCATTGCAGCGCGATGAAGACCAGGTAGACGGTGTAGGTGACTTTGCCGGCTTGGTCGCGGTCCACGTTCAGTCCTAGGTTGATTGCGCCGCCGAGGATCTGGCCGGCGAGACGGTAGGTGAGCCAGTAGCCGAGCGCTTTGCCTTTGTTCCATGGTTCCGGGTATGCGATTGCGATTGCGGCTTCGGCCATCCAGAAGATGCCGGCGGAGAGGCCGCAGAGGGAGGAGCCGAGATAGATGAACCATTCTGTGCCGAAGCGGTTGTTTGTGTACTGTGCGTAGAGAGTTAGGACAAGTGTTCTTGTAGTAGTAGTAGTCGTAATACTAGCGGTAGTATCATTTGTGTGTAAACCAAGAAAAACAAGACGGGGGGAGGACGAAAGAGAGAGAGAGAGAGACGTACAAGAGCGGCGGCGTAGGGCGCATATCCAATCCTAGTAATTCACTCTTAGTCGGGATGAAGATGTGAATTAGTTAATGGGACGGAAAAGACTCACGTTCCTAGTATCAAAGTACCCTTGATTCCAACATACTTGACAATCACGCTGCTAAAGTAACAGCTCACGACCATCAGGCAAAAGGTGAGCGAATTTCCTGCATTGACTAGATGGGGTGACTGCGCGCCTCCAGCACCCAGACTGTTCATCGCGCCCCATATTCCTGGTGCGCTAAAGTTGCACAGGCCGAGAATGGTAATGTTGAAGAATGTAGATCGGTACCATCGTACTGTGAGCGTTATTAGATTGGGTGTTTCTTTTTTTGAAAGGAAGCTGCAAAATACAACGGACCTGGATAGTCGCGTTTCTGCACGCTGATATCGCTCGCAGATTCTACAGAGGGAATTTTATCGTCGTCGGACATGTTGTTGTTGCTGTTGCTGCTGATTATAACAATAAGGATGCTGCTGCCGCTGGGCTGGTGTGTGCAGAATATACGAAGCTGAAACAGATGATGTCCTTATTTTCTGGAGAGAAAAAAACGAGACCAAACATAAGCCTTCCTATCTATCCTATCTATCCTCTCATTAACAGAAAGGGAGAAAGAAAAACTAACTTTCAAAGAGCCCTCCCCCCCCCGGTACCCTTCCATCCCATCGCTTGCAAGCTAACCATGATTGCAAATGTGCAAATGCTAGCTCCACGTGGCGTGCTTGTGCATGCATACGCGTTGTACCCTGGTAACACAGAGAACCCCCCTCTCTCTCCGGTTATCGGGAAAGGATAATCGTGTTTGCAGTCATCCAGCTCGTCGGGAGTTGTGTTGGAGGTAGGGCGGGTTAGTTGGTCGGCCCGACTAGCGCTGTCGACAGTTTGGAGGGACAGCACGCCATTTGCCGCGGGACGCGCGGGTGTACAATGGGTCCCTCAGTGGATTCAGGGCCTCGACATGGTTGAATGCGGGGTAAAACTCCCGTTGGAGTCGTGTGTAAGACGGGGCTATCTCGCTGACGGAATAGATAGAGAAATGTCGTGATTTAAGATTCGGCATCTTGTTTCCGCGTAGAAAGCGAGCAGGTTGATACGCTGAATGGCTGTTCATGGGGACTGCAGAGACGATTGTAAAGACGAGATTGGTCTAAGAATATGTTGCTTGACATGCAGATATGTCTAAATCACGTGTTTACGTGATGGCAAAACATGTGTTGCGGAAATATACAAGCCCACGCCACAATGCCAGCTCAAGCCTTCTTCCGCGCGCCTGGAAGGTCCCACCATCTCTCATGTAGATCTTTCAGGTCGACTTCTTCAGGTGCCTTTAGGTACGAAGTAAGATCCCTGGACTCGTCCAGCTCAGCCTGTGTGTAGCCATTACCAAAGTACGCGAATCGATTGCCCTTGTCTTCTCGTTCATACTCCCAGTCTTCCCAACGTGGTTCGCGTCTAACAATCGTAATGTGAGCTGCCGAACCAGGCCACAGCCCATGAATGCGCTGGCCAGGGAGACCGCCGTTGTTCCACGAGGAGCAGTTGTCCGTCAACACTGTAGTGGGAAAGAAAGCGTCGCAGTAATCGACAAAGTCGTCAGCCGCCTCTTTTGAAGGCGCTATGGCTTTGATCCCTTGTGAAGAGGCTTTGCGAAAGACTTTGGCAAAATATGCGAGTGATGTTTCCACACCCTGCGGGACAGTACCGGACGGCCCTGTCGCATGAGGACCAGCCAAAAAGAACAGATTCGGGAAACCAGGAGTAGCTAGTCCCAAGTAAGTGTATGGAAAGCCCCACTTGCCCTCGGGTTTCCAAGCTTTGCTCAAATCCTCGCCGTGCGCCTTGATCGGAAATGGGGGGACAAGGTCGGTGTTTGCTCCGGTAGCACAAAATATGGCATCAAATTCGAAATTCCTCCCATCTATCGTCTCGATACCGGTACGTGTGAAGCGTTTGATGGGAGTTTTCACGAGCTCCACGTTGTCTTCTGTGAGTGACTCGAGGTAGCCTGGACCAGGTGTCAAGCGCCTACAGTTTGGCGAAAAGGTCGGTATCAGCCCATCGAGAAGCTCTGGCTTCTTCGCTGAGCGCTTCTTCATCACCTCGGTGAACTGCTCCTTTATCCCGGCATTTTCCTTGGAACCGCGTACCATGGCGCGAAACCCTCTCCAGTACCGGTCTTCCAGTTCTTTACGGAAATTCAGATACTTTTGAGGATCTTGGAATGATTTACGCTGTTCTTCGGGATATGGCTGAGGTTCAAAGGTTCGCTCATCGCCTGCCCACGATGTTGCAATCCAGGTGGGATTTCGTACAAAATGCGTGACGTGTTTCGATACCAGTTGTAGGTTCGGTACAACCTGAATGCCACTTGCGCCATTTCCGATAACAGCGACTTTCTTGCCTGTTGGATCGAATGAAGGGTCCCAGTTCGATGTGTGTCTCAAGTGCCCTTGGAATTCGTCTAGGCCGGGGTAATCGGGCAGCTTCCAAGCATTGAACCTTCCAATCGCAGTAACGACAAAGTCAAAGCTCTCAGTAGATGCCGTGTCACTCTCGAGATCTTGTACTTTCAGATGCCATTGCGAGATGGCGTCGTCCCATTCAGCATCGTCTACACGATGCCGTAACTTGATGTACTTGTACACATCGTGTTTTCTGGCTTCAGCTTGCCAGTAGTCGCGAATCTCCGCGCCTTGTGCAAATATTTCTGACCATTGAGTATTCGGCGAAAATGTTGATTGATAGACATGAGCAGGAATATCACAGCGCACACCAGGATACTTGTTTTCCAGCCATGTCCCGCTCTGTGCTTTCATCAGACACATGGAAGATGGTAGCTTATCGTGAAACTTACCACATCGCTATTCTTCTCAAAGATGGTCAATTTGATGCCTGGAACTTTGGCTGGCAGTATAATGCCAGCACTAATGCCAGCAAGTCCAGCACCAATGATGGCAACCTTGATCTCTCGCACGTTATCGATGTAGCGATTCGGATCGATCTGAAACTTGGAAACCGGATATGGTATATCCAAGCTGGGGTGGGCTTTCACATTCTCCGTCTCTTCTGGCGGTGCGAGATGGCCAGTAAGTTGGGCGACGCGTTGCGTAGAGGTGGCTGTCTTGGCTTCTGGCGTTACTTTGTCCGCAGCGGGGATTACCGGATTTGGCGCCATTAGGTAATCACAAGTCGTGGACTGAGTTGTTTTGACGTTTTCTGAACGTTCCTGAGATGTAGAGTCCTCTCGATTATGACTCTTAAAGTACGTCTACACACAAGTCGTCCACAGAGTCTTGGCAAGCCCAGGCTATGATTTTCGTGATGCCGCTATCGGATTTTGGGGCTCCTGTCATGCATAGACACGCAAGCACGTCTTCTCCCCACCTCGTGACGGAATGGCCAGATAACAAGTACCAGACTGCTGCCAGCAGAAGCTCGATGCCGTGTTCGGCTTCTCCAATAAGATGTTGGAGCGTGTGCAAGCCTGAAATGGTCTAGCCTCAATGCCCCCAACATGAGCTAAGCAGCAGTAGCATTCCTGTGCCAACTGCAGTGCACGTTTACCAGCTAGTGTCTTAGTCTCTGGTGTACAATTGCAGGCTCGCGCAACGCACCGCCGTTTTTTTTTCAGGGCGAATCGCGATGGGAAATGCCTCAAGCTCACGAATCCTGAAGCTTGACAGTAAGGTAGAGCTTGGTAAATTTCCCGATCCTCAAGGTGGGAGGCAGACGGAAATTCGGCATACTGGCGCCTTGGGAGAAAATGGATACCCTGTGCTTCGACCCGCGAGCTTAATCGGACACCACACCTTCAGGATGGTCGTGCTGGCCGTCGCATATAGAGGTGAGTGGACGCTGTTGCTGTCCTTTAGCAAGCATTCGTTTGACTTTGCCCATGTCTCGGTGCTCTTTCGGTCGTCCTTGGATACTGTGCCAACGATTCCCGGTGGTTCCGAAGTTCCGAGTCCATCCTAGAGTACCTCGGGATTTTTTCTACCATCACGCATAACCATCTTTGCTAAAATCCTCAAGCTGCTGGACACTTAGTAGCCTCGACGCATGGCACACATATCCGTACAGCAAGGGCCGAGTTGTTTTCTCCAGCGTTGCCGAGTTGCTATGAGTGGACGCGTCGCGTGCGCCCGCGATGACGTGAGCTTCGTAAGAAAAGGAGGACATAAAGTTCGACGTTGATGCGCAGGAGATTTGGACAACAAGAAACACGTCACTGTTAGAAGCCGAATATTAATCGCGACGCATATGAGCCTTCGAAATCGAAAGAAAAGCTGTTGACGAAGACCGTGAACGCCAACAACCTGGTCCCTGGGTGCGTGGATTGCATGATAGCGTCTCACACGCATTCCGAGGTTAAGTGGTCTTATTGCTCAGTACATTCACCTCTTACCAGGTCTCTAACTAGCGTATGACCTTCTCTTTCGACACCGGCCCTTCTTACAGTGCCTGCGTCTTCCGCCAAAGAAATCTCAAAAGCATCATGCTTGGAATTTTGCTGGATCTTCTTTGCAGTGTCGGGATCGAATCAATCCAGCACGACCCCGCTCAGTATTGCAACTCGTTGCAGCATTGTTCTTGGCCGTTCAATTAGAGCCTCCATGCCGACGGGCCAACAGCGGTAGTTCTACGGCAAGCTCATACGCGCTAGGATTGCCATGCTCCCGAGGACTTCTCATGGAGATGTTCCTCAATCGCGACTGGGTTCCCACTAACGGAAGCAACTCGGCCGCCTAGCCTAGGCAGTGCAATCTGCTGGTCTCAGGGACGCCGGAGCGAGTGTACGAAACAACCGCCTGAAGCTTTTGACCGTTGTTGCATGCACCAGCATGAACTGTGTTGCGTACGCTTTGCAGGGTCGTATGGTACCAAAGACTTGGACCAAGGTATTCCTCGCTTCCAACCAGTGGGCATCTTGCATGGCGGAGTTGCCGTATCAGTGCTCGGACGGGCACTCAAGTATAGGGTTGTGGATATGGCCACAATGCTCGGCGTGTGACATTGCAATGTCGAGACCTGCCACTCAGCGCTAGCGATATTTTCTGGGACGTAAACCGAGAGATGGGCTACCAATGCGTGGCGGGAGCAAGTGGAGGAATCGCCATGTTGGTGTGTCGAATTTTCGAGAAAGAGACGTCTCGTAGGCTTTGTCGAACCCACGTTCTGTCTCCATGCCTCTGATTGGCCGGTTCACATACACTCAGCTGTGCTCCGCCCGACCGCCAAGCTACTGCCAAGAGCCACCTAAGAGACCCAGGAAGCATTGGCATCGGCTTGATATCTCTTTGGGGGTATCGAAGGTTGCGAAGACATTCGCCTAATGCCGTTGATGCTGTCTGCTTGGACCCAAGGTTATATCTACACCTCCGCCTTGACGAACCTTGCCAATAAGGTGGCTACGTTGAGCACACGTTCTCTTGGCATGTGCTCTCACGTTGCGCCCTCTGAGTGGCGGCAGAGCCATAGCTGCAGCTACCTGGCATAGAATGTCATTTTGTGGGTGTAGTCCGTTTCTCGAGAGGCCTGGAAGCAGGCCGCCAATACGAGGTTGAATCTTCGCAGATGGCTGACATGATATGTTCATATATATACAGCTGACGCATTCCCTCCCTTGATTGTCATCCCAGCTCTGATTTGGACCAACACCCCTCACTCCTTCAGAGCACAGCCTGTCTTAGGAGAGGATCAGTCAAGATGGCGCGCCTCACGCAGTACAACTATGTCTTCGCCATTGGCACCTTCTTTGCCATGTTGGATGCCTACAACAATGGTGCTAGTACGTATTCCCTCGCACAACAACACCTGCTGCAAGGCTGACAAGTTCCAGACGATGTCGCCAACGCATGGGCTACCTCCGTCTCCTCACGCTCCGTCTCCTACCGCCAGGCCATGATCCTCGGTACTATCTTCGAGATGGTGGGTGCCATTACCGTCGGTGCCCGTACCGCCGATACCATCAAGAACGGTATCATTCCTAGCAGCGCTTTCAAGGGCGACGCTGGTGTTCAAATGTTGGCTTTCACCTGCGCTCTCGCTGGTGCCTCCCTGTGGGTGATGTGGTGCACCAAGCACTCCGCTCACGTCTCCTCGTCGTACTCGCTCATTTCTTCCGTCGCCGGTGTTGGTGTTGCAGTTGCCGGCGCTGCCAACGTTCAATGGGGATGGAACAAGGGAAAGGGGCTCGGGGCTATTTTCGCTGGTCTTGGAATGGCCCCTGCCGCATCCGCATGCTTCGGTGCCATTATCTTCATGTTGATCAAGCTGACAGTTCATCTCCGCAAAAACCCCATTCCATGGGCTATCTGGACCGCGCCCTTCTTCTTCCTGATTGCCGGAACCATCTGCACACTCTCAGTCGTCTACAAGGGGTCACCCAACCTTGGTCTGAACAAGAAGCCAGCGTGGTATGTCGCTACCGTTACCCTGTCATGTGGTTTCGGTCTCGCCCTCCTGTCTTTTCTGTTCTTCGTTCCTTACCTGCACGCCAAGGTCGTAAAGCGCGACCATACTGTACGCTGGTATCATGTCATCCAAGGACCGCTACTTTTCCGACGCCCCGCTCAAGACAATGCCGACGCTACTGTGGTCCCCGATTACGCTGTTGTACAGAAAGATGACGAGATGAAGCCCGAGAACAGCAGTGACTCTGAGATTGGTATTGCTACCGAGACTGAGAAGGGCACCATGGTCGAGGAACACCGCCACCTTAGCTACAAAGAGCTCGTTGATCAAGGCCAGGAACGCTTCCACGCCAGGCTCAGGGCTAAGAGTGGCCCTCTGGGCTGGGCCATGCGCTACCTTCATGAGAACAAGATCCAAACCGGCGAAATCTACGAAAAGAAGAACATGATCATCACCTTGAAGCGTATTCCCGCCATGCTCATGGTTGGATGTCTTTACGGTATCAACTACGACATCCACGCTGCCCAGACTGGTATTCACGGTACCCCCGAAGGGAAACGTATGGAACGTGTTTACAGCCACGCTAAGAAGTACCCCAACGAGGTCGAGCACACCTACTCCTTTGTCCAGGTTCTCACTGCTTGCACTGCCTCCTTCGCTCACGGTGCTAACGATATCGGCAACGCCGTTGGACCCTGGGCTGTCATTTACAGCGCCTGGAACACGGGCAACGCTGCACAGTCAAAGGCGGCCGTTCCCCTCTGGCAGCTTGCTGTTCTCTCTGCAACTCTATCTCTTGGTCTCGTCACCTACGGCTACAACATCATGAAGGTCATGGGCAACAAGATTACCTATCACTCGCCAAGCAGAGGTATGTCACCCTATTCCCACATATTGATATTTTTTTTTAAATATACTGACTTGCAACAGGTTGCTCCATGGAAATGGGTGCTGCGCTCACCGTCCTCATCTTTTCGCAATACTCCCTTCCCGTATCCACATCCATGTGCATCACTGGTGCCACCGTCGGTGTCGGTCTGTGCAACGGTAGCTTCAAGGCTGTAAACTGGCAGCGAGTTGGTCTCTTGGTCTTTTCTTGGATCATGACCATTCCTATTGCTGGTACCATCGGTGGTCTTTCCATGGGCATTATCCTCAATGCACCACACTTCAAGTCGGCTTAGGTTTGCTGCAGCTAGCACCCTTTTTTTACAGTCACATTAGAATCAAGAGCACTTTTCAATATACCACACACTCTTATAGAAATTGCATTTGCGTTTTGGCACCAATCTAGATCTTGCTGTAGAAATTGAAGTTTTGTAAAAGGTGACAAGTATTTCATAATGGCACCACAGATCGACATAACTTTCCATTCTTAACTTTGTAGTGGCTTCGATTTGAGTCGTTTTTTCGTACTTGGGGTGTGGAGGGAAAGTGGTCCATTATTTCTCTAAACTACTCAATTTGTCCTGCAAGTCTGATGCTGCGGAATTAAACTGCTATTCAAGTGCAAGGATCCAGAGCAAAAAAGGAGCAAATTGAACACCTCGCTATGCAATTGTAACAAAAGAAGAGAGGCTTTCCGATCAACTCGACATCCTAGGAACGGTGGCGATCACTTCCGCTCACCGTCCACACTTTCCTCCGCGCCGTCTTCACAGCCCGCCTCGCTGTTGATTCGATCCGCAACAGTTTGTCCTGCACCCAGACGATGGTGATTCTCGCGCCCCAGATCGAACATGAAATTATACCATTCGTTCTCGGAGACAACATTGGAAGCCGTATCGGCATTTCTGGACAGGTTCCAGAGACCTCCGAGAGGTACCAAGGGGACGCGGGCTTTTTTGAACACGTCATAGGCCTTGCTAAAGTCGGGTTGAACGAGGTGATCATGAGCGGTGCTGTATAAGCTTTCGCGGGGAAAGGGCGGAATGGGTGGGCCGTTTACAATCAGATTGAAGGTTGGATTTGGTGGGGGGAGGGGGGAGTTCAGATGTTGTTTCTGGTGCGTAATCGGTATGTTCCAAAGCCACTCTGATATACCGCGGGAGAACTCAGGTGCAGGTTGTGGGGTTCGGTTAGCTATAAGCGGAGCCCGACCAGACAATACACTGTACTCAGTGCCAGGGGTGGCTTTAGGCTTCTCATGAGATGAGGATTGTCGGTCCTGTTCCTGCTCATTTGATTTGCTTGGGGGTTTAGTTATTGTAGTGCGAGTTGTTGCGACGTCTCCAGTTTCGAGAGTCGACCCAGTACTGATAGTGCTCAAAGTAACGGTTGGAGGGCAAGTACTGTTGACCACTTCAACCTGTCCACCTTTAAAAAATCGGTGATGGGTGGCGCGATGCTTGGATGAGACGGGGATTTTCAAGGGGAAAATATGATCTGCTTTCCCAAGAGCAGGAAAATCCGAGTTTGAGAGGCCTTTGAACGCTGGCGGTTCTGGTTTCACAGCAACCTTTTGCTCCTCTCTACCATGCACGAATCCATTGTGCGAAGCATTTACTAGACAAGATATCGTCAACAATAGTCAATGACAACATAGCGTAGAGCTTACTGCGATAATTGCCTGCATGAGCTGGCATTAGATAAACTTGGCGGCCAAGAATAGTCCCCAGATTTAGGCTCTTGTAAGCACGATTCCTCTCCTCGACTGATGCGAACATGACGTAGACGACGGAAGGATATCTAGTCTTTGGATTTATCACACGGATCTGGTCGACGACGCTATACCCCTTGAAGTAACCGCGAATCACCTCTGCGTCTGCATCCAAGTGAACGTTGGTGAGGCGTAGGACCAGTAGGCTCGCCGATCCCATGTGTCCAATGTAATCCATAGCGTCCTCGATGTGGTGTTATCTGAAATGTGATTTACCAAGGAACTTTGGAGAGCAGGTTGAGCAAAGAGATATAATGGTGGAGTGTGTGTAACGGAGAACCTACACTCGCAACTTATACCTTATGGCGCGCGCTAGTGACTTCTGGGCACGTGCGGAGGGCGCAAGTAACTCAAGTGCGCCATTCACGCATAGCGATCCCGTGATAAGTCATTCAAATCTCAGAGAAAGCAGTTTAGCAAGGTTTAGGCTTGCGAAGAATGAGGATAAGAGTGATATAAGTGCTAGAGGAGTATGGCTGACTTGAGACTAACCCCTGAATCGATTGACGAACTTTCATCTCCCTGGTTTGAATTGTATCGGTATGTATCTATCTAGCAAACACCGAATATGCTTACGTGAATTATTGGAATTTTTACAAACCTTGAGTCTCGCTACACACCACTTGATTTTTTTCAAGCTCTCTGACTAACAAAATAAATCTCTCCCTGTACCCTAATCGAGGGCCGTACCTGCAATTACGAACTTATATGTGATATTGATGCTTCATAGCATATTTGTAGAACGTGGTATCGTTGCAGAAGCAATATAGAACGGCAGTAAAGTTACTATTCCAGCGTCTTGTACTCAATTTATAGATATAACAATCAGCCTATTTGTCTAGATTCTCCAGGTTCATGATGAGATGAGGTGAGTGAACGTCGGCGACAATGCGCTCATAGACCACAAGACAAACCTCCACCAGTATTTGGAAGAACTGAAATGACCTCTTTAACTCTTTGATACCGACCGTAGAGTAATTGTTAGCCTTCCAGTACACAATAATGTTTTTGGAGAGAAATAACTACTTAAGTATCTGAGTTGGCTGCCGGCGACTGATTCGCGCTTCTCTTTGCCAGCGGCCTTGATCGGCAGGTAGTTAGAATATTCGTTTGAGGCAAACAAAATATCATGAAGGCGCGGAGAAACGAAATGGGGCTATGTTGGAGCGTTTGCACGGATGCTCACCGGACACTCACCGTCACCGTCACCGTCACCGTCACCGTCACACCCGCTTACATAATCGCATGGACAAACGCACGAACGCTGTACAGGCAATTTCGAAATAGTAAGTCCCGCTCTAAATGTCAATCCCCACTCCTGCAACCCGACCATCAGACTTGAACGTCACCGACATGGCTCGCCTCAGTGCGCCCGCCAATGATACCCCAAAGACTGAGCGCAAGTCTATCCGCTTCCGCAAGATGTTTACGCACCGTCCCGGCTCCAGTTCATCTTCCAGTCCTGCAACATTGGCAAAGGCCCATCAGCCCATTGACTCCAGCCCACTATCATCGCCATCTGTCAAGCCTGGGTTCCAGCAGATTGGTATTTTGCCCAGCGAGCGCCCTTCGCTTGGTTTGCAAGGAAAAACTAACATGGATGGTCTCGATGCGGAAAACGAAGGAGGATTGGCTTTTGCAAAAGAACATGTTGACGAGCCTGTCACTACAAATGTACAAGACAAGAAGATCGGGGATCTCTTCGAGATCGCAGAGCGAAACCCGAGTGGCAACAGCTCTGCGATTATCGAGTTTGCCCCAAAGACTATCAAAGACACGAAGCAGCGCAGCAGTCTGCCGTTTGGCTCGTCCCATAGGATCGCCGACGCTATGCATGGTATGTCTTCAATATCTCAGGTCTACGCATTTTCACTAACGACACGAAGCCAAGAACAGCAGCTCACGTCCAAAACCAAGTAGTGTTGGAGGCAAGAGGCCCCGCAGCAAATCTTTCAGTAGGCATCATCCTGACACAAGATGTACTCCATTTCTAACGGATCTGCAGTTGCCGCTGAACTCGACCATCCCAAACGAGACACCCGAAGCCTCAGTCCACAGCAAGGCAAGAACACTGACATGCTAGACATGAACGATTTGCTTGAGCGTTGCCGTATGTCTCTCCAGGCTGCACATCACAACTTCAACAACTTGAAGCTTATCAACTCAGTTGCAGATTACGACAACGACAGTATCTCTTGCGAGTCATCTTTGAGCAACGCTGTTGAAAACGAGTCCTCGATACACTCAGGCACTCATGAGTACATCAGCCAACAGATTGCAGAGGCCTTGCTCAAGTATGAAGGAAAAGATCACGGTCCAGACAGCCAGCGGAGCACGGCAGCACGTGTCACTTTCAACATCAATTTGGGTGATCTGTCAGCAACCAACACCAAACAGATTGATAGCGGCCAGTCAGAAAACGCCCTTTGCGTTTTCAACAGTAGCATCGGCCCGTTCACCATCACTCATCCACGTATTGCCAGAGACGTTCAGCTCAGCATCATCTCTCTCTATCTCCTTCTTATTCTCGGCAGCGCCTTGCTCGGACCAAAGACTCTTGCAATCGCAGTCTGGAGGATTATTGTCTTTCTGGGAGTATACACAATCGCACTCTGTCGTTTGGGTTGGACTGAGCGCCTTGAACGCGATGTTCTTCTAGCGCCCTTGTTCTTTGCCTTTAGTGCAGCGCAAGGCGTAGGTTGGCAGATCATTGAGAAGATTCGCGTGGAGATTGCTACAGCTGTTGCAGACGGTATCGATCGCAATGGAAGGGGCGAAGAAGTACGCGTGAGTAGCAAGTAGATGTTCGAGCTAGTCTTGGCGCAAAGCTCGCAGATCATCGATGGGCAGGGTTAGTGAGGATGACACTCAACAAGTGAGATGAAACTCAGATGAAATCAAACGAAGTTGTCTGGTTTCAAGAACTTTGTATCTGGGCTATAGTTTTGCGAGTGATTGGGTGAAGGTCGGAGCATAGTAACACACCCTTGACCCATACTTTCTGACATACGTATCATGACTAATTACTCACATTCAAATCCAAATCTAAACCTGCTTTCCTCCCTCATTTGAATATTGAATACAAGACATTCCAAGTAGGACATTTAGTGAAACCATCTACTTTCGAAAAGGAGGATTCCATGTGTCTGCACGGGTGTTGAATCATGCGTCGGAGTCCCTCATCAAGTATGCCATCTTCATGTTCATATTAGTAAGAACACAGTACTATGCATTGCGCCGGCAGCCTGTCTACGCTCTTCCGCTCCGTCATTCTGCGCAGCTTATTTGACCCCAATTACCGTCGCACGCGCTTGCAACCAGCTACGCCTCCTCTCCCTTTAAAAAAACGGACACATATTCGATGTATGTGTATCTCTTTTCCACTGCCTCCCCACCGAGGTACACTTCCAGCATTCCACCCCGATTCTCCGCAAGTGGCACCTTAGTCGCCTATGTCCTTGCTCTCCACATAACGTACAAAGGTCCTCGTAGCCCCACAAAGGGATGTCAGACTGGCTGTAAAGCATTGTGGTGTTGACGACAGATCGTATCGACTCTCTCGCTAATGGCATCTTAGGTCGCATGGCCAGCTGTACCGCGTCGATGAGTGTGTAGGCAGCGTGGTCAGCGGCGCTTTGCTTGGCCGGGTATTCGATCTTGAGCTCCTCGGTCAACTGAGATAATGTGGTTACGGCGCTACTCCAGGGGTCGCCTGACTCATAGGCAATGTGCTTCGTGCTGATTGTTGCTACCATGTTTTGCCCAATAGACGGATCGAAACTGAACACTTGTTGGAGGGTAGGCCACTGTGGTAAGTCGTAGTTGAGGAGGACCAGAGGACAGAGGCGCGGGATGCGAGTTCCATTGATATTGCAAGAAGAGGTCATGGTTGACATCCTGAACATTTGCTCTAGAACATCCTTTGCATCTTCCATTCTCACGAAACGTGTTGCGCCAAAGTGATTGGTCTCAGCCTCTTGGGGGTTTGGCAGTAGGTTGGCGTGACAGGCGTTGTCTTCTATGATTATGTGACGATATGAGATTCGTCGCAGGAGGTTGAGACTATGCGGTCCGGGGTTCGCCAACTCTTTTTTCGCGCCCTTGTGGGAGATGAAGTGTATCCCTATCTCTAGCAGTGGATGTGGCTTTTTTTCGAGTGAGTGGCAGTTCACTGCAATCAACACAGCATCTGCAGCCAGACCGGGAGCTTTATGCTTGTCGTAGCCCAGACAGTATTCGAGGATTTCTGTTTGACTTAGTGTTGAGAAGAATTCAGAGACGCCTTCCATATGCGAGTCCACTACGGATGTGGTAACAGTCTTTTGGGGAGATTCTGAGGGCTCAGTATATTCTTTTGTAGACTTCTGCCCCCGCAGTGCTCGGAGAGAATATCTTCCCATTGTATTCTTTTGGTATCGCTGACGATGAGTTCTGTGGAATTTGCGTGGAGTTGGAAGCTTGGGGTTGAACGCGTTGGCAGTTGTGTGGAGAAAGAGAAATGACTCTATATATAAGACAACGTGGTGCTTTGCAGTGAATGTAAATGTCTAGGTCTGTACGATATAACAAAAAATCTTTCACTACAGACCGTGAACCGGCTATGCTTGGGGTGCGGGTGAAAGGTGATTTAGTCTCACGAATCAGCCATAGTCTAAGGTAAGAGACTAGACTGCCGATTGCTTAAACATTCTCATTTTTGAAAATATGTAGCATAACGTTCGTCGCGAGAAGACGGTGCACATCTGCATGTCCCAGAAGCTAACATGGTTCGACTCACAGTATTACAACAAGGCCATGACTTTGTTCTAGCGTTGAAAGAGGCCATATTCTTTAATTTTCAATGTTCACGCGCTCACTTATCTGACTGTCATCAGTTGGCAGTAGTTTGGGCTTGATAGGCGAGGCAATGTTTTGGGTCGCCTCGTTAACTCTCAGAGAGCGTAGTACAACCGTAAAACTATAGCGCTATACTGGTACCGGCAGTGTGTCAGATGCACGGCTCTTGCGTGTGAGATTCCAGGGCGACGAATGAATTGCCGCGTTGCAAAGCTCGACGCTGCATTTACCGGATGAGGTCATCAGCCGTGGCGGTACCAGCCGTGCGCCCCTCAATGCCTGCAACCGGTACCCAATGTCACAACCCTTTCCATTCTCTCCTCCAATTCTTGCCTATGACATCTCCCCGCTTCCTCTTGTAGTATTACAGAAGTTATCCAACGCCATCACCGCTTTGCTTTGTTCACATCGTTATCGAGGTTTGGTAACCCCACAACTCTTCCCCGCATTCCAGCGAGTCAGAGCCATCTGCACTCCACGTGTTCGCCGGCAAAGTCACAACGTACTCGGACACACCGACGAGATACCCGTAGTGTACCTGTACCGTGTCAAGCATGTTGACGAATGGCAACAAGGAGAATGCAGGCCCTGCAGGCGACCAACTGGGCAGACTACCAGACGAACTACTTCTTCAAGTCTTTGAAGCAGTGGGGCGCATCGCCAGGCGCGACCTGTGCAATGTGGCGCGCGTCAACAAGAGATGCCACCGCCTCAGTGACGCGATCCTATACAAAAGTATCCTCTTCGAAACACCAGAGCTGCATCTTACGTTCAGTGAGTCGTTAAGCCGCCGACCGCGCCGAGGTTCCGCTATCCATGAAATCAAACTGGCCTACCCGTCCTCGGAACTGTCGCAGCTAGCGCTCGATGCGCCAGTGCATGGCTCCTATCTAGATCCGCAACGCTCGGACAGCCTCTCGCGGACATTGTCGATAATGTCAAACCTGGAAAAACTTGACATATCGGTGCCCGACGTGCTATTACGCGGTATCGGTACCCTGTTCAACGGCCCCTTTGACCTCGCCTGTCTCAAGACGTGTTCGCTCTTCTACCAAAGCGCAAACGACGCGTACTGGGACCTCCGCGAAAACATCCACATCTTCGCGCACCCCACCTTGGAGACGCTGACGATCCGGCGAGCGAAATTGGACGAACGGGGCTTCGACCATATCGAACGACCGCACCAAACAGCGCTCAAGAAACTTCACCTAATCGAATGCGACATCAACGACGACTCACTAGGCGATCTGCTCGAACTGCCACAAGCGCTCGAGGAATTCGTCATGACGCAAGCAGAGGAGCCGGAGCCGGAACTGGAAGAAAGCTCCGATAATGTTGGTGATTATATCTTGGCTGCGCAGTCACAAGCAGAATTCCTCAAAAGCATCACCATCGACCACCCCACCCTCACAGGCCGAAAAGTACTACGAATGCGTGAATTTGCCGCACTTGAGACGCTACGACTAAATTGGGACTACCAGCTCTTTGGCAAATCGTCAAAGAAACCGCGTCTCCACTCTGTTGGCCTGCCGCCTGTCATGGAAACGCTCGAGTTCTTCAACGAGCTAGGCAGCGATGCTGAAGTAACGGATCTTTTGCTCGCGACGATTGAACAGAAGAGTATTGTGGCGAGGAATTGGAAGACGATGGTTGTTGTCGAGGGTGAGAATGGGGTGTCGAGGGAGATTAAGAATGCATGCAAGGGGGCGGGGTTGCAATTGGATATTATTGGGGCCATGGATGAGGATAGTGATGATGAAGATGAGAAGGACGAGGACGAGGACGAAGAAGATGAAGATGAAGAATACGAAGGAGATGACAGCGAAGATGAAGACGATTGATTAGATACATGACTAAATACCCATTGTTGCACTAGAATTTTAAGCATGACCATACCCTTTAGATATCAAGATGAAAAAAACATTTGGTGTTCACGTCTGCTATTTCCCCAACACTATCTTGTACCTCCCCGTCGCCACAAGCCTTACCCTCTTTCGTCCCCTCCTTCTTACACTGCCTTTCCTTCTCCGTTTCGCCTTTTTCCTCTGCTTCCCCGCCTTTCCCGCACCCTTTTCTCGCACCCTGCCTCCCCACTCCTCCATATACATCCATATATGACGCGCGATGAAGAATAAAACCATGGCTACATTATCTGCCTTTAACTTGATATGTGCGGCGGATACGAAAGAGAAGCTTGGGTGAGGAATAGAGGCAAGAAGTATCAGTGGGGTGACGAGGAAGGAAGTTGTTGTAGTTGCTATCGCTGTGGTGTTTAGCGTTGGGAACATGGTCGTGGTGTTGAGCCTATTTAGTTATCGAGGATGGAGTAGACAAGGAAAAACTATGCACGCATGAATTTATGCAGGCGGCAAAAGAAGGAGGGAGAGAATTCAAGCAACAAAGTAGAGAAGAGAATGTGTTCGTGATTCGTGGTACATGTGTGTATCTTGGGTGCTGTCATCTACGTCATCCTTTGTTACGATAACACAGTCCATCTATTCCCTCCTCCTCCTCCTTCTCCTCCTTGTAGTACTACTACCACAATCTCCGCCAAAGGCTCAGTAGTGATTATATCCACGGCGCTGTTTTTTGTAGCCACGACCCCTACGGACAGGCTGGTAACCTTCTTCTTCCTCTTCTTCCTCATATGGCATAATACGCTTGAGCTTCCTCAACGCATACTCCACATCCTCGACCCTAATCACGAAATCGCCCCTCATCACCATGGCCGCTGTAACATCTCCATCGTGCAAATGATCATAGCCCTGTCCAGACTCGCCGTTCCTCTGCTTCATGTGAAATACCACGTACGACACCGCTTGGGACATGTACGCTGTGCGCGACAACTGCGCAAGTTCGTTCAGCGAGTCCATGAGTGCAAAGCCCCAGTTGTGGCTGTTGGGGTCGGGGAGGTACTGCGGTGGAAAGGCGGAGGCTGGAGAGGCTAGGCCCCAGAAGTGGCAGATGGAGGTCCGGAAGCGGGTTATCGGGATCTGCGTGTCGGCGGGGAGGGTGGAGAAGTCGAAGACTGTGGGGTTGTAGCCGCGGTGCTCCATGTTGCGCGTGGTGATGGGGGCGGGCCTCGGGGTTAGGGCGACTTCGTCGTGGGCCTTGATAGTGTCGGAGGGTTTGCTGACCATGGTGTTTTCTAGAGTTGTATCAGTGGCGGTACTAGGATCCGGGCGGTCGGTGATGGGGACGGGTCTCGGGGGCAGGGAGACTTCGTCGTGGGCCATGATGGTGTCGGCGGTGGAGGTGTTGGAGGGCTTAGTGACCATGATGTTTTCTGGAAGTGTATCAATGGCAGTGCTAGGACCCGAGCGGTTGCTGATGTCTGTGGGATCCATGCTGCGAGGTTCTTGTGGTGGGATCGAGGGGTTTGGGTTCAAAATGGCAGTAGACCCATTTATATAGTGACAGGCGAGCAGACAGGGCGGTATAAACTCGAAGTGAAGCGCTCTCTCACCTGGCAAATGAGGGGAATGTGAATATCAAAGTCTCGCTCATTTCAACACTGCGTTTGCCTTGGTAGGATCCAGACTGGCAGCCGACCATGTGGAGTAGGTATAAGCGAATTTCTGCACAGATACCGTAAGCAGATCTGCTCTCTTGATTTCATCAGGTCCTGGCAATTAGTTTGGTCATGCACATGTTGCATGCGATGTTGCCTGTGACCATGTCCCGGCACATCCCTTCTTTTCATTTCCGTGCTCCATATCCGCTGTTTGTCCCCTTTACTGCGGCATATGCTGGTAATTCAATTGGCTTGTCATAGAACGTTGGCTATCATACGTTAGTCTTTGCCCTAAAAAGCATGAGCACACACATACCGCCGCTGTATATCCGTCAATCTGGTGAACAGGTGGAGGACCTGGCCTCCCACTACCCTGCAACTCTGACGGTCCATTGTACTGATATGCATCCACCTCTTGAGGACCTGATTGCTGAGGATATGGTGGTGGCTGCTGGTTACTCAGTGTGCCTCCAGGAGCTATGTATTGAGCCCCGACAAACGGCGTCCGCTCCTCCTGCATTCTACGCATAGCTTTTTCGCGCTTTCGCTGCTTGCTGCACAAGTTGTAGAAAATTATACAACAGAAGATGCCGCAAACAAAGAAACTGGCCAGGAGAATAATCACAATGTAGGCTTGAGGGCTGAGTTCTGTTGCCCGGCGCTGAAGGGGCGCCATTGCGTTGGCGCGTAGTCGGGAGAGTGAACGGGTGTTTCGATAGATTCTGACACTTGGAGAAGAGGACGGGAACATTTCACCACCGAATCGGGGTCTAGAGAGTATTTGAACATAGTAGAGTACCTATGAAACGCTTCAAGCCCAGAGCGCTAATGGCTTGCACAGCCAGGCCGTGATGGTATGCGGGTGGCTCTTGGCTGGGCGTTCTTTGGGGGGCCTTAAAGTGTGTGGTGAGGCTGATTCGCAGGTCCAAGCTGATCAACGCCCACAAGACGTGAGAGAACACACCTGAAAGAGAAAAGGGCCGAAACGGCTGATAATGAATCAAAATACTAAACGACGTTCAAGTTACCCTGTTCAAGATGAGAGTGCGGACAGGAGAAGTAGGGCGGAGTTCATTCAGTACCCAAGTAATTTGTGTTGAAGACGAGGGACGTTTTAACAGCAGACTTCCCATTGTACCCCTGAGATACTCGCCACGGCCCACGTACACCGGTAGCTGAAAGTTGAGGTAACGAATACGAACCAGCGGCAGAAGGGGTCTACGAGTACCCAGGTAGGTTCAGCCTTGAAAAGGTTTCGCTTGCGCTAGGGTCGGTGGAGATGACGCGCGATCTGCCCGGATAGTCTCAGATGAGATGACGTCTAGATCTAGCAACGCAAACTATATCTCCTTGCGCGACCGCTGTCGCTAAGTCCAGGTGTAAAATCCTCCTCAGTGTGAGAATTACGATGCTGCATCGGCCGTGAATTGCTGTCATCTGCGCCAAGCTCGGCTACGGTCGGTCCCCTCCCACGCGCGGTTATCGCAATCACGCGCCACGACGCACTTCAGCCTGTCCCAAGGCTGCTATATCTTGTGCGACCTGTCGTGTTTATTGTGTATCGCAACCACAAGCAATTCCCTGCGATTTGTCACATTGCACGCGCAAGCCCTGAAAAAGGAGACTTTCGCGCAACTTTCGCTCCAACCCTAGTGTTTGTTTGAGTATGCACTCGCCGTACAGACATATACGAAGACATCAGTACTGTAAGAAACAAAATGGATGAAGATTTGCGCATGCTCGAGGTAAGTAAGGGAGAGGGCGCGTCAGTCGCACAACGTCACTAACAGGAATGCGACGCTTTAGCAGGAGTACTGCCCACCAATAGACCCTACCCTACTTTACACGATCTACTCAGATTATGCAGGGGAGCCAAACGCCATCAGCCTTACCAGGCAGATGCTGGACCTCCTGAAAATTACAGCTGACATTGAGGCGCTCAATTTCGATCCCTCTGGTAGCAGTGGAGGCGCTGTCCAAGATGCCAGCAAACACAACGCCGATCCAGAGTCCAACGCCGATTTGTGGGCAACGCAGACTGTAGCGACGGACCAGTCGAACTTCTCCAGCCACTCTATGCGGAGCGGAAGCGGGCGGTCGGGAAGCGACGAAGGCTCGTTTGAGAACGGATACTACAAGGACACGGAGCAATTTGATGTTCCGACCAAAGAGCTGCTACTCGCAGAGACCTTCCCAGGGCTACGTCTCTCCCAGGTGACGTACACGCTGAGGAAGTGCAGCTACGACTATGACAAGGCGACGGACGAGCTGCTGAATCAGGTCTTCTTCGATGACAGCAGGAAGAGCCCCACAGGAGACGGTCCGGTTGTCAAAGGCATCGAAGCCTTCTCTGAAGATCATGTTGTGCCACAGCGTAGGAAAAGGGGCAAGAATAAGAAGAAGCAGAGGCTATCCCTAAATGGCCCAGAGACAAGCTACTTTGTTGAAGCGAACGCGACGACAAACCGCTGGCAGAACACGAGCCGCGATGTAGAGTTTGTGACCTCGCATACAAATCTCTCCGCGAAGACTGTATCCTCATTTTACCACGCAAACGGCGCATCTTTGCCAGCAACTGTACTGGCTGTCGTGCGGAAAGATATCGAGGCGCACAGAAAGGACGAGCTGCCGGACGCTGCCCTGGTGCAGGATGCAATTGCTCTTAACGAAGGCTTTCCATCCATGGACCTAGAGTACGCTCTCGCTATTGTGCGCCTCACTGCTCCATCTACTACGAAAGCCCAGGAGCTTGCCAAGTCTCTCACCCAACAGCCAGCGAGTGAGACGGGTGGGAAGGGTGGCATCAGGCTCGACTTGCGATACGCTCCAGTGGATTTATCTGAGCCGTCCGAGGAGAACAGGCTCCCAATACTGGCACCATCTGCGCGACCGCGCGATGTAGCGTCCACCACCGCTGCTCGAAATGACGCCTTTGAAAAGGCAAGTAGCGCTTACCGCAGAGGCAAAGGAGCACCTTATATGAGGCAGGCAGCAGCATACTACGCGCAAGAGGGGCGTGATCTCAACGCCAACCTCAAAGTGATGAATGCAGCCCAAGCTGATGCACTCGTATCAGCCCAGTCTGGGCCTACACATCTAGACCTGCACGGAGTAAGTGTTGCGGACGCGACGAGGATTGCAAAACAACGCACACGAGCCTGGTGGGACGGTCTCGGGGAGCGAAGACTACCTGAGTGGAGCGGCCCTGGGAGGAGAGGTGGTGGCGAAGCATACCGAATCATCACAGGTCTAGGCCGACACAGCGAAGGCGGTAGAGGCAAGCTAGGGCCTGCGGTCCTGAAAACACTAGTCAATGAAGGCTGGAAAGTGGAGGCTGAACCTGGGGAGCTGTACGTTACAGGCTTGGCAAGGAGAAGATGAAGATGAACGTATCATCGGTCTACCTGATGTCTACAGCCATGTGATAGTGATGGCAGCATAGTGTAGCGAGGCGCAGTACCTAGACAGGCTTCCATGATCAACGGTGACTGTTTCAGATTCAGCCTTACACCTGCTTATCGCCTCACCCAGGTATTAGCATACAATGCGTCCAAATGTAGATGTTCGCCCGCTACGCAATTCCCAGGTTTCGCATCACTGCTCTCGTCTGTTTTCGAGTTTAGCGCCAGCCTAAAACGCGGAAGTCACCTTGGCTAAGCTTTTCGGTCCCCACTCGCCGCCTTCGTCCATTGCTTCATCACTAATGACACATTACGCACTCAAACACGTCGAAGGCCGTCTCATACATTCCCAGCTACAGTTGTAGGGCAAGAACTACTATTCGCCTGACGTTCGAAACCCGTCCCGCATCGCGTTTCCTACCTCGAACGGACGCAACACCGTGCCGTCCGCACGTTTCACGGCCACTGCGACGAAAACAGCCACACGAATGATGTGGATGACATGTCTTCAAGCGTTAAAATGTTTTCTTTTTATGACAAATATGCTGTTATTGTTGTTGTTTTTGCGAAACTTCCATACCAGCTTACCTCGACGGACAGGCAGGGCATGTCGTGATAACAGTCCAATTGCTTATGTCTACACAAAAGTGATGTTTGTGTAAAATCGCTTACCACACTTGGTTGCAGTGATACGGTTTCGCTAAGAGACTACCCGCTTCTCTGTAGCTGTAAACTGTGGACCCGTCACATCAGTTGTTTCGCTCCCCACACATCATCGTCGCAGCCTAGAAAGGCCAAGCAGTCCACGCACCACCATGCTGCCTCGAAGCCTGCACATGTTCTAGCACGCATTGCACAGCGTCACAGAGGCAGTAAGGATACTCGACGATCGAGGGGCCAGAACACGTCAACCATCTGATACCGGACCAGGCCTCCCGATCGGCCCTTTCCCCATGATAATGTCTATATAGAGAAGTCTGCGAGGCGACAGTAGGATCAATCAGTTCGATACTCATTCAACATCTCAGTCCTTGCCCTTTACTTGGTTTTGTATATACATCCTGTGGGCTTTCATTAATATCTCTTATCATACATTACTGCCGGACAGTTTTATTTCCACATCTCCCTTCCTTCTATACATCTCTCAACATGAGGTTCGAATCTTCCATCCTTATCGCCTCTTTGGCTGCATCCGCCATTGCGGCGCCTGCTCCATACCCCCAGCTTACTCTCAACAAGCGATGGGTTGTAAGTCTTCTCCCTCAAGTTTGCCTTGTGTTTACGGAACAATCATGCTAACAACTACAGGACACAACCGGTAACACTCTTCCGGAACGCTTTGTCTCTACCGTCCGCAAGCTCTCTTCCGAGAAGCTGAAGACTAAGCGCCAGCTTGACCAACTCCTCGGTGGCGTCACTGGTGCCGCAGGTGGGGCGGGTGCAGCAGGAGGCGCTGGCGGTGCCGACCCTATTGCAGCTCTTATTGCAGGCACTGGCGGTGCAGGAGCTGCTGGTGGTGCTACCGGCGCTGCTGGAGCTGCTACTGACCCCATCACTGCCTTGATTGGAAGTGCTGCTGGTGGCAACCCTACTGCTGGTGCCCTGACTGGAGCAACTGGTGCTACTGGCACTGGAGCTACTGGTGCCGGTGCTGGAACTGGAGCAACTGCCGGAACTGGTGCTGGAACTGGAGCTACTACCGGAACTGGTGCTGGTACTGGTGCTGGAACTGGCGCTACTACTGGAACTGGCGCTGGTGCCGGTGCTGGAACTGGAGCTGGAGCTGCTGCTGCTGCCTCTCCTAGCCCTGCTGTATGTCGGACCTCCTTTTCTACTTGATCAAATGCTGATATCACTACAGGCTGGTAAGGGTAAGGGTAAGGGTAACGCTGGAGGCGCTGCTGCTGGAGGTGCTGCTGCTGGAGGTGCTACAGGTGCAACTGGTACTGGAGCCACTGGCGCAACTGGCGCAACTGGAGCCACTGGTGCCACTGGGGCAACTGGAGCAACTGGCTCTGGAGCCACTGGTGCCACTTCCGGTGCCAACGCCGCTGGTGCTGCAACTGGTGCTGGTGCCGCTACTGGTGCTGGTGCCGCTACTGGAGCATCTGGAGCCACTATGGCTAACGTAAGTCATCTTGCACATCTTAATCCAAACAAATACTAACTGACAGCAGGGCGCTGCCAACAATGGTACTGCTGCTGCAGGTGCCGCCGCTGGAAAGGGAAAGGGAAAGGGCAAGAAGGCTAAGGCTGCCGCCGCTGCTGCTGCTCCTGCTGCTGGTGCCGGTGCTGCCGCTCCCGCTGCTGGTGCTGCCGCTGCCAATGGCACTGCTGCTGCTGGAGGTGCTGCTGCCGGTGCTGCTGGTAAGGGTAAGGGTAAGGGTAAGGCTGCTGGTGCGGCCGCTGCTCCCGCTGCTGGTGCTGGTGCTGGTGCTCCCGCTGCTGGTGCCGGTGCTGCTGCTCCTGCCGCTGGTGCCGCTCCTCCTGCTCCTGCTGCTGGTGCCGCTCCTCCTGCTCCTCCTGCTGGTGCCGCTCCTCCTGCTCCTCCCGCTGGCGCCGCTCCTCCTGCCGCTCCCGCCGGTGGTGCTGCCAGTGGCGCTGCCCCTGCTGCCAGCCCAGCTGCTGGATCTGCAAACGGTGGTGGTTCTGCTTCTACTGGCTCAGCGGCTACTGGCAGCAGTGGTGCCTCCACTGGAAGCGGCTCGTCCTCTTCTACGAACTAGATCAACGCTTAAGCGGCTGATGATGACTATGATGAGAAATATTAGGAATCTGTAAAACAAAAGCAATGGATTCATGAATACAAAAAAGATATACATAAAATTCGGATACAAGGACTGCTAAGAAGAAGATTGAAAAGACTGAGCTTTTGTTAGTTTAGTTAGCTGGCTAGCATGATAATAATAATACTCTACAAATCCAACTCTTGTACCACGCTTGTGAGCTTTTATATGTATATGTCTTTTTGTTTGGCTGTGATTGAGGTTTTCAGGAGTTTAGTAATGAAAAGACAGGAGGGTCTTGGGCTTGTGTTGTTGCAAGTAGTTGTAATACATGTATATCTCGTGAAAAGTCTGTACACTAGTAATCTTCATGTAACATGTGTGGTACACCAATTATACCAACTAGAACCAAATTGAGCTAAACTAGTGAAATTATAAAGTATGGTAACAATGCAAAATCATCCCAACACTCTCCGGTAGATCAAAGTATATCAGAGAACCATTGCAGCTACATGTGTGTAAAGTGTTTGTTGGCTTGATAAAGTATATATATAAATAAGTTTCCCTTGAAAAAGCACATGTATAGTTGTATGTAATAATGTCTAATAAAAAAAACGCCCTCCCAAACCATGCAAAAATTGCCACTTGTAACGCAATGCAACATGTCATAACGAAGACAGGAAAAAAAAGAACGTCGGCATATATACACGCTCTTTCTCTCTCATTCATAAACAACATGACCTCATTAAACACCTCCACCCTCACTCTACTCCACTCCTAATAATTCTCCGCCAACCCCTCAAACGTATCCAGCCCATCAACCCCACCGCCTGGACACTTCCAATCCCTATCATACGCCTTCTTTGGCAGGATACCCGCCTCGCGTCCCCTGCGATAACTCCACTGCGTACTCGCCTCCGTCTCCCAGGTCCAATAGAACCAGCCCCAACCAGCCTCAAATGCATCCATCTGGCCGAGGGCAAACTGGTACAGCCACTTTTTGTACTCGTCCGAGTATTGACTTGGGTCGGCGTTTGCGCCGTCGCAGGAGCATTGTGCTGATTCCAACGGACATTGGGGTAACAAGACGGCGTTGGACTTGTCTGTTGATTGTAGAGTGCCTTCCCACCGGGTTCCCGTGTTGACGTTGTTGATGTATTTTGTGCAATCCGTGTCTGCTTGCGACCATTCGCCACACATGGTTGGGCCGAAACCCGTGGATTTGTTCATGGAACGTTTGGACTGCTGGGTCCAGGCTTCGCAGGCAAAGTTTAGCTTATCGCGGTGCTTGAGCTTGAGCTGGTCCGTGTTGAAAATTACGTATTGGTGGACGTCGAGGAGCAGGTCGTCGTTGCCTTGGAGTTTGCCTTGCCAGTTGTCGAGACCCATGAAGCCGTCGCCGAAGACGATGATGCCTTTGATGCCGTCGGCCCGAATTTGGTCGATTGCTTTTTGCGTCCAGGCGACGACTTTTTCAGTATCGAGTTCGACATTACGTGGCTCATTGACGATACCGTACATTGTAACGACGTTTTTGTAGCGGGGTTGTGCAAAGAAAACGGAGAGCTTGTGGTGGACGTCTAGAGTGCGTTGGCCGTTTTGGTCACCGTTTGTCCCGTTGAGCCAGCCGATTTGGCCCTGGCGGCCAGAGTGATTCCACCCATTTTGGCTGCCGGGGGCGCCGTGCAGATCGAGGTTGACGCGCAGGCCGTTTTGCCGGCAGTATTCTATGCCACGGAGGAGGTAGCGCCATGATACTTGAGGTACGTAGACGTCATCGTCGTAGGTCTGTACCATCCAGTATCCGAATGGGAGGCGTACGTGGTCCATGCCGGCATCTCTGATCTCAGCAAAAGTCTGCTTGTTGATAAATTTTGCGTAGTGCTGTTCCATGGTGTCTTTGGCTTTTCCGGGACCTAGCTTGCTAAGAAAGGTCCATTCGTCAACAACATTATCTTTGGACCCGTACTGTTGGAAAAAGGAGGGGGTAATGAAGGGTTCAAGGTTGAGCCAGCCACCGACGTTGACACCACGGATGGGCATCTTGCCGTACTCGAACGGATCTGAGAGCTTTGGGACCGAGGGGTTGGCTTGGACATCATCGTTCCATGTTGAGTTGAGTCCGATTATGGGGAGACCTCCTACCAGCTCGTTGGTGTAGGTAACGTTAAAGTCGGTAGTATCATACCATGACCAGGGATCCAATATCCCTCCCCGATCGGCTTCAGGTACACTATTTCGGTCCTTTCCGTTTAGGTTGCTGTTGGTTGGTCCCGATAAGGCGGCCGGTGATCCACTTGCTGAGCTGTTGTTAGGGCTGCTATTACTCGAGGTCAAGACGGCCACCGGTATGATGATGGCCAAAAGGATCAAAACTGACACAACGCCGATAAGTATGCGCTTCCGCTTCTTCTTCTTTGCCATTTCTTCTTCCGAATATACGGTTGGCGCACTCCCTGCGCCTCCTCGCTTCTCCATCATGTACCGATATTCGTCGTCATCATCAATGCCGCCTTCTTCTGCCAGCGGCCCGCTGACTACACGCCGCTTCTTTTGCTCGGTTCTATGCTGCTTCTCTTGTCTTCGTCGCTCACGTCGCTCCTCCGCCTCTGAAGGTGCGGGCCTAGCCGATTGTCTGCGGCGACGATCCTCTCGCTCGTCTTCAGTATGTGCACTCCTCTTCCTCTCGGCCTCATCATCGGTCTGGCTCTGCCGCAGCTCGGCTGCTCTCCTTCGCTCTTCGCGCCGTCTCCTCGCCTTGTCCTCTTGCATGGCAGCATCGCTTTCAGCAGCACGTCGCTTGGCATTCTCCTGCTCGTCCTTTTTCTTGGCCGCCCGCTCCTCCTTGATCCTTTCCTTTTCCAGGTTTTTTTCCTTCCTCCGGACTTCCTTCAGGTACTCGTCATCATAGTCGTAAGCTCCCCAGCCCCCGGCCTTCTTAGCATTGGTCTTGTCAAGCTTGGCAAGCGCATCGAGACTCAAGGGGGCTGAGCCCCGGCTCTTACTGCTACTCCCATCGGTGGTCGAATTGCGCCGCGAGCCACGAGCTTTACGCGGGGCTGGCGATTCCTGCTCAGACTCACTCTGCTGTCTTGAACGCCGTTGAGGCTTCGGTAGCAAATCGCCTTGTGAGTCGGTCGCTCGATGACCCTTTCTCCGCCTTTGCTCTTGCTCCCGAACTGCGGCCTCGCGGGACTCTTTTCGTTTTCGTCGCTCAGCGTCGTCACCGTGCGATTCTCTGCGTCGCCTCCGTTCGTCGCCCTGTGGTCGCCGGCGCGACGGGTCGCGCTCGCGGTCGCTCATTTTGGGGAAAAAAGGTGGGCAAGATATTTGTGTCTCAGGAATGCGACCTAGGCTTCAGGAATGCAATCAAGCGGTGTAGAATTGCGGGGTTCGCATGCACAACGCAACGTGGACTGAAAATAGTGGGAAAAAGAATGGTAACACAGACAGCAGCTCGTAGACTGCTCACAGGCATGTGAATATTGGTAGCGAATATGTACACTGCGTGGCGGTCGACATGCACGAGCTTGAGCTTGCTGGGATGCTGGCGGCGTTGCTGTGGAGACGCGGTGTTGATTCCTTGCCTGACGTGGCGCTTCGCTGGGCACCACCAGATGCTTGGAAGAAGATGCTTGGATGACGACCTTGCAACACGACAAGATTAGATACAAGGTGTCTAGCGTGGCTGGGCTAGAGGAACTGACGTTTGGCTGCCGGTGTTGCCGGTCTGATGATCTCAGTCCATAGTTGGGCACCAGTTCTGCACTTGTTCGCAGCGGCATGAAAAACAAAGGCACGGATGTATCGACTTGTCAAAACGCAGCCCACCTACACATGGCTATTTAGAGTATTCATTCCGTCATCCCGTGATTGTTGCACTCGACTCAACGTGCATGCAGAATGCCGTTGGAAGCTCGTCGATAAGCCCCTGCATGAACAGGGAAGATCTGCTCAGCCTCCCCATCGCTTCTGGATCAATGACATCACAGCACTTGACTCGATTCTCTGCCGCCGCCAACCATGCGCATCCGTAAGCCTCTTGATAATGCATGATTGAATGTGTGTGGTATCATAACTGTAAATATTCAAAAGGAAAAAAAACGATACGCCGTGGGTTTTGGGGCCGAGCCTGCCCAATTGTGCCCGCGAGGGCCCTCCCGTGCCTCTCTAATAAGCCAGTAAAGGGTGCCTGTGACGGCGTAGTGACCGCTTCTACATAAGCAACCCTGTGTGCCGCCCATGTGAGATCATAGACTGGCGCTATCGCAGTACGCGGCGCGGCAATCCTATCGGAAGCGGCGGACATGTGTTAACCTTGCATTCGGGAATGTGTCAGTTGTTAAGCGTCGGAATCATCGCTCAAGAAGCGGAGACGCCTTGAGAAGACCCAGTGGCTTCGGCAACAGCGGTCGCTTTACCCTTCTCAGCTGCTTTCTTCTCGTCATCGCTGTAAAGGCCGTGCTCGTAGATGTAGTCGACGACCTTGTCTGGGATATAGTAGCGGATACTCTTACCCCGCTTGCGGAAGAGGCGAATCTTGGTCGACGAGACGTCGTTTTGTATGAGCTGTGGGATAACGCGAATGTTGTCCCTCCACTGTTGGAGCTGGACGAGCGCATCGTCTATAACTAGTCAGCGTTGGTTCAAGGTAGGAAAGTGTAGGCCATACCGATATCAGTACCACTGCGCTCAAGGATGAATGCGCCGTAGTGTCCCAGGATTCTGCTCAAATCTTCACGGGCCCATAGCCCTGGTGTACTCATGGTCTGGATGAGATCGGCGCCGGCAAGCAGCGCCACATGAATGCGTCGCTTCTCGCCGTTTTCAGTTTCAATGCCTCCCATGACCTCGTTAAGCTCGTAGTCGAAGTGGTCGAGCACCTTGACGGTGGGGAGATACTCCTTGTGCAACGGCTCCCATGGGTCGACACCAATCCATTTCGAGCTATCTTGCACGGCAATCCGGGTCATGTTGATCCGGTGCTGTGCGGACGCCAGTCCGGCCTTTTTATAGGCATCGCCAACGGGACTGAAGAAGCCACCAACGACCTCGTAGTCTGTCTCGAACTCGCAGTAATCAGCTGCCTCCTCGAACATGCGCAGGTGAAGGTTGGTCGGCGGAGAGAAGGAGCCACATGAGACGAGCACAATGGGCTGTTTGTCGGGGTTTGACAGCCTCTTCTTCAACCTCTCCTTGGGAAATGTGTAGTTTTCAAGCGACATGGCCTCGGTGTTGGGCAGCCCGGCGTCGAGCAGGATGTCCTGGTTGTCCGTCGACGACATGGCGGCAATGCGCAAGACGTTCGGATCGGGGTGCGGGCGGAGAGCGAGGGGCGGTGATGTCCGTGGGGGCAAAGGCTTCGGCTATGAGGAGAAAGCCGTGGGGATGGCGGCGGAGCGGGGTTGCGAGTTTGGGGTAAGAGGCTGGGTCGTGGTAATAGTTCTGCGAGGGGGAAGGTCAACGGATGGCGGGGAGGGAGCATTTAAGAGTATGCGTGATATGTGAGAGGCTTACGAATAGTGCGATAACCGGGGTCTAGGGGTCTTACCGGAAGACACTACTGAGAGACTAGGCAGTAGTAAGAAGTGAGTCGGTAGGAGCCTGTTTGTGACGCGGGGGCAGTGAGGCGACAACCGACGAAATTTGCAGGGAGCCGGGGCAACAAAGCGGATAGGATGCAAAGATGGGATTTGCGAGTTTGCGAGTTTGGACGTGGGGGTGTTTGTCAGAGGCTGGTGAAAGGACGAGGCCGAGGGAGGAGGCGAGAGCCATCTTGTACCATTTTACAGTTGCTTCTAGGCGGTCGTTGAGACACTGGAGCGCGGACTGCGGGGCCTCTCAAGGATGTTGGACTTTGCCAACCTCCGGCGCTTCAGCCCATCTGGGCCGTGAAGACGTGATGGGCGAAACACTTTTCGCATCCGAACATTCGCCAATATGCACCGCAGCAAATGCACTCACGTGGCGCACGTCGGCATTTCCCCGACCCCACTAGCAGTCCTGTCGGCCGGGATGCAGTGCGGTAGCTCGATGCGCGATGGTGCATTGTAAGCCTGGAGCGCGGCATCCATCCAGATGCTGAACAATCAGCGTGACATGGCTTTGGGCAAGGAATGCATCTGTGACTGTAGCCGCTAGAGGCGGGTGGACTGGTGTGATCCTCCATTGCCACTGCGAGGTCGGAGCAATCGGAAAGACTGAAAGCTGCGCCTGGCCCACGGGAAAGGGGAGGGAGAAATGATGTGTCCGTTGTGCGTACTGTACATTGGTGTATATGGGTACCTACAGTACTTTTGTGTATCTGCGATCCCCAGTGAATCCAGGGACACACGGCACGTGACTATGCTCTTCCCCAAATTGGCGCCAAGCCACGTGCGCCTGTCTTGATGGAAGGAGCGGCCGGCTGCCCTGACAGATGGACAAGTGAATTTGCATTGGCTCTCGACGAAACAGACCTCCAACTGTTGTCGCTTCATCACGGAGGCTGGACATGCATGGATGGATGGGTAGGATGAATGCATGTCGGCCTGCTATCCGCCGAACCGGGCTGAGATGGGAGAAGGGCCCAGAGATGGGGGCGTGCCTTTACAACTGCCCTGCCCAGGTAGGTGGTCAGTCGAGGCCTGGCGCGCATGTATAGCTGCTGAATGCTGGATGCTGAATGCAACTGCAGTCGCTCTCTCTCTCACACACACACACGCTCTGCCTACCGGGCATAGGCCCAGTCGGCTTGACGACAACGGCGACCGTCTATCGATAACGCTGGCGCTAGTGAGGTCACGTAATTAGCTCCTCCGACCTGGCATGTGTGGTGGATATCAACCTCACAAGTATTTGCCAGAGTCATTGCACTATCTCCATCTCTTTCTATACCCATCACAACTACTACCCCGAGCAGCACAGTCGTTTGCTCCGTCTCAAGTCTGCCGCAATCACTGCGGCTAACGATCCCTTTGTGTTTGCACTCACCGCACTCGCTTGAGCACACGCCTAATGGCGCGTCCTTGATGGCCTCCAGAGGACCTCGTGAAAGGTAAATACCTCTCCACTCGACCCTTCGCCGCTGCAGTAATCGCGACCCCCACCGCCCGAACTCCATCAACTGCTGCGGCTCACAACCACTCCCATTTTGCTTTGTCGATTCAGACTCAGACGTGCTGCACCCACCGCGGCACCAAGTCTGCGCCCTTCTCGATTATCACATCACAAGCCTAAAGTCAGAATCTCATGTCGTCCAGAGTCACTCGCTCGCAAAGGCGCCAATCCGGCAACACCAACACCAATACCAACGACACCTCGCCGCCTGCACCTCCCCCTCCCGCTCAACTACCGCCGCCCGTAGCCTCTCGTAAGAGAAAGTCTACTGCGCGGGACTCGACGCCAGAGCCCCCAGAAACCGCAGACGCAGCGCCCACCCGCGGAACCCGTCACAAGCGCTCCAAGCTCGACGCTCAAGACCCACCCGCCCCGTCCACAAGCCGGTCCAAGAGGGCCAAAGGCAAAGCTGCCATGTCTTCATCTGGGTCTGTGCCAATCGTTTCTGCGCACCAAACAGAGCAACTGCTGACTGCCGATAGCCTACCATCAGATCCCATCGACGAAAAGTCGACACCACAGCCCTCGAAGCGCACCAAGAGCGGCCGCAAGACTCGAGGCGACAGCGCTCGTCGGCCTACCAAGCCCCCAGCCGCTGAGCCTGACACAGACGCTCCTTCCACATCTCGGAGGAGCTCACGGAAATCCACAAAGGCAGAAATGGACGCCACCATGGACGACGCACCTGCCAATCCAACCGAAGAGGAAATGCGCCAGTCTGGCGAGGAGCACACTAGCGACGACGACGGCGACGGGGACGGCGACCCACACGGAGAGCGATACGATGATGAAGACGATGACGACGATGACGACGACGACGACGATCCATTCACAACTGGCAGCTTCCTCGGACGCAACTCACACAGCCTTTCTGCGCTTAGGCAACTGACCGGTATGATGGCTGGAACTACACAGCGCCTGCGGGGCATACTCGACCAGCTCCGTTCGCCCGATATGTCGATGCAACTGATTGCGCTGCAAGAACTCTCAGAGGTGCTCCTCATCTCCACCGAAGACAATCTTGCTGGCCACTTTTCCCCAGATGCATACGTCAAAGAGCTCGTCAAGCTCATGCAACCAAATGAGTTCACCATGGAAGAAAACCCCGAACTGATGCTGCTTGCGTGTCGATGCCTGGCCAACTTGATGGAAGCGCTGCCTCAGGCGACTGCCAACGTCGTCTACGGAGGCGCGGTCCCCGTCCTTTGCTCAAAGCTGCTCGAAATTAACTTCATCGATCTTGCCGAGCAATGCCTTAGCACACTGGAAAAGATCTCTGTCGAGTTTCCCGGCGTCATTGTTCGCGAAGGCGGTCTGACTGCGTGTCTCACTTTCCTCGATTTCTTTGCCACCAGCACACAGCGTGTGGCTGTAACCACTGCCGCGAACTGCTGTCGTAACATTCCAGAAGATTCGTTCCCAGTGGTTCGCGATGTCATGCCTATTCTGGAGAACATCCTGAACAACAACGACCAGAAGGTCGTTGAGCAAGGCTGCATCTGTGTTTCGCGCATCGTCCAGAGCTTCAAACAACAAGAAAGCAGGCTTGAAGAGCTGGTTAGCACGCGTCTGCTCCAGGCAATCCTCCGCCTTCTGCTCCCCGGCAGCACGAACCTTATAGGGCCTAACATTCACACCATGTTCCTTCAAGTCCTCGCTTACACAGCCAAGGCCAGTCCACGTTTGTCCGCAGAGTTGCTCAAGATGAACGTGGTGGACACATTGTACCAGATTCTCACTGGTGTCTCGCCACCTAGTGGCACCGAGGACGTTGCCGCCAAGATTGATTCGGTGGTTATCATGCAAGCCCTCATTCATAGGCCGAAGGACCAGGTTTTCGAAACACTGAATGTCATTTGCGAGCTGCTGCCCGACGTTCCCAACGAAGGGCTAACATACCTTGACGATCTTTTCGATGCCGGCTATCCAGGCGATGATCTTCTTCCACTTTCCTCGACGAACAAAAAGACCACCAACGAAAAGCGTGTAGAGTTACTGGAAGGGTGCAAGGCAGAGGTCAAGCGCTTCGCAGTCATTCTCTTTCCAACTCTCACAGATGCTTACTCGAGTACCGTGAACCTCAGTGTTCGACAAAAGGTGCTCACTGCACATCTGAAGATGCTGTCAAACCTAGACACCGAGATTTTGGAAGAAGCTCTACGGCCTGTGCCATATGCCTCGCACTTGGCGTCGATATTCACGCAACAAGACCATTCATCGTTGGTCACCTACGCCTTACAGGCTGCCGAGCTACTTCTCAAGCGTTTGGAGCCAATCTACCGATATCAATTCTATCGTGAAGGTGTCATTTCCGAGATTTCACAACTGGCGAATCGGCCTTGCAAGACCTTGGACGTTCGTAACAAAGGCGTAAAGTCAAGTGTGGATGTTGATGGCGCTAGCAGCACTTCTGCACCAGAATTGGAGATCGAGCAGGACGTACCTCAAACAAATGAAGGCGCTGACGTAGAAATGCACTCTGACGACGGGGAGGACGTTGACGTTGACGATGATCCGAACGAAGGCAGTCAAAACCGAGACGAGGATGACGATTCCGACTCTTCCTCTTCCTCTGATCAACGCGAACCCCCGCCAATGCCCAATATTGAAGACATCATCACTCTCCGTGCCAAGAAGTTTCTCGAGACTCACGAGAAGGAGTCTGATAAGCCAACACGTGATAAGGCATCGGGGGTTTTGGATGACCTGAAATCACTGGCTTGCGAGATTAAGACACGTGTATCCAATGGCGCCGCTGGCGACTGCATGAACCTGTTCACAAGGCTGGCATCTTACTTCGAAGGCGACGCGCTCGAAAGCATCACCAGTTATGAACTCAAGTCGTCCAAAATCGTTGAAGTGCTACTGGACGTGTTTGCGACGCCTGAATCTGGAAAAGACGTAGACCCCAGGCCTCTCTTTTTGGAAGCATTCATGGGAGGAAGCGGTCAAAGTAAGATCAAGACTGCAAGTACCGCATCGCCAGCAACGCCATTCAGTGTCTTGGTTCACAAGCTGCAAGACTTGCTCAGCCGATCTGAGCATTTCGATGTAGTCACCGTCCACCAAAACATGTACGACAGCAGAGGGAGCGCAAGCTCCATGTTAGCAAAGCAGCTTAGACTGAAGCTTGTCGCTGATGACGATTCCGGTATACCAAAAAGCTATCGAAACATCATGGTCTCAATACACGCCATCGCTACTTTCAAGGCTCTAGACGACTACCTCCGACCCCGCATCAGCCTTGCAGACCGACCGCGGCCAACCAAGTCTCGGGACCAGTTTGAGGCTATGTACGCTCAGGCTCTCGCCGAAGGTCGTGTGCCGCCGCCTCATACGCCATCCGAGTCCACAAATCGCCCTGCAAAGAAAACTTCGCGGTCCAAGGCAAGTCCTACTGATTCGCCGCAACCAGGGCCTAGCTCAGCGACGCGAGAAAAGACACGGCGATCGAGTAGACGTCAGCAGGCACAGACTCCGCCGCCGCCGCCACCACCGCCTCCAGCTATGCCCCGTTCAAACAGCGGCCAAGATCCTGTCGAATGCGCTGATGAGGCACAGCTTTCTGATCCTGACTCCATGGACGAGGATAGTGCCCTGAACGCTATAGTGGACGATCTTGAAGAGGAACTTGACGAGGATCTGCCAGACCCGTCTGCTGTTAGTGTCGAAGTCGCATCAACAGGACAAGCCACGGCTCGTCAAGAAGATGGCACTAGGGTTGCTACACCTGTGCAAGGCACATCGAAACCGCCAACGGACAACCGAACACCAGCGTCACGCTTGTCCGCACTACTCCAGAGCTCCGCTATGAGGCAGACTCTGGGCGGTGCGGCCAGCGCTCTCTCATATGCTGCCGCTGTACAGTCGACTCCCCAAGACTGGCATATCGAGTTTAGCGTAAACGATAACCCACTTTCAAATGAGACGACCATCTACCGCGCTGTCCACTATAACCAGCCGCAACCATCAGACGGCGCACATCGCTCTGTGTGGAACGGTATTCACACCATCAAGTTTAAGCGGGTGCAAGGCCCTCCACCAAGCGAGCCTAGTTCTTTGACACCGCCACCCGAATCGAAATCCGACACCTCGGGTATGCCCGCGTCATTGGACCAACATCCCGTAACATCTGGTATTCTGCGATTGCTTAGTATACTTCATGGACTAAATTCGCACCTGGACGATATCCTATTGGCGAACAAGGAACAGATTAAGCTTAATGCGGAACCGCTTTCTCAGTTTGTCAACACCAAGTTGACAGCAAAATTAAACCGGCAGCTGGAGGAGCCTCTGGTTGTTGCGAGCAACTGCCTCCCGAGCTGGAGTGAAGATTTGGCTCGTTTTTATCCATTCCTGTTTCCATTCGAGTCCCGTCATCTCTTCCTGCAGTCAACCTCATTCGGTTACTCACGGTCAATGACGCGATGGCAAAATTCGCAGCCCACGAGCGATTCACGCAACGATCGACACCGTGACGAGCGCCCTTTCCTGGGTAGACTGCAGCGCCAGAAAGTGAGGATATCAAGGTCTCGAATACTAGAATCGGCGATGAAGGTGATGCAACTCTATGGTCACTCTCCCAGTGTTCTGGAAGTGGAGTACTTTGAAGAAGTGGGAACCGGCCTAGGGCCAACGCTGGAATTCTACTCGACAGTGTCTCGCGAGTTCTCAAAGAAGAAGCTCAAGCTATGGCGCGAAAATGAGTCCAACGATACCGATGAGTACGCCTTTGGTAAGCGAGGACTGTATCCTGCGCCAATGAGCGCCGAGGAAGCAAGTACCGAGAACGGTGAGAAGCGCCTTGAGCTCTTCAAAGTCCTGGGCAAGTTTGTTGCTCGTTCGATGCTTGACTCACGCATCATTGATGTCTCGTTTAACCCGACGTTCTTCCGCATCGGCGACGATAGCAGTGCAGGAGTCGTTCCGTCCCTAGGAGCCATCAAGGCTGTCGATGAAGGACTAGCAAAGTCGCTGTTGCTGCTCAAGCAGTTTGCCGATGCGAAGAAGAAGATTGACGTTAGCAACATGAGTGAAGCCAGGAAGGCAGCAGCTCTTCAGGATATTGTCATCCAAGACTGCCGGGTAGAAGATTTGGCTCTAGACTTTACCCTACCTGGCTATGGTTCGATCGAACTCATCCCTGAAGGCGCAGACACGCCGGTTTCGATCGATAATGTCGAACTATACGTGGACAAGGTGGTCGACTTTACTTTGGGTTCGGGTGTGCAGCGCCAGGCGAATGCTTTCCGTGACGGCTTCACAGAAGTCTTCCCCTATTCGGCCCTAAAGGCATTCACTCCGGACGAGCTAGTAATGCTATTTGGCAGGACAGACGAAGACTGGTCGCTTGAGAGTAAGTCCTATTGGTCTCGGTTTTTCATGACAGACGCTAACTATTTTTCAGCCCTTATGGACTCCATCAAGGCGGATCACGGCTACAATTTGGACAGCAAGAGCGTGCGAAATCTACTGGCCACAATGAGTGAGTTCGACGCGCAAGAGCGTAGGGACTTTCTACAGTTCATCACCGGCAGCCCCAAGCTGCCTATCGGAGGTAAGCTATACCAGGTACTCCTCAACCAACGTTGCTCGCTAACTTCTTTTTCTTCTTCAGGTTTCAAAGCTCTCACACCAATGTTCACCGTCGTCTGCAAGCCCAGCGAGCCGCCATACACATCGGATGACTATCTTCCCTCTGTCATGACCTGCGTCAACTACCTCAAGATGCCAGACTACAGTAGCATCACCGTACTTCGTGAGAAACTCAGCGTCGCCATCCGTGAGGGTCAAGGCGCTTTCCATCTTTCTTAAATTGTGAATTGGGGATGGAGAGAGGGGGGGGGGGAGGTGATAGGTATACCCTGGGGTTGTTTCCTTGGGCGTCGTCGGAACATTTATATCCATGGGTTCAGCTTGTAATGCTTTTAAGTATGGCATAGATTCAACGCTTCTCGTAGTGGGGTATACAAAGTGGCACCTGGTATGCATTTGTTAGGCATTTTTTTGGGTGCTGGCGTTCAACGGCATGTAGCTATGATAGCAATCCCTTGATCCGCAACTTGAATCTTTAAACTAACAATTATGTCTTATTGTTAGGGCAAGTGTCTCGAATATGTCGACACGAGCAGTAGGTTTGGTAGATTTCGTGCTTGTGCTATCAGCCCCTGTCTACCGCAGCAGGTGCGTTGCAAACGGCATGGATACATGCTGGGGGTTCATCACGTGTCGGGACTAGTGCATATTCTGCCAGACCTCGGCAATCTAACACAATGCCGGAGAAAGCTCGTACACCAGTCGTCACCCACGGCCCCGCTATGGTCAACGACAGATGGCCACATCTACCGGTATGCCTTTAGTATGCGTCAACACCATGCTGTGCGTAATGGGTTTAGGCAATGCTTTGTACCCACGGACCGAATTGGCATGGGCATACACATAGCTCGGGTCTTTGTCCACCCACATGTACCAAAAGAGGGTTGAATAGATCACCCAAGCCTGTTCGGCAACAAGGGACAAGCCGCATCTCCCCACACGAAAGAAAAGACTGCGCCTTTGTGTGGGTCTAGTAGCCCGCATGGGATGTAGTAGAGCCCATTGCCCGGTCTACTGTAGCTCAAGGCAGAAAGTACTAAAGAGCAAGCCGATTCCTCCATGTCAACTAACTGCCTTGCGAATCCCTCCCCAGAGGATACAGATTGAAAAACATCTGGCATTGTTGCTTCTACTATTTACCCGTATCTTGAAGAGAGAAGAAGAAGAAGAAGAAGAAGAAGGAAGAACTTCAAACGATACACCATGTCTCCCTCCGCCGTTCCCTCTCCTGCCGTACCAGCACCCCACGCAAATGGCAAACCCAGCCCCTCGTCCCCGTCCTCCTCTAGACAAGACGCCACCACGACCCAGTTGGCCAATGGAGCCTCGTCTCAGATCCCCGCCTGGGTGCAACCAGACCTCAGCCGTCTCCTCCGCGTAGAACACAACCCGGGCTCCTTTACCAGCCGGTCCGTCTCGCTCGTCCGGCTCGGGCCAGGCGCCCTCTTTGCACGCATCACGAACCCCACGCCCGCCACCGTGGCCTACTCTTCCGTGCAAGCCGCGCGCGACCTGCACATTGAGCTCAACAGCGACCTCGTCTACATCAACCATAGCTGCGCCCCCAGTCTGGTCTTTGACATGGCCCGCTGGGAGATTCGCGTCAGTGACAGGCCGGGCGGACTCGAGGTCGGAGACGAGTTGACCTTCTTCTATCCCAGTACTGAGTGGGTCATGGCTCAGCCTTTTGATTGCTTTTGCAAGACGGCAGAGTGTGTGGGGAGGGTTGGTGGGGCACGGGATATGGACAAGGCGGTGTTGGGGAGGTATTGGCTTAATAGGCATGTGGAGGAGTTGTTATTGGAAAAGGAAGAGGATGAGAAGAAGAGTGCAAAGGCTTGAAAGGGGGGGCGAAAGAAGGCATGATTAGACGAGTATAGATGGGGTTGGTTGGGTATGATGGGATAGATTTGGCTGGGAAGGGGGGGGGAGGTATGTTTTTTTTTAGAGAAAAGTAAACGACGCTTGCGTGTTATAGACGTGGATATAGAAAATAGAAAATGTTGGGTTTTGAATTGTTTGGTTCGAAATTACAGAAAGGCTAGTGGTATAGCTAGTAGCGCGCAATCTTTTCCCGTTCATGTTGTTTGGGAAGCCGCTGGTGTGATGATGAAGCTTAATTGTCTAAACAACAAATCGAAGCAACGAGCTTATTCTTCTCCCCCCCCCTTTCTATTCTCTACGTCTCACAAGTTCAGAGAGAGAGAGAGAGAGAAGAATATATGCTTGGGAGTTGTTGTGAGGACATCTTCCTTCCAATGTATTTTGCATACATTTTACAGAAAACACAAAAGATCAACCAAGTGTTAATCTTTATTCACCAAAATTTGTTGAGTACATTTACGTCATCGATTTGGGTATAATCTCTCTCGCATTTACTCATTATTATTATTATTATTATTATTGTTATTGTTTGGTTCCACATCTTGCCATGAATCTTGCACTAATTTCCTACTACTAATCCACTTCCATCTGCTCCACATCTTTTGTCCCCCCCCCCCCTCCTACTTTCCCTCGACCCGCTCAACCCCCACCACACCCTGCGCTTCGCCTTTGCTTTCCACACCTCCCAAGCCCATCTTGCCCGTATCATAGCCGTTGGCAGTAAGATACTCCCTGAAGCGTACATCCTCATGATCAATAGTATCCTGCCCGATATCCGGCAGCAGGAACACAAGACCGGCAGCGACGAAAGCCAGGGTAGAAGCGACGTAAAACGGGTTTCTGCCCGCAGCGATTTTGTCGTCGCCGGCAGCCGTCTGCAAGGCGTCGAGAGCGTAGGAGCCAGCAAAGGCGCCGATTTTGCCGACGGCAGCGGCGATGCCGTAGTATTGGCCACTTGAGTAGAGTTGATGTTAGATGGATGGTGGGAAAAGAAGGGAGAAAAAAAATTAAAAAAAAATTGGGGAGCATACCGAATACCAGTCGCACACGTCTTACTCGCCACCAAGCCAATATTATCGCCTGGACCAAACTCGCCCAGAGCGAGAAAGACGCCGTAAACGACGACGAAGCCAGCCACGTTTTCGGGCTTGTTGAGCCAGGGATAGCATCCGGCCATGATGAATCCAATGATGCCCTGCAGCACAACGCCAATCGCAAGCGTCTTCTTGGGCCCCATGGACGGCAGATCGGCCACAAACGCACCAGCCAAGCAGCCGGGCATGTAGAAGAAGTTGATGAGAATGTTCCAGGCCAGACTCTTCCACAGCGGCGCCGACTCGCCCAGCAGGTTGGCCAGGATGGAAGTGGCGTAGATGCCAAAGGAGTAGGCGCTAAAGTCGTAGATGAACCATATGATGCTCACGACCCCGAGTCTAAACCAGTAAAACTTGATAATCAGCAGCCAAGGGGTTTGCGCTTTGGCAAGCGATTCGCGCTTGAAGGCTTCGGGCTCTTGCAGCTTGAGACGCAGGTACAGGAGAGACAGGGGCGGGATGATGCCGATGCCGAGGCAGATGCGCCAGGCGGCGCGGAGGTGCTGCTCGCCTGTTGCGAGCACGACGACGGTGGCGACGATTGCGCTGATGAAGAAGGCGAGGTCGATTTGCACGTTGGTGAAGAGGATGAACCATTTGTTGCGCGTGCCTTTGCGGAGCTCGCCCGTCGATTCGGCACAGCCTACGCTACCGGCTGGGTATTCGCCGCCGATGCCTTTTTTTTGGCAGGTTAGTTCTACAGGAAGAAAACGTCGTCGTGAATAAAGACAGATTTGATTGCTTTGAGGGGGAAAAAAAGAGAACATACCAATTCCAAGGAAAAAACGATACACGACAAGCGCGGTGAGTAGGCCGTTGGGACTTCCGCCTGCGCCGTACGATGCAGTGCCGAGGATGGCGAAGAGGATGATGATGATGGTGGAGGTGAACAGCGACCACTTTCTCGAAAAATGATCCGATGTGTAGCCGAAGAAGAGCATGCCAACGACGGTGCCGGCAAACGTGATACTGGAGACATTTGCCTGCGCAGACGAGTTCTTATACGAGTCTGGGTAGATGGTCTTGAGCATCGTGTTGACGGGGCCGATGATCTGGAGACACGACAATAATCAGCCATTTGTATTCATGAGCTTCAATCTGGCGGAGGCGGGTTCGGATAAGTTTGTCGCATTGGAGGATATGTTTGTTTTCTTCTTCTCTTTCTTTCTGGTCTTTGCCACTTCTTGGGTTCGTTTTGTGTGTTTGTTTGCGTGTTCGTACATTGTTAAGGTAGCCATCACTGAAGAGACCTGCACCGCATGCAATCACCGGCCACAAGCGTTCCCATCTTCCCTTTTCAGTCTTTGCGACACTGCCTCGTCGCTCGACGTCGTCTTTTTCAGTTGCGCCGTTGTACAGCTCGGGCTGCTGGGCCTCTATGGCAGAAGCCATGGGTTCAGATGACGCCCTCTGTTCGTTGTCAACTTGCGTGGGTCGTGTGTTTGGATATATATCTCAAAAGCGTGTGGCAGCAAGCAATGAGATGGACTCTTGATTGACACCAGCGAGACCCGCATTGCCACATTTAAGGCCTGCATCTCACATGCGGGCGATTGGGTGGCCAACGCCGCACAAGGACCCTGTGATCAACACAGGCTCGAAGCCTCGTTGGGCAAGGCGCATCGCCCCAAGCGTCATGGCCTCGGAGGTGCAGATGACCATTCAGCGCGGGGGAAGCTGTATCGAAAGTTTTTTTTTGGTGGGATCCAGCTTCAAGGCCTTTTACCACTGCAGGTGCTTAGAGCAAGTTTGGAAAGTAGAAGGTGTCTAATACCGAGGCGAGGTGGGAATATGGTTTACGGGAGGGGAACGGACGCCATCGGCCGTCTCCGAGGCTATTATCCATCCATCCGTTATGTGTGTGTGTGTATGGACGAGCCTTGCATTGTCTGCAACACAGGCCGCGCGCCACGCTACCGTTTTCTTCTTCTGGAGAATATTAATTATTACACATTACTACCGCACATGCTCTTCTCCTACAAAGTATCTCAGAAAGAGCTGGCGGGGGAGAGAGATAAGGACTGTATATCCGCGTGCGGCGACGATGGCTGCCGGGGTTTCAACACAAAAGCCATACGCTTGCAATCAAGCTTCGCCATGGCTTATCGGCAAACAGACTCAAGCTTCCACGGCAAGGCCACCAAAAGAAAAAAGGGCTAGCCTACTTGCCTGCGCCACTGACGTAGCCATGCTGCTGCTGCTGCTGCTGCTTGCCGTGAACCTCGGTTGTCTGCGGAATGTGTAGCTGTCTTGGCACTGTTTATTTGTAACGATTTTCTTGCGGGGGGGGGGGGGGGGTGGGTTTTTTTTTGTCTGCATGCATATACAGGGCGACATTTACGTGGATTGCAGACCCAGTATTTGGACGCGCGGAGTCTTGAGAGAAAGAGGCAAAACGTGCGCAACAAGACGGAGGATGGAGGGTGAGCTTCAAGCGTGCATCCATCTGTGTGAGCAAGTGGGGCTAAAGATAGCAGCAGCAGCAGCAGCAGCAGCGTTGTCGGGAACTGCCGCTCCGCTACCGTAGAGGCGTGACGAGTGGGTGGGTTATGTGTGGAGAAGAATGCGATAACAAGACGTGAGATGAAGCCGTTCCCCAACCGTTTTCCGCAAGCACACGATCGGATCGAGATGGGGGGCGGGCTAGTAAGATGGCCGTCGAAGCGACGGGGAAGCAGTGAACAAAGATGCGGGCGGACCACGGAGAGAATAGAAGAAAATCAACAGACAATGTTAGGGCTCAACCCAACCCAGTGCATTCTCGCACAAGCATCAGCAAGTTAGCAGCGGCGTTACTTTTTGCTGGATACAAACATCAGATGACAACTTCATTTGTCGCTTCCCAATTGAACGCTCCATTTCGGACCGAATGCATGACACCGAGATTAAGAGAGAAATAACCCATGCTTTACTGTACGGGCAGGATAGGCGCAAAACGACTTCCTATGATCCTTGTTTTGATGGGGCACCAACTATCGCTCTACCTACTTGTTCCCATTGTTGTGTACACTCATGTACAGAAAAAGACAAAGTTGCATGCTACTGCAAGGGTATCATTCACGCAAAAAAAAACCCCCCTCCCGGCACCAAACCCACGGAAACAGCACCAACAAACACCCAGACAAAACCTGCTTATCTCTTCTCACACGCCTTGATGTGCTCGAGGGAAATCTCCGTAGTTGCTACTGTTGTGGTCGTGTGCCCGCGTGAATTCGCCCGGTCCATTTCTGTAAACCAGTCGTCGCTCTCTGCCCGTGTTAGGCTTTTGGCACTGTGGTTCGGGATGCGGTATAGGTTCTGTGACGAGTCTTGGCTCGTGCGCCCGGTAAGATCCACGCCCATTGTTCGTCCTACCGAAGACGCATCGCTGGTTTTGCGGCTACCTGCAAAGTCTATGCCCATGGACCGAGCTGTCGAGGCATTGCTAGTCTTGTGTTGATGGTTGCCGGTAGATAGCTTCTCGCTCGACTTTCGGGAAACGTGGTCGGAAATCGTGGTGGAGACGCCTAGCTTGTTGTCCGCACTGCTACCGCTTCCTTTTCGGTCCCCAAGACTGATGCCGGCCTTGGAGTCCAAGCTGTCATTTCTCGTCACATGCTCGACATGGATTTCGACCTCATTGACGACAAAGATCTTGTTGGATGCGAGCGTCACAATGACTGGCCAGAAGATGGGTATTGAAGCCGTGATGATGGCGAAGTTGACTTCAAGGACGGCAAAGATGTATATGATGGGTGTGTAGAATGACATGTCGATGACCGGTACCGTACCCGCACGGTTGGTGGACATGGCAATGATACGGCCAATGGCCACTGTGACTACACTGTCAACGTGTTAGTATCCCCACACGTCAGTTCCAATCATGGCATAGTAGTACTCACGTGCAGCCCAAGGTAAACAGCCCTATCAGCCCGTTCCGACTTTTGCCGGCAATCCTCAACGTAGTCAAGAAAGGAACTGGCAAAAGGAGAACAAAACAGTCCAGAATACAGTTGCTGACGGAATGGGCCAAGAACATGTCGTAGAACTTGCTCGGGTCCTTTGTGCCCCAGCCAATGCACTTACCCTCGAGTGGCGGGTTCCAATTCTTTGCAATGGGCTTGCAGGGGAAGACGGCTAGCAGAAAGAAGGTGAGACCCCATAGCGCACAGATGGCGATAAGAGTGCAAGTCAGTCGCCGGGCCAGTCGATATTGAGTGGTGGTACTGCTAGGTGCAGCTTCAGCGAAGAGGCGAAGATATTGAAATAGAATCGAGAGCTTGATAAGTGTGGTACTAGCAGCATATACAAGGTTTGTTGAATATATATGCTATCGCCAAATGTTAGCAGAGCTCGTGCGTAGGCATTTTGGTTCTACATACCTTGAAGTATGAGATCAGATGTGGACCATCGAGCGTCCACAAGTGAAGACCCAGTCCATCTTCTGGCACTAGAACTCATCAGTAAATCGAAAACTCAAACACCATGGCTCGCACATACTCATGCATACTATGATGTCCCCCACGAAACTTGCAATACCTGCGAGGATGACGAAAAGGTCATCCCATCCCCAAAGACGGTCCCTTATACGGACCCATACCCGAAGACTCAAGGAGATGACAGCAATTCCCTGCACATGATCAGCAAGTCAGTCTATACGATTGAGTGTGTGCTGAGCATGTGTACCTACCAAGAAGGTAATACTAACTCCAAGTATTGTTGCAGGCCGGTTGACGTTGGGTAGATTCGCGTTATCGGGATGACTTTTTGGTTCGGGTAATACCAAGATGCTCATGGTTGCTCGCTCACTCGTGCCGGGCAAGTTTTGGAAGGGCCGAATGAAGGAGCCGTCGGGCAGCGAAACCAGAGTGATGAGAAGTTGATGATGTTAATTAGTCCGAAACTCCATTACGCGGGTTCCGCCGGCTATGTGCAGAGATTCAGAGTAGCAGAGTAGAAGCAGAAGCAGATGAGAGAAGCTGATTACTGTGGTGGCCAGGCTTCTCGGGACCTTCGGGAAGAGCAGGTGTAGTCATCTAATAAGTTCTTACAGGTGGGTCAGTCCAAACGAACGACAAAGTCATGGCTTGCATGGGTTGCGCCTCCCTACGACACATGGTGTAACCCCTGTTGTCCCGCATGGAGGATCAAAAATGGGTCGCGCAGCACTGCAACTAGTGGAAGGTGAGCCTGTACCAATACGAATACCGAACAAGACCCCCCCTGCCGTTAGTGGGTGTGATGATTGCTGACCTCGCTCCACAGGGTTTGCTTCTCCTATCACTATACGACCTTGCACACTCAAGTCGCGAGGCTAGAACAGGGGAGTGATTGGCCTGGCATTGAAACGTCCAACCGACGACTACAATGCCAGGCGGGAGCTTGCGAAGTTTGAAGCAGCACAAAAGCGATACGAAGCTTAACCTTTCGCGTGTGACCGGATGGCGAGTCCGGCTTGGAGATAAGTAGGCGACGGGGGACGTGATGTAGTGGCAACGGTTGCGTACACAGGTCCGATTGGTACCCCGCAGAACAGTCTTGCCTCGTAGAATGACCGAAGGCAGGTAGATTGGAACTCTCTTTCCTTAGGCTAGGCTTAGATGCTGAAGGTGCATGCAATTCCTTGTTTTCCTCATGTTTTTTGCGCGTTCCCCGCAACAGGTGTACAGCAATATCGCTTACCAGCAAAAGAAAGCAAAGCCAGCCAATACCTGGCACAAGAGGTCAATACCACACCGTCAATAAGGGGATTCTTTCCTGACAGGAGCCTGTTGAAGATCCAATCCGTTCAAAAGGTTACTCCCGTTGGTGGCGTATATAGTCCGCAAGTGTTAAGGGAGGGGAAGGGGGTCGTTCCAGGACCGATGGCCCGTCGAAGGAGTATTACTCGGGCATCAGGACCTGTCCCGGGGTCCACGCGAAGCGAGTAACTATAGACGGGCCCCATGGCAGCAGTGTTTCATCCTCACTGGTCACAATGATGATGGCATGCTTCGGGGGTACCGTGTGGCCAACAAATTGGACCGCACTGGACGTCTGCTAAAGCGCTAGCCAATGGGGTCACAGGCTCGATGCCGCGCAGCTGTAGCTCGCGAACTACGCGTTTGCGAGTCGCTTCAAGCTTTGTGTCCACCAGCTGTCAATGAACATGGCGGTTCTTTGTCGGGGATGACGTGCCAATCTTTCTGTAGCGGGCCCAGCAAGGCGCCCATCTTGTCCTGAGTAAGTCAGATCTCCTTTTTCTGCCCTGACAGACCCAGCCGGCCAGTTCGGGCTTGTAAACGCATTCGAGCCGACGCGCCGGACACATGTCGGCAAGCGTTTGCGGAAGCATGGAGCGCGAAACCCCACCACACCATGTACTCTACCTGGATGGCTACTTGGTACTTGCTGTAGATTCGCCCTCCGCTCCCCATATGGGGCCTGGCCATGGTCGAAAGCGGTATGCTGCAGGGAGGGGCGATGCACTTGTTTGCAAATGCATCTTGGACGATGATGAGAAAGGTGTGGATGGTGGGTGAAGGACGCTGGGAGCGGAGCAGGCGTCTGCGTACGGTACATGGCAGCCCCGCTCCGCAGCAGCAACAACCACGTGCCGCGCCGTGTTCCTGGGCTTCATATCGCTTCATGTCGCCTGTCCACATGCACGCAATCCTGCCAAGCTCGTGTTGCGGTAGACGATTTCGGATGCGTTGATGCGGCCAGAAGCAAAGTGAAACGAAAGGGTTGCAAGGGCGTGTGTTGACGACAGCCGTTGGCGTACATTGACGAGCCATGGCGGTCCAGGAAGCCTGCATGCGAGATCAACAGAGTGCTTGCTACTTGTCGCATGCATAGCACAACACCCACATGGCGCGACGCCTTCATTACTCAAAGCCCGACTACAGCTGTGCTTTTTCTCGCCATCACCTGTTTGTTTTGCTCAGCTCGCCAGCAAATGGGGAGCCGAGAGCGCGCCACTGCCACTGACATTTGCTCACGCCCGTCGACAGCGAGTAGCACTTGACGGGACAGAAGGAAAGAAAAGGAGACAAAGCCTAGAATGCGCCGCATCCAAAAAAGACGACGACGTCTACCAAGCCGCACCAAACCTAGATTTAGGTACTCTCTTATCTCGCACGTGACCTACAGATGCCATTTAGGCCCACAGCCTCCACGCCCATTCGCCCAAACCTTGCTGCCGCCAATCCCGCGTCTACTTGTACTACGATTACACCTTCTTGTCTTGCATTGTTCAACAAGTAAAGCCGGAATGCAGCTCGAATACGAACGGGAGGCAGGGCAGACCTGTCTCCTAATATACGAATGCTTACTCCTCCAGTGCTTATGCCATCAATAGGCCCTCCTCTAGCTCCTCAACCCCATCACGAGCATGAACAAACTTCTCAGCCAGAGCCAGACCCGCTTCCTTGGGCCAGCTCCTCCCTGGCCCTGATTCATGACCGGACGCCGTGGCTATCTCCAGAGTTTGTAGCACGACTCTGCATGCAGTACCGGGCTACTGTCGCCCATCCGCAAAGACTAACGGCGAATGGCAGCTACAATGTGCCATCGCAACACCAACAGAACCTTCTGCAAACGCTGCAATATGCAGGTACTCTGGACCCCGCAAGCGAGTCCCCAAACAAGCCCTGCTCCGGCACCGTTCGCGATGGAACATGCCTGCCTGTGCAGCTTCTGCTAGCCGCCCCGCTAGCCAACGCCAGGCCATATTCGCGCCGGGTGACGACGTAACTGTCAGGGCTGTCAGGGCTAGAATCATACACTGTCCATACAGTCGGGTGAAACGGCAAGACTGTCGGAGAGGGTTTGTTCAGGTCAGAGGTTGAGCGACGAGCCTTTGGTGGGGGGGGACATGTCCAAAGTGACGGACAAGAGAATCCTCTTCTTCCCGCGTCCATGCTGTGAGGGAAGATATGCTTTCGATAAAGGATTCAGCCGCTTGCATCCGCGAGATGCCAAATCTTCAATCGTACCATTGATCGATAACTGGGGGCGTACAGGTGACGTCGACGCTGTAACAGTAAAGTTTCACCACACACCAGCACAGCACCGCAGCAAGCTGATCTAAATTTCGTCTCCTTATCCTCCTACCCCCATCACATCACCCGCCCCTACCACCTCGTCCACCGTCTTCCCCACGTGCCGTCTTCACGCGTGTCTCGCACCCCTCACATTTCAGCTCATGCGAAACTGCCTCGTTTCAAACCATCACCTATAGCACTTGAAATATTACACCATCCTTGTCCAAGCGGACATGCCATCTGGATGATCTTTTCGGGTGCACATTCAACGACATTGTCACGCCCCGATCCTCTGGATTTCTTATGCCCGCAAAAACACTCTTCATCTAGTCCTTACTAGATGGCTTTTATGATAGACTTTGTCTTTTTTGAATATTTAATACTCAGGGATGATATTTCGGCTACAGTGTGCTCTCTAGTCCCACCTACGCAGTTTATGTTCCGTGGGGAGAAGTATGCAATTATTTACTCGTTCAACCAAACAAATGCCAGCATGAAGAGCAAAAAAAAACATAATCACATGACTCTCATCTCTTCAGAAATCACATGCTGAATCACGTATACATGTTCTCCCCATCGGTCCATCTCGCCCTGCCCTTCACTTCTCCATACGCATACTCCCGTACTCTCACTCGCAACATGACATGAACAAATCGAAACCTACATCCGTTCATCTGCTCTTTCCGTACTCTTTCCTCGTGTTACCTCTTTTGCAGGAATAACCTACTCACTCACTCACGTACTCACCTACCTTCAAAACTATACATCCGTCTACCCAACTAGCCAACCAACCGAAAAAAAAGCCTCAGTACACTTGCAAAGGACAGTGATTTCGGTCTTATCAATCTCTCTCTCTCTATATATAAACATGACCACAAGAATACATGTCCTCAACACCATCCCCTCTATTCATGTATATGTGTACTCTTTTTACAATTTGTCCCGCCCTTCTTCCTTTTCCCTTCCTTTCCCTGTCTGTCTGTCTGTCTGTCTGTATGTGTTTCCTTGGATTTTCTACTTTATGAACATAGCCCAAGAAATGCTTTTGGTAGTTGACCGTTTTCATTCCATTCCATTCCATCTCATCTCATCTCGCGACTACGTGTTTAGCAATACAGTAGTATACAAAGCAAGGTAGGAGTATTATTTACCCCAACACAAAGATAGAGAAAAAGAAGAGGGAAATATTGGACAAAACAACATTCTACTTGGTAAGACATGGGATATGCGCAAACATGGCCAAAAAAGAAGAGGAACAAAAATATGACATATAGTAAGCGCGAATATCACACTTGTACACACAAAAAAAGGGTTCAAATATAAACCACCATTGCCCATTCTCTCCCATACTCAACCAAGTTCCCCCCTTCCAATTCTCAACTTTTCCTATCCACTAAACAGTCTTCCTCCACTGGCTCCAAACACCCAGCAGCGAACTCGTCGTACCCGCCAGACCCACAAACCCATCGTCAAAGTCAACCCAACCAAGGGCGGAGCTAGGAATGGTAAGATCACAGAGATCGCTAATCAACTGGACCCTAACATCCATGAGTTCCTTTTGCAACTTCTTCGTCTCCACAACCTTCTCCGGGTCCTCGGACTGAGTGAGAGTCTTTTGGCGCTGGAAGAGATGGTAGTACGAGTAGAGGCCCGAGGCGACGGAGAAGGAGAGGCCTGCAAACCAAGCACGGTAGCCTTCGCGGGCGAGACGGGGGGCAAAGGAGGATTTGCGAATCGATGTTGCGTCGAGCTGGGGTTGAGAATGTTAGTCTTCATGTCTGTAAAGGCCTTGACTTCCATCTCTCTCTCTCTCTGTGTGTGTGTGTGTGTGTGATGACCAAGAATCGGGGATTGAATGAGAGTAATAAAAAAACGTACCACGCAAGCATTGTCAAAGAGCATATAAAATGCATATCCCAACTGACGGCCCACAGCCGTAAACCTCAAGACTGGATCCGTGCTCTTTGCATCGCTCGCCACGGCTGCCGCCTTGAAATGCTCGACAAACTTGCCCACGCGCATCAGCTTGCGCGTCTGTCCGAATGTCTTCTTGGTCGCTTCAAATGGCGCTATCGACGACGCTGGCCGGTTCGTGCGGTACAGGTACCATGCTAGGAAGCGCGAGAAGTATTGCAGCGTACGCAGCACCTTGTCGCGTCCGACTATCATTGCATGTTAGGCTTGTAACTTTGGCACATGGGCATCGAGAACGAGCGGAGCTTACCAGTCGTCGCGACAAACTTGAGGTAATGCGACACCGTTGGGTGGTAAACCAGAGCGTCAGCAACCATCTTGTCGGTCCCTTTGTCTTATCTCTCAAGAGAGTCAATAGACTGCGAGTGTGTGTGTGTTGGCGTATAGGCGACCGTTATCTGGTATCGCTAGAGAACAAAAGCCCAGCTTTCAATTCGCAACAACTAGTCGGGAAACAGCAGAGATGAGGCAAGGCGACAGAGGTTGTGTTGTCCTTTGGATTACGGGGTTGATGTGGAGCGCAAGTGCGGAAGCGCAGGGAGTTCGGGCCTTGGGCGTGAGTTGTAGGTTGGTCGGTCGGTCTGGGGGTCCAGTCCAGGGCCCCCATCATTGCCGGATGTTACGAACCACCTCGGTAAATGGGTCCGCACGTCACAAGAGCGTGGAAACGTGACTTGCGGGAGCCGGGAGCCTTTTCTTTGTGCATGGACGCATGTGAAATCGCGTACTGGCCGGTTATTCACACACCGAGTCTTGCTGTTTATCACGTGTCTTTTTCCTTGTGGTCGTTGCGCATGTTGGAATTATTGAGTTACAACTTGTAGTGCTGGCCGTGAATATCACATCGCCAACCAAAGTAGCATCACATCACATAGCCATTCGCGCAATGACGCAAACATGATGATTTTGGTCGTGTGCCTGAGTATCGTGTCTGCAGAAACCCTGGCGCGGGTCTCCGCGTCTAAGTGGCATACAGGTATAATGAATATGCTGAAGATGACCCCTAGCCCATGAAAGCCTCCGAACATGCAACCCCACGCAACCTTGACGTCCCAAGCATGCAGGTAACCCCCAAACGCCGATAATGCTATTAATCTAAACCTTGTAAAAACAAAAGGCATGGTAAAAGTCGGCCGCCTCCAACTCCTCATCCGAAGTCAGTAGTCGGCCTGTAGCGCGATCCCTCACCTTCATCACCTCGCTCAAAGGCCCAAGGATGGGGTCGTCCTTTTGCTCCTCCCAAATCTCCCGGAACGGCTTGCGATACTGCAGTTCGAGGTTGAAGTCTTCTGCCAGCGCGCGGAAAGCTTCCCAGGGAACCACGTATTCGGGCGCCTCGACGGCTTCCGTCAGCCAGTATGAGTATTTCCAGCCGTATGGCGGACGGAAGGTGCCATCTGGCGGTGTCTTGCCCGGGAACTTGACGCTGTAGATGCTGTTGCCAAATTGGAAACCCTCGTCCTCGACCTCGCCGTCCTCTTGTTCCTCCTTTGCCTTTTCCTTTTGCTTGTCGTCGGTGGCATCGGGCTTGGTGTCGCCGTTGGCATGCTCGGTGTCGGCGGGCTTTGGGCTATCGAGGCTCTTTTCGGGATCCCAGTCATCTTCGTCGTCGCTGGCAAACGTGGGGCGGTCGTCATCCTCGTCAAGACTGGCAACTACCTCGGGCGGTGCAGTGCCTTTGGCCTTGTGATGCTCGATAACTTTTTGCGAAAGGATATCCGAGTTGGGTATGCAGCCGATGAAGCGTCCGCCCTTCTTCAAGGCGCCTGCAACGTTGCGCAGCATTCCCCGTGCCTTGGACTCGCTCTCAAACGCGTAGTGCATGCAGAACATCATCGTGACCATATCCCAGCCTCCACCGCCCCAGCGCTGGCTCATGGCATTGCCCTGGCCGGCGCCGGGATCAATCCCAACCTCCTTAATGATGGGTATGTCACCTAGCCACTCTCCAAAGCAGTCCTTGGCATAGAACTCGCCATGAAACAGGCGTCGGTTCTTCTTCTGCATCTGTCCAAACCTGTCCCTGGCCTGCTTGATGGACACGTCGGCGGGATCGCAACCAACGTACAACTCGACTTTCCGCGACTTCTCCCACTTGCCGAGGTCGCCGCCTTTTCCGCACCCAACGTCTAAGATCTTGAGGTTCCGCTCGTCGCCAATGAACTTTTGAATAATGGACGACTTGACCCAGTTGTTGAAACTGCGCAGTCCCTTGATTTTGCTGTCCGTGTTGCGCCATTCACGGCCGCGCTCTGGCACCATGTTGTAGTGCTGCTTGACGACATCGTGTACACCGCGCTGCGCAGCTTCCTGATGTGCCCTCCTGGCTGCCTCTTCCTCCCTCGCTTGCTGGCGCTTTCGGGCGGCCTCGCGGTCGGCGGCCGACACTCGCGCACCGGCTCCAGGGCGCTTTCGCTGGCGTGGCGGTGATCGTGAAGGAGATCTCGAGGGCGAGCGGGTGCGCTTGTTGTTTTGATTGTTGCCTGCCATGTTGAAGTCTTTGGTGACGCGTTTGTTCTTGGTAGGCAGAGGGTAGATAGTAAATTGCACTGTGTAGTAGTCGTCAAGTGGCCAGGTGCACTCGCAAAGAGAACGAGAAAAAAAACAAGGGTAAAGGAAAGTTGAGAAACAAAAGGACAGCGGGTAGCTCTGCTTCAGCTCTCAGGTCGCCGGTCGCAGGTGCTGATCGACCGCGCTGGGGCCGTGCGTGAGCTTTAGTTTGGGAGCGGCGGGCAGTGGCTGCCATCATCATCATATCAACATCGCACACGACTAGACACCGTCGCCCTTTGCCCACCAACACGCCCAATTTCTACACGTCCAGCAAACCTACCTTCACAATGGGCGATCCGCAATTCGCAAAGTACCCGGACCTCCAGCTGTCGCAGCACATCTTCCAGCTCACCAATCCCTCGGCCTCCAAACAAGCAAAACAGTCTGCTCTCAAGTCAGTCCAAGATGCCATCACCGAGAACAAGATGGCGCCGCTTTACCGCTACCTCGCCCATCCCACCGATGGAGTCCTAAATGCAACGGGCGAGGGTAGCGCTGAGCAGCCGACCAAGAACCGGAGACCTTCTGCCAGCCTAGCGACTATGCTCGCCACACGGAATCCGTCATTAGAGGTGCCCCTGTCATGGGACGAGAAGCTGTACGAGAGCCTCAAAGCAGAAAGTGAGAAGGAGCTCGAGGCGATACAGAAGGAGGAGGACGAGGCCGAGGAGAAGGCAGGCGAGACCGAAGTGCAGGCTGCGCGGGGAAAGCGGGCAGAGCTGTACAACCGCATAGGAGACAAGGTGCGTATGGGGCAATGGCATGGGGTAGTATGGGAAGCTAACAATGATACAGGACAAGGCCATTGCTAGCTACGAGGCCATCTTCGAGAAGACGGGCATCCTGGGCACCAAAATCGATCTTGTTCTTGCCATAATACGCGTGGCCCTCTTCTTTGGCGACAGAATACTGGCAAAGAAGTCGATTGACCGCGCCAGCGCACTGGTAGAGAGCGGTGGTGACTGGGACCGCCGCAATCGTCTAAAGGCATACACCGGACTGCACTACCTCACCGTCCGATCACACTCGCAAGCCGCGCCCCTCCTACTTGACAGTCTGTCAACCTTTACGAGCTACGAGCTGTGCAGCTACTCAAACCTCGTCGTCTACGCCATCCTTGCCGGCTCGGTATCGCTCAAGCGTGTGGACTTCAAGTCCAAGGTTGTTGATGCACCGGAGATCAAGGCTATTGTTGGCACTTCTGAAGAAAAGCTCTCTGCCATTACCGGGCAGACGTCCGCAGGACCATCGGCCGGCGATGAAGAGATGGCAGATGCTTCAGGCTCAACAGCAACACCAGTACCAACACTTGTCAACCTCACCACTCTCGGCGGGCAACAAGAGAAGGAAGTACCGGTAGACTTCACACCGTTGTCCAAGCTGGTCAAGAGCTTGTACGAGGGTGACTACAAGAGCTTCTTCGGCGCTCTGGGCGAGGTTGAGACCAACTTCCTCAGCCAGGACCGCTACATGTACGAGCACCGCGGCTGGTACGTTCGTGAGATGCGCCTTCGAGGATACCAGCAGCTCCTGCAATCATACCGTGTGGTCGGCCTGGAGAGCATGGCCAAGGACTTTGGTGTCACCGTCGACTTTCTCGACAAGTAAGTGGCATTCTACCCACCCCACCGACCTTGTTGCTAACCAAACCAGGGACCTCGCTCGATTCATCGCTGCGGATCGTATACCCTGCACCATCGACCGCGTCAAGGGCATCATCGAGACGAACCGACCCGACGACAAGAACAAGCAATATGCGGATGTGGTCAAGCAGGGTGACCAGCTCATCACCAAGCTACAGAAGTACGGCCAAGCTGTTAGGTTGAGGGGCAGTGAGCGTGGTTAGATGGTCAGGAAGCGGTGCATGGTGTATGATCTAGATTTAGACGAGCCCAGCTCGAATACGGCTGAATGAAAGCAAAAAAATGTATCTCTGCAAGGCCCGCGTCGCATTGCCAAATACGCGCCCCGGCTATAAGCTCCGGTATCGCCGCGACGCAGCAATGGCGCCTTGAATGTGCGGTGAGGCATGGTGCGGGTGGACGCCTCGTTAATAAGCCCAAGCCATGCCCACACACGTAGACATGTACCTGTGTCATTTCCATACCCACGCTTCATCACATTGCCTGTTACAACGTCGAACCCAAGCGATCGGATAGGAATAGGGCTCACGGGAGGGAGTGGGGTGATCATCTCCAGCAGCCGCCGATAAGCCAGGGTCCGATGACAATGTCGCCGCCATCGGCCGTCCGCTCGCTCTGCGCCCACGGCACCAGAAGCCAACCCATTGGTGGCAGCTTGGCTTTACGAGGTATTTTCTGATTTTCGCCGCTTTTGCATGTCCGACGCCTGGAGGCGACTGGTGTATGAGAATGCCTTACCCGCATTGCGCCGAGCTACGAGGGGGGTCCAAGGGTAGCTTTGTACTGGCTCTTACCAACACCTGTGGTGGGGCACCACGCAACCCCAAGCATAAAAAAATCATGGACTACCCTTTGACTCGTACCCCCAAGCGTTTCGAGTACGTCGCGGGACGGGAGACAAGTATCGACGACACCTGCATCTAGTTTTTTGCCCGAGCTAAGATATAGTCTGGACCTACGCTCACCACTTTAGTCTTGTATAGACGCTTCACCGGACAGACCCCTCCTCTGTACCTAACACACTTAACAAGTCGGCCCTCGCAACCTACATCCTCTCCGTTGCGCCTTACACACTCTCGAACAATCATGTCCAAGGCACCCCAGAAGGTGTTGCAGATTGGCAACATCAACCCCCACGTCAAGGCGGCCCAGTATGCTGTCCGCGGTGAGCTTGCCGTAAAGTCGGAGGAGTACCGCGCGAAGCTGGCAAAAGGCGAGGGCAAGGACCTTCCCTTTGATACCGTCATCGCCGCCAACATTGGCAACCCCCAGCAACTGGACCAAAAGCCCATCACATTCTTCAGGCAGGTTGCGAGTATACTCGAGAACCCTGGTCTGTTGGAGCATGAGGATGTACTGCTCAAGAGCTTGGGATACAAGCCGGATGTGTTAGAACGTGCGAGGAAGCTCCTGAATGAAGTCAAGAGCGTGGGCGCGTACAGCCAAAGTCAGGGTGCGCCGGGCATCAGACAGAGCGTTGCAGAGTACATTGAGCGTGAGCAGAGGAATTTCCATACCCAAGACAACTGCTGACAAAAGACAGGACGGGATGGCTTCCCAGCAAAGTTCGAGGACATTTACCTCAGCAACGGTGCCTCGTCCGGCGTGAACACTCTCCTCCACACAATCTGCGCCAAGCCCGAGACTGGCATCATGGTCCCCATCCCGCAATATCCTCTCTACACCGCGACCCTGTCTGTCCTTGACGCTCGCTGCGTACCATACTATCTGGATGAGGAGGCAGCATGGGGCACTTCGCTCGAGTCTATCCGAACTGCACACGAGAAGGCGATCAAAGAGGGCACCGACGTCAAGGCCATCTGTGTTATTAACCCAGGTAACCCCACTGGCGCATCGCTCCCCGTCGAAGACATCAAGTCAGTTCTCAAGTTTGCCGCCGAAAAAGGCCTTGTCGTCATTGCCGACGAAGTCTACCAAACTAACGTCTTCATCGGCGAATTCGTCTCCTTCAAGAAAGCCTTGCGTGAGCTGCAAAAGGAGACACCAGGACAGTACGACCACATCGAGCTTGCGTCGCTACACTCGGTCTCCAAGGGCATGGTCGGCGAGTGCGGACACCGCGGCGGCTACTTTGAGCTTATCGGCATCGACCCAGAGGTCGCACAGGAGATTTACAAGTTTGTCTCGATTCAACTGTGTCCGCCAGTGCTCGGCCAGTGCATCGTCGAGATGATGGTCAACCCGCCCAAGGAAGGCGAGCCGAGCTACGAGCTATACAAGCAGGAGTACGACGGCATCTTCAATGGCTTGAAGAAACGTGCATATGCACTGTATGAGGCGTTTAAGCAGATGGAGGGTGTTGAGTGCAGTGAGCCACAGGTCAGTCTTCTTTACTAATCATTTGGTATATGTGAATTCTTCCAACTAACAATCTTCCAGGGCTCAATGTACCTCTTCCCCACTATCCACCTCCCCGAAAAAGCCGTCCAGCAGGCTAAGAAGGAGGGCCGTGCCCCTGATGAGTTCTACTGCTTCCGCATGCTTGATGCAACCGGTGTTTGTGTCGTTGCTGGTACTGGATTCGGGCAGAAGGAGAATACATTGCATTTTAGGACTACTTTCCTTGCTCCTGGCACGGATTGGACAGGTAGGATTGTCAAGTTCCATGAGGAGTTTATGAAGGAGTTTAAATAAATGGAGGGGTTAGATGCATGTGAAGTAGGGGCGAAAGTAGTGTTTTTGATGATGTAGACGAAATGAAATCATGAACGAAATGTGAAAGTTGATGGGAGTGCTTTTGTGATGTTTTTATCATGATGAGAGTCATGGACGTGTGAGAAAAGTAAAGCAAAGGGGATGATGGATCGGTTGGCCTATATGTTTTCCATGTAGATGCAGGCTGGGCTAGGAGGGATCTTTGTTTTCCAGATACTCCCTAATCTTGAGTCTTTAGTGAGTATTTGAGTGTATTTCTCTATCCTTTATCTTCACTTTTTCAAGATCCTGATCAGCAGCCGATGTCGTTCATTACATTATTTGTCAATTGCCTATTACCTGTTTGTCTATTTACTATATCGGCCTCTCTCACTTATATGGGTATACATGTATATTCCCAGTTTTCAAGACCGGAACAGGAAACATGTATATGTTATTTGGTAAGGGTTGCAAAGCAAAGCAAAGCAAAGCAAAGCAAGAACTACAAACTGCTGATCATCTCATTTACTTATGCATGCACCGCCGTGAAAAAGGGGGGTGTAGCGTGGTTCCAACAGACGTCGTCGTCACGATCGTAGGTGATGACTTGGCAGTTATAGTCTACAGTAACTATAGGGTCTACAGTATGCAAAAGGCCGAGAAGATGAGAAAAGAAAGAAAACAGTGCAAGTACGCCGAATTATGGAAGCAAAGGATGAAATACGTAAAATTCTCACTAGATATGTAGAGGTGAGACGAGCACTGTAGTAGAATCAATTTGTCCTAACAGACTACAAGTTTTGACAGCAGTGCTATCATGCTCATCAAAACTTGATTGCGGATATGTATAATACCTACTACGTCAATATATACACACGTGTTATCGAAACTCATCCCCTCCACCCAGCTCGCCACCATAACTCCTTCATCCTCTGTCGAGCATCTTCGCACCTCGCCCGAGCATCTTCGTATGCGCGACCTAGCCGCTCGGTATCCAGGCGCAAAAGGTTGAAATCGTGCGTTGCGCGCTGTGCGGCCTGGAGTGTTTGCTCGCGCTTCTTTTCTCTCCTTTCTTCGCTGGCGGAATGGTGTTGAGTGATTGCTTGTCGCTGTTGTTGTTGACCGCTGTAGGAACGATTGGCATTGAGAGCATGCAAAGGGTGCGGTGTATAAACTATAGGCGGCGGTGTGTATGTGTACCCAACTTCTTTCTTCAAGGTGTTGAACAAAGGCGTGAAGCGTGGCGTCATGTGTGTGGAAGGAAGGGAAGCGGACACCGGGGTGGTGATGTGGGACGTGCGGATTGGAGGGAGGTGGATGAGGCGTTTTGTGCGGGGTGTGATGGGTGCTCGGAGCGCGGTCGCCTTGTCCTGTTGTTCTGGTTCCGGAGTAGATGTAGAGATGGATCGGGAAGGGGAGGGGAGGGCGTGGGCTTCTTCGTCGTCATCGACGCTGCTGATATCTTTGGGGGATAGTTTCTGCGCCTTCGATGCCCTGGGATTATCATCGTCATCACCTTCTAGTTCCTGCCGGATACTATACTTTCTCTTTTCCTTACCCTCCTTCCCTTCCCTCGTGCCAGTCACTCCCTGCATTTCCCTTCCTCTCATCATCCTTCTTACACTCTCACATGCCGCTTCCACATCGGCTACTTCGAACCCTGCAACCATTGCCTTGTGTGTCCCCGTATATGAGCCCTCCCTGATTCGTGCATGCATATATGTGTTTAGCAAACTATATGCGCGGTCTGGTTAGTTGGGTGTGAGAGATGAGAGGGTGAACAGAGCATAGAGAATGGAGAGAGGGAGGTTTGTAGGCGAAGTTGTAGAGAGGAGGGACGAGGGGACGATCGAGCTGGGCGTGGCAAGGGACCAGTTTTGTTGGATGGAGTGGACGAGGGCTGATGGAGAGGTGGGCGTGGAAGATTGAAATGGAGACATGGTTTCGTGCCGGATTCGCTTGCTGATTTCAACCCAAGTCTTGGAGAGGAGCGTTTTCTCGAGAATGTCGTGGTGATGCGTCTTCGAGCCCGTCATGCAAAATAAAGCAGGAAGCCAGGTAGAGGTACCAAAGTTGAAAGCCTAACAAAGCTAATTTACGAACAAGGTGGGGGAAGCCAGGAACAACGGAAATTCTTTGTGCTGGCTGTTCTTCATAACGAGTATGCAATCTAAAGAACTGCCTTTGTCTCAGTCGCCAGGCATTGTCTTAATAGCTACACACAAGGGAGTGACACTGCGCAAAAAATGCGAAACAGTATGGCTTGAGTAAAGAGGCTGTGAAGGTAATTCTGGACACAGACTGTAGCTTGGGTGTTGAATCTGAATTTTGAGGTAGAGACGGAGTATTATTAGAAAACTCCTTTGAGGTGAAATAGAGGATAAGACAAGTAGTAGAGAAAAGCGATGTGTAGATAAGGGCTGAGTATCCGAGACAATGTTTCATCTCAACCTCAATCAGGGGACTGGTTTGTAGGAATCTGTAGTGGGAGAGTTGTTGCACCGTATGTAATTGTTTGACTGTTCTAATATTCTTGATGGCGTCCATACGAAGGTAGTTTACATATCATTGACAGGATGCTAGTTCATTCTGAATAGCCAGCCAACTCAGTGAACTGGAGATGATTTCCTCAATCAAAACAACCGAGCACTGTAAGGCCATCGAAGGTTTATGGCATGGACGAAATTTTGGTCTCTGCTCTTTCACATGCCAGTATATCTCTTTGGACTAGATGATCTAGGATAGGCTCTCTTAAGTCAGTCACTGTTGGAGTAGTCCCACACGCATGTTTTGAGTGTGGGAAAAAGAAATTGAGGCGACCCATATGCTTTTGCAGCGGTAGCGGAACGATTGGTTAAACGATTTTTTTTGGATAGGAAAACGGTCCGAGCGTACCCCAGATGGTGTGCTAGCGCTCTTGGGTATGGAGACCATGGTTGCGCCTTCAGAATGATTTTTGCGGCTGAGTTTGTATCAATATCGGCTCCCCACGCGCCATGAAATCTTCCTTTTGATACCAATACGGAATCCTCGCTAGAACTCGTCTGATGCCAAGATTTTAACAGTTTGTAAAGAAACGGGGGGTTATGATGTGACCCTGAGTTTTATTGGTTAGTGGTACTGAGCATACTGCTGTTGGTTACAATAAGAGTGGAGTCGCCTCACTCTGCTTCCAAGTCCAATATTGAGTGGTTGCGATCGTGACGAGCAATCCAATACTAAACTCGCTGTTATCGTTGCTGGCGCGAAAACGAAGCGTAGTCCTGTTTCGTAGCCTCCCTGTCAACAAGACTCTACTCTCCCGCAATGTCAATGAAGTCTCAAAATGTAACGCCGTTACAGTCTGTTCTGGGTGGCGCAGTCGCAGGTGGTTTAGAGTCAATGATAACGGTATTGACAACCCATTAGTCTTGTAGGATCTCGTTAATGGTATTTAGTATCCGACCGAGTACGTGAAAACACGCCAACAGCTCCTTCGAAGCTCGGTCAAGGCTCAGTCCCCGTTCGGAATTCTGGTATCTACAATCAGAACCGAAGGAGTTCGCAGCTTGTATACTGGCGGAGTTGCTTTCTGCCTATCAAACGCCTCAAAGTCGGGCATTCGGTTCATGACTTTCGACTATGCGCGCAGATACATGCCCAAGGACCAATTCGGGAAGACGACAGTAGTAGGTAACTTGGCAGCTGGAATGTGTGCTGGTGTTGCGGAGAGTGTGGCCGTCCTCACACCCGGTGAAAACCTGAAGACGCGGTTGATCGATGATCGTGCGGGAGCACGACTTTACCAGTCGACAACGCATGCAATACGTACTATCATCGCAAACGATGGAGCTTCAACATTTTTTCGAGGCGTACTGCCAGTGATGTTGAAACAATCTAGCAACGCCATGGTGCGCTTCACGAGCTACAACCAGCTGGCACCGATGCTTCAGTCAACGTACGGGTCATCAACAAGTGTAGTCGCGGGGGCGCTGGCAGGCATTATAACTGTGTATTGCACGATGCCATTTGATAATATCAAGACGCAGATGCAGAGCCTTGCAGGCAGCCGCATGTACAGTAGCACTTGGGATTGTGCGAAGAACTTGGTCGTGAATGGCGGTCCAAGTCGGCTGTGGAAAGGTACCACGCCACGATTAATCCGTCTGAGTGTATGTGTTCCCCAAAACTACGAGTCAAATTATGGAAGGATGATTGACAGTGTGCAGGTGGCTGGCGCGATCGCGTTCACAGTGTATGAGGAGGTAGTCAGACTCACTAGGTCATTAGCTTTGCCCAAGGCGGCAGTAGAAGCCCACGGAGATACCGTTTAGAGGGATGATATGATAAAATAGTCGCCTAAACACTGTATTCAATTCAGTGTAAGGGGTTGGGAGAACACCTATATTGCTCTCTTTCATTCCTATTACAACAAGACCGTGTTATGAAGATCTGCTGTTAAGCATTGACATCACCTTAAAAATCGTCAAGTACAGTTTTTACTCAGTCAAGTGCCTTATTATTTCTTTGTTAATTTATTTTGTAAAGTCTTCTACGAAACGACACGTGCTAACAACTTTTACAGCTAATCGGATCAGAGCTTAACAGGCCCATTATAGCCCAGCTCATCCTCATCAGCACTATATTACACAGAAACAAGACTATAGTTTTTAGCTAAAACTGCAATTACATCCGTTGTTATATTTCTAGTCTTACTTGCTGTTCTTAGGAGTTAAGATTGTAAGGCTATTACTAACCCCTTCGCTTTTTTCCCTCTATGCACCTACAATTGTTGCTATATAACTAGCTAGCTAAGTGCTGGTGTAGGCCTTGTCGCTGGGTGTAGTTGATAAATGCTGGGTGATCATAATATGGTCATATTGCTAACAACTATCATTTCTAATGCAAAACTAGGGAGCATCTTCAAAATCAAGGCGGTATGCAGTAGTCTTTCCAAGGCTGCTAGAACGGGTTTGCACATCGGAGCCTCGCATCCCTTGCTTGTAAATATATGGACCTGTGCCCTGTGCTCTACATAACCACAATAAAACCTAATCGAACACCACAGCGCCATTGGCAGGAAGTGGTTGTGCAAGTTACGCTCTTGAGGGCTGGAACAGTTTCGTCAGATCGATAAAATGTTTTTAGATCACTTTTTGAATCAATACGCGTCTTCCTCAACATGTTTGGGTGCTGTTGCTTTCGCGAGGGCATGGTATGAATGTATCCGCCTCGAGATTCCATACAGCCTTATCCCCAATCCTGATACAATCATTACTGACTGTCAAATCCAAGCCCCTCTCTTCCACCAGTATTGATAAGCACAAAATACTGGCTGCAAAGTAATCGTGACTTTGGGGAACTTTGTTGCACATCGTACACCTCCTGTTACTTCCTTCTGCTAAGATAGCTTCACCCAGATTAGAATAGATAATTATTGTATCTATCTTATTCGTAATATCGAGCCAAGCTATGTTTGACTGCATGTATAGCTTTTTTATGCATGATTCCTTGTCTAGAGCACGAAAAATATCTATAAACTCGAGGCTATAGATATTTTCATGACTATTCTTACGTACTATCTCTGTAGTGTGCAATATTCTGAAGCTAAGTGGAAAAAAAAACTCCTGGATTCGAAGTTTAGTTACTTGCCCCACCAGCACGCTTGTCTCAGCAGCAAGCTTCAGAATAGGTATTAGTTCCTTGGCATCAGCGTGCGGTTCGGCGTATGGTACCATACCACCCAGAATGGACCCAGAACATGAGGTATATTTCTGGCTCATATGTAATAACAGGCTTAGTTTCCTTACAGGCCAACACCTACGTTCCGTTGCATCATATAAGACAACTGATTGCTATTGAGGTATGCTCAAGAAGCTCCCGATAGTTCCTGCTAGGCGTAGTTCGGATGCGATGGGAACTATACCTAAAGTTTTTTTGTAACCCCCCAATAGCTGAAAGAGGAGAAGATGCTCCGAATTGGCAGAGGAGGGGGTACCCATACGATTCCAGCGATCTGGCTTTGTTCTGTCCGCCAGAGTATCTAACGCTGGTAGTGAGGTGTCTAGTCCCGAGGTTAATGTGAGCGACTTCACACCAGCCGAAAAAACATCTCATTGTTTTGAATTGAAAGTAGTCATCTTCAGGCAGTGCTTTCTTCAGGTCCAGAGTATAGGGGTTGATCTGGTCACGAGGGATAGTGATTATATGGAATTGCGCGCAGTCTCCTTCGATTGTTACCTGATAAAGCATAGTTTGATACCCAAGAAATACCAAAGTATCCTTTGTCTTGAGACAGAAGTCGGATGCTGCGAGTGCTACCATCAAACCAAAGGACGTCTCTAGCCCCTTTCCGAATCCGCCACGTGGAGCCAAAGGGAACCCGACTACTACACAAGAGCCCAAAAAAGATAGCCAGTAGTTGTGTTCAACTTTCGGAAGCGAAGAAGTCTTCAGGCTTATATATGGACGCAGCGTATGCAATTAGATCGCGGGACTTCGTGAAGAGCCATGTACAGAATCTTGTGCAATGGTGACTCGTTCCAAATGATACGAAGCGGAAAAGACGAAATGGCCATCCTTGTTTAAAGATGTACGTATGCTTTTGCAAAGCCAATCTAAAGCTTCAACAAGATCAAGAACGGTAAGACATATGTTCTTGTTCGCGAAATTAATCGACAGATTGGCATGCGAACACGTAATCGAAACCGATGGATCTCTTATAGCGTATACATTGAATCCTGTTTTAGTGTTAGCAAGCTGACATCCCACTAATGCTATTGGTATAATTGTAAGACGTACTGCCGTGTGCGGAGTCCAACTAAGCTCTCGATATTATATCCAATGTCTTCATGATAAAATCGGCCCATTTGCACTCTTTCATGTATTCCTGGTAAGTTGAGGCATGTACATATCCAAAACTCTCATTATCTTGAGCCTTCAGATTAGTGCACATAAGGATGAATTCGCTCTCTATGCCAGATGTAGGGATGGCCGGTATTTCCCACTCCCAGGTTATGGAATCGAAGCTGGCGTGGCGATCTGCAGTAATCTTGCTAACGAGCTCCTTGATGGTTCCATACTTTCGCTTTGTTACAGAACTCTCCCAGAGTCTCAGATGTAGCGGCATTTCTCTCTTCGCGGTAGTGCTATAACGGAACCGCCACTCTCTAATAGCAAGTATCGGATCAACACTAAGCTGTAACAAGAGGATTATATCGGCTTCTTTGTTGGAGCACGATGCTGTCACAATGGCAGATTCGGGAGAATCTGCGCCAAAGCCTAGAAAGTGAACGATACTTTCTAAGCTAGTAACAGAAGAACGAATGAGAGTGCATAGCAGGAGCTTGACTATGTCTTCGTGTCCGTAGTTTTTCGCCAGCATCAGCGGCAAAATATCATCATCAGCATCTATCGCGTGAACGGTAGCCTTGCCAACATCAAACAGCACCTCAGCTGTGTCTCTGTCTCCACGCCATACCGCCGACGTCAGCGGCGTGAATCTATGACAATCTGCCACCTCAATGTTAGCCTTACCAATGCCAAGCAGCATCTTGATCATATCTCTGTCTCCATAACATGCCGCTAAGATCAGTGGCGTTCGCCCATCATTGTATTTCGCCTCAATGTCAGCCTTGCCAACGCTAAACACCACTTTAACTGTCTCTATATGTCCGCGTTGGGCTGCTCGCATCAACGGCTTCTGTCCCTGCTTGTCCCTTGAATTCAAGTCAATCTTGCCAGCCTAGAGTAACAGCACAAGAGCAATCCCGTTCCCATTTTCGTTAGCTCGTTGGCCGTGCGTCCAATAGTTCTTATCCACTTTGTAGAGCTCAGGCTAACGATCACCAATCAGCTCAGAAGAGAGCTTAAAAATAGCAGAATCATGTCCTGACACATATAATAAATAGTCCTGCCAATAGGTCTTTGCATACGTATGAAACTTGAATGCGTGCTCCATCTTGGGGTAGCGGGAGATGCGCGCTTCTACGACAGCCGCTTTGTTGCTCGTGTTGATTGTGCAATGCCTCGTTGATTCAAAATTACTCTTAGAAATACACTTGAATGTCAATAACTCAGTCCTGAAGACAATATAGCCAATGTAAGTGACAACAATATCTCCTAACGTTCTTCGGGCTTCTTCAAACGAAAAGCCTAGATGCTTTAAACTATCAAGCATACCTATTATATACTGCCTGACGCCGTGATACACGACGCAGACAGTAAAATCTTCCTTGTTAACAGTAAGAAGACATCCGCAGCAAGCTAGTGCTAAGTAATTAATTTTTAGGATTCTTAAAGGATTCCTAGTCGTATCTAGAGGAGTAACGCTTAGAGCTTCCTGCAACTCATCTATTATTAAAGGCTAGCAAGCTGTAAGCACAAGCCGCAGCGTCTTTGCTTAGCATGCTAGATTAGAACTTTCCAACTTCTTTAGGGTCCTAGCAAACGTCTTTAAGATATCTGTAGATAGGTCTACCAGTGCTTCTTAGATAGCATGATCAGTCTTCATACTGCACAAAGACTGGATTTGAAGAGCTACCTAGAGGAATATTCCCTGCGAACCTTTTGAGAGAGCATACTGAATATCTAGGAACAAATTAGGACCACTGATTGTTAGAGTTTTTTGGTGAATACAGCGCTCGAGGTATGCTTCGATAAAGGCTTCAATATCTGGGTTATCATTTGGTATTGAGACGACTAAGAGTCGATCAAAAATCGCCCCTAGGTGATTGTTTAATTCTTATTTAACAATACCGACTTTCCTGAACCTGATTCGCCTGTACACAACAGTGTTTGAGGATACGAGCTATCTCTCCACTCTTGGTAATTTCCTTGTTGTGTATGGAAGGATGTGTTACTGGCGTTTCTGATTTGCTTCTACGCTATCTAATGATCGTGTATAGAGCAGAAGTCGAGCACTCGCATGTTGGTTGCATATCTCTGCTGATGTAAGGCAGAATTGGATATTTGACAGGTCCAAGTACTAAAAATGGAGCTATCTTGAGGGTTACTCACGTCCACCTGCTCCTTAATTGAAGTTGCCCACTTGTAAAGGTCCGTCTTGAATGTCTTTAAGTGCGCATCGCTCAGAGAGGAGGAAAAGTTCTGTATAGTCAATTTCTGTGCAAAATTGAACAGACAACGACAAAGGCCAACCACCTTGATGAAGTATTCACAGAGGTGTGATTGTAGGTTCTTAGACTGAGGGTATAGTAGAGTAATCACTTGGTCGCGCGGGGCAGAGCGGCCAACGCCTATGAATAGCGAGGATAGCTTATCAATATAGGTTGATAGGTTCACAATTAACTACGTTATATTAGTAACTAACTAGGACATGGATGCAGAAAGAGGGCACTGACCAGTAACGACATGCGTACTAATAATTGCACGCTACACGCTAAAAGATTCTGTGTTCCTCTGAGTACAACCTTTCTAAGAGTAGCGAACTGCTGAACTCTGTGAAGGAAGTCAGTAAACCAAGGCCCGAAACACAAAATGCTAAACTGCTTAGGCGTGTGAAGATTAACCTCGGCCGTTGACTGCATAACATCGCGTGAGCTAGGTGATTTTAAGAGCAACTCCGACCTCAGCGTTTGGAATGTTGACCTTTGCTTGATAGAAAGGTTAGCTTCAAAATCAGAGACAGCCTGAGCAAGACGGATCTCAGGCTCCAAGTGCGAGACTTTCGCCAGGGCGCTAGAAATAGCAGCTACTAAACAACTGCAATATAGCAAGATATAACGCAGTCTGTTAATAACGTTTTCCTACGCGTTTTGTGTATATGGAACGTCTTATATATAGAGGCGAGATGTTGATTGGGTGGCCCTCGATGCTACTCGACATGTACCAAAGTTGCCAAAGTCTGGATTCAAAGTAGTGACTGACAACAAGTTGGTTTCCGAGAATTTAGACTGTGATGGGGGCGACGAGCGATGTAGAAAAGAGTGAGAATAAGCAGGATTGAATGCGTACGATGAGGCTGAAAAACAGTGGAGGTGCTGCGTCAATGTGACTGCAACCCCGCTTGTGCGATGCGTTCGTGTCATCTTGTTGAAGATATGCCAGGTGATTAGCCAGTACCGAATGATCCTTCGGTAGCAACAAGGTCTGGTGATAGGCCAGTGATTAGCCAGGTAAACAGCCAGGTAGATAGCCAAACAGCAATATTTGAAGAATCGTCATACCAGACTAGTATTGAGAACTTAGCCAAAAGGTGACCAGGAGTAAATGTATAGACTCGATAGTCATGGCACGACCCAAAGTAATAAAAAGTGTTGATGGTGTTTGAATTTAGCTATCGTAAAAAGCCCAACTACGCTAAATCATCCAAAGCTGCTGCTCGCATGAGGCCGGTGCTAGGTGATACCCTCGGTCAACAGGACGGAAACACCAAGGCGGGTTAATTTGTAACACCTCCAGAGATAGTAACTGCGTTTTCGTATGCCATCCAAATGTACTTTAACCTTGTCACAGATATTATCCCTATCGAAGGCTCTATATATGGGCTCCGCTTCGCTCCAGTTAAAGGTAAACTTCCTCTCGCGTTCAATACTGTTAAGATCTGTATCAGCCGCCTGTAATCGGCTCGGAAGGTCCTCAATTCAAGTGCCTACAGTTGCTTAAACTGTTCAAGGAACATTTTGAAGGTTCAACAACCGACATGCTGGTACTTTCAAGGTAAAGGGAAAGCGCACAACTGACCATCTCTCTCCGGCATGGTCTGGTGACAAGTACCACGGCCATGTAAAAACATCAGCACTCGCAGCTTTGGATGCACGCCTTTCCTCGGACTCGTGAATGCTCAGGTATACTATCCACCCTTTGACTAATGAGGTTGGCCTCGTACATAAAGTTGACTGTGGCCTTCAGAAACCACAGGTGAGGTGGTATGTCATTAGCGACTGGAACCACGGCGAATGATTGAAGCGTGGGAACGCAGCTCTCAAATCGCGTCATCTTGACGGCATCACAGTGGTAGCGCTGTTTCACAAAGATACATGAGGCCGACTTGAAGAAACAGGGCATACTCCCTCTGATCTTTACGAAACCAGAAGCCTACAATCGTATCCGGTTGGGTGACGGTATCACAGTGGAAGGCGTAGAGCATGGTAAGCTGCACCCTAGTAAGCAGACGACTACACGTACTGTGAATTGAGACAAAGACAAATGAAACGCGCCTTTGAACCACACACACAGCAATGGACAACTGAAGTGGCTGAGAGCCGGGAGCGCACTAAACCACATGAAACTAGCCATATTGGGGAAGTGATGAAGCGTGCAAGGGGTGACCCCTGGTCTTTGAAAGAACCTAGAATGTAAGTAACTACCCACAGTAATATCGTAACATGGAGAAGATATCGAACAGTTTGTTCTGGGTGTGATAAAATAGGCATCATTGCATCATCTAGTGTCTTGGCAGAGCGAAACGTACCTTTGGATTTTTGCGCCAACATTGCAGCACGATATCTCGAGACCGCTCACAGTATTCATTAACAACTCGCTCGTAAAGCAAGAATGCCACACTCAACCTCTGGCTAGTGCGCACTCTGCCATTAAACAGTATCCCAAAGATTACACTCGGAACCTTTGAACAAATCATGGAAGCGAGACTGGCTTAGAAGTTGCGCATGCCGGTACTCGCTACCAGAATACGATTCAGGTATCCATACCGACGAAAGGTGAAACAAATTTCTTGCAAGGAAGTGTTCTACCACTCGAAATCTACAGACTCCATTGATGTCCACTCCCCACTTTTCCTCCTCCCAACCGAACTGTCCCTTCCACGAGAACGCACCGTGTGCATTGGGCGAGCAATTTCCCGGGTTCGATGTCGATTATGGAAAATGAGATTTGTGGATAAAAATGGCGAAACCCGTATCGACCGAATAAGACGACGCTACCGTTGACTTTGGCATGTCGGTCCTCGTACCCGACCCGGAATCTGCAACGCGTATCAAGTCCCCATGGGTCTTTGTCGAGCTTCTTTACTGGGGGCGGAGAAAGCCTTCTGCTGCTTCACGGTCGCCCATCAGCTCCTCTTCCTCTTCAGTTATAGGTCGACGCGCAGCTTCCTCGGCGCGCTCTGCTTTCTCGGTCGCCCGACGACGTACATTCTCAATGTATCCGTAGTAGCGGTTTTGTACGTAGATTGTGGCGTCGGTCAGCGAGGAGACGATGAGGTTGGCGATGCGGTGGGGAGATGCTGCGTTGGTTGTGGACATGGTGACGGTTTGTAGTGATGGATATAGCGTGCCAAGTATGTGAATTGGGCACAATCACAGTGTGTGTGAGCTTCGGGGTGAGGTAATTCTGCGAGGTTATGGGCTGGGCAGGTGTAGTGAGTTATCGCCGAGGACGGGGCAATGTAGTGAGGTTGACCCTGCAGGCGAATTTCCATGGCTCGCTGCCGAGACGGAACCACCGTAAAAGCAGATGTTCTCCCAATTACTTCACCGTGCAGCTGGAACATGGCGAAGTCGCATTCATGGGCGATACCTTCATGTGAAGCCTTTGCTGGATCGTGCTACCATGCTTCCAAGCGACACCTACATCCTGAACCCCAAACTCCAATGTATCCTTCCTGAACATCAAAGTTCTCAAGAAGGAAAAGCCATCAAACTTGCAGACTCGGGATAACAGCGAGTAAATCCAAAGGAAAAGGAAAATATCTACAGTTATCGCAGTGAGACTTTGAAAACAGGAGGGTACCACAACACACCAGCCAAAAAAAATCCCCAAATAATTGTATTCACAGCAGATAAATTCGACATGAAAAATAGGCGAAAGACAGATTATCTTCTTTCTTCTTCTCATACCAGAACAATTGCGTAATACTCCGTCAAGACAAAAACCACAAACTTGAAATAAAGAAACAATTAATTTAGCAAAGAAAAAAAAAAGACTGGGGGAGGGGGGCGGCGTGACCAAACTTTGTGCAATATAAAAACCTCGCCATGCACCTTATTCTACTCCTAACCACGGTTAAGAAAATCGCTTGTTTTTTACAATGTTCTCTACTTGGGCTACTATTCAGCATAAAAATGCTGGTGTTGGTCGCTTAGTAGCCCTTAGCCTAAGATGAACCAAGGTTCCGTTGTGTCTGTACAACACCTACGAACTATGGTTCACTTTGATGCCCCGTTGGGGGACGGCTATATAAATTCACTCTTTTATCTCCTTCAAGTTTACTTTCATTCACAGATATCAAAGTACTACTACTACTACTACTACTCCCTTGTCAAGCCAAACGTGGAGACTCCCTCTGTACTTGAAGATATAATTATATTCACGTCGACTATACAAATTCACCAAGTCAAAGCAGCAAAAAGAACTCAGCTTACGCACTTTCCTTTCCCCGGCTTTCTGTACGGTAAGCTACACTGGCTAGGATTCTCACCAAGAGGCATACTAACATACAAAGAACCTCATCACTACCCCCCTACCCCCCTTTCTACTCGAAACCATGTCCACCTCTGACATGTCCCACTCCGACTTCGCCTCCTCAAGCGGATCCTCATCCTCCGCCTCCTCCCTCTCGGCCCTCGACCAGCTTTCCAAGGCCCTCTTGACCAAGAACAGTCAAGAAGTGCTATCGCACTGTCTTGGCCTCTCCCCGCTCTCCAACGTCCCCTCGCTAGCAGACAATACAATCCTCATCTGCTTCGACACCGAGAGCTGGACCAGCAACCACTCGGCCATCACCGAGATTGGCGTATCGACCTTTGACTCGCGCGACATGCGCGCCCTCGCCACGCCAGGCCTGCATGGCGAACATCTGCTCCAGCAGATGTACTTTTACCACGCGCGCATCCAGGAGCATGCACACCTGCTCAACATCAAGTTCTGCGTCGGCAACCCCGACGCGAATCGCTTCGGGCAGACGCGCTTCCTGAAAAAGGAGCAGGCCCGCGGCATGTTGAAGGAGATGTTTGCCTGGCCGATTGACGCGGAGAAGCCTGAGTTGGGCTTCTGCCCCGTAGTTGTCATGGGCCATGCGCTGCATGGCGACATGGACCTGTTGCGCTCGGCGCTGGGGTTTGACGCCGATGCGCTCGGGACCGTGGTCAGCGTGATTGACACCCAGGTGCTGGCTCGCGAGTGCGGCTTCACTTTGCGCAAGCAGATTGGCCTCAGGGACCTCGTGGGTTTGTGCGGGTTTCAATACCGCGATGCTCATACGGCTAGCAACGATGCTGCTATGACGCTCATTGCCGCCGTCCAGATGGTGCTTCCCGCTGCGCTGAAGCCAGATGATGGGGGGCTGCAGCATGTGCTTGACCGGGTTGAGACGGCTAGCCAGATGCAGGCTTGGAGCTGGGGAGACGATTTGTATTGCCTACGTTGTGGCAATTATGGGCATACCAAGGATGACCATGGTGGTAGGAAGTGCCGCGCCAAGGTCAAGTGTATGCACTGTGCGGCCTCGATCAAGGAGAAGCGTCGGCGGGCTGCAGGCACGCATCGCACAGAGGTCTGCATCACGTTTGTGCTGCATGGGCCTGAGCTACAAGATCCTTATGAATCAGGCGAAGATGTTGCTACCAGAATCAGTCGTCTCGGGATTGGTGATCGTGGGTAATATGTAGATAGATGTCGTGTTTTTAGTTGGCGTTTCTCTCTGCTTGACCAATGTATAAAATGTTTAGTTTCTTGGCTAATGGAAAGATCAACAGTGCCTCGGGAAAGAGAATGTGTGAAGCGAGCCCAAGTTGAGAAAGGGAGACACTGACAGTACGATGGTCTGGTAGGAACGTTGAAGGTAGCTCGATTGTACCATGCGCTAGTCACCAATGCCCATCCCCATGCTTCCTTACCCCCATGCTTCCTTACACGCACATGAATACATCAAGTGAGCAACATTACGTAGCAATAACGATCATCGAGTAAAGTGAATGTTTCTATTAAGTATCCACGTTAGATGGATGAATTCAGCATATCGCCCAGCTTCTAACGAACCAGTGTACATGCATCCATCACTTCCAGAGCTTCCTACATTAGGACTAAATGGGGTATATATCGTTTCAGAGCCATCCAAACTCACATCAACATGACTACATTAACAATCGTGTATACGCAGGCAAAACTAGATCTTCTCAGATGTATTGTTTGCGGCAACACTGGCACGCCTCTCCTCGTTGACGCTCTGGCGCGCCTCGACGTCGGCGGCCTGGGCGTCTGTGCCAAGGTGACCGGTGGGCAGCAAGTTGAGCTGGTCTTCCTGCTTATCCATGGTGCGGTAGGCGAAGAAGAAGGCGACACCGGTGACGAAGGAGATGATGGCTACACTGCCGTAGTTCCAGGTGATGTGGGGGTCGGCGGTGAGGGGAGTAAAGGCCTGGGCGAGGGCAGCAGAGAAGGCCGTGGTGAAGAGCTGGACGGACTGGACAAGCGACCTCATGTTCTTTGGTGCCTTGGTGAAGGCGTACTCGAGAGTTGTCACGGATGCGAAGATCTCGGAAATGGCAATGAGAACGTAGACACCGGTGACGGCCCAGACGGAGATATCGGACTTGTACTTGGGGTCATGGGTCTCGTAGTAGCCAGAGGTCTTGTAGATGTAGTGCTGGAGTACGGCAGCCCAGACCATGGAGAAGGCACCGAGGATGAAACCAGCGGTAATCTTCTTGATGGGGGTGAAGCGGATTCCTCGCTTGCGGAGGAAGGGATAGACAACGCTGTCCATGACTAAGAAATTGTTAGCTGAGTCAAACCGGAAGAACAGACGCATGCTTACTGGGCACAATGATGATGATAGCAATGGGGTCCAAGTTGGAGAGAATGTCGTTGGGAACACCGCCAAGGTGCATTGTAGCGCACATCTGAGTCAAGTTGGAGTCCATCTGGCGGTAAGCGAGCCAAAAGATAGGAACCCAGAAGAAGACGGAGCAGGCGGCGAAACCACGAGCAACCTCGTCAACCCAGGCATCGTCAAAGTTGTACCAGGCTGGCTTGCTGGCGCCAAGAGTGGAGGGCTTTACGGCGTCCCACATGTGGCCAGAGTTCCAGTTCTTGTAGGTGGTCACTGGATTGGCAGCCATTCCGTTTCCGAGAGCCTTGAAAAAGAGCTTGAAGGCCGGGCCCATGACGTTACCGCTCGGGGGACGGAGAATGTAGAACTTCTTGCAGAAGACGAGAACCGGGATAGCGATGATGAACATGACGGTGGGAATCAGGTATGCCAGCCAGAAGCCAACATATCTTTCCGCGTACACCATGCTGATCTGGCCAACAAGGGCACCGATGTTGATAAAGAAGTAGAACCAGTCTAGAAGCCAGTCAGTGAGTGTTGGTTAGATGACCAACTATGGAGACTTACTGTAAATACGGGTTACAGTGACAGCAGGGTCAACAATGACACGCTCAGTACCACGGGTCTCGACACGCATCTTCTCCTGGGGAACTTGCTCGGCGATAAGGGGGGAAATGTTGGGCTTGAATGTTCCAGTTCCGAGACCCATGATGATGACACCGAGAATGAAGACACCGAGCGAAGTGTTGGAGTGTTTGATGACAGAGGGAGCAGCGGAGGCGACAAGGATCAAGTGACCAATCTCGGCGACAAGGACGGAGTAGAGAATGGTTTTGAAACGACCGAGGTAGGTATCGGCGACCCAAGCTCCGAACAGAGGGCAAACGTAGACCCAGAAGGCGTTGAAGGTGGTCAAACTGAAAGCGACCTGCTTGCCCATGTTCAGGGCACCAGGTTGGGCTTCAGTATCGCTGGGGTTAAGCGCGGCGCCCGTAGGCGTTGTCAAGGGCTTGGCGATGAAGTTGGAATAGACGGCGATGGTTCCATAGTAACTCATGCGCTCGACCAATTCAACAAAGGCAATCTGATTGCACAGTCAGCGGCTTGTCTCGCGTGCGCTCTGCATGTGATTTTGCGTACAGTGAAGATCTTCCATGGGATCCTGGCAGGAACACGGCGAAGAGTGGCAAGCTCCTCTGGGGTAGGAAAGTCATCGGCCTCGTCAATGTAGCTGTCCTGCAGAGTGGCCTTGCCCTCGGAGTGGAGGTAGGCGGGCGCAGCAGTCGTGTGAAGCTCGGGGTGCTTGCGCGTTGGGTCGCCCGAGGCGTCAATGAGAGAGGGATCCAAGCCTACAGCTTGCTGCGGGGCATGTTAGCAACGGGGTAGCAGTTTGAGGTGAAGGTGTGACGTACGACCTCGCCGGCGTCACCAATAGGCATGATGGGCGTGTTGGTTTGGCAGTCTCGGGGTGGACTGTGGTTGACCGTTGCCGGTAGCAGCCACGAGGGGGAGGATGGGGCGGGGGTTGCGGCGAGGAGGAGAGAGAAAGAAAGAGGCGCCCTGATCAAGCAAAAACTGGGTGGTGGTGGTGGTGCATTTAATCTATGGGCACGCAACCGTTGCGTCCAGCGTCGTGCTCTATAGGCTCGGGCTTGATAAGGAAGGAGGCCACACTAGGACAGGGATTAGCTTCACCTTCACTCCTCCACAACCGTCTCGCCATCAGCAAACACATTGCCAGGGCGGCTGGTATGCCCCAGACGGTGCTCGGCGCGCACGCAACATGTGCGGCACGATACTGGATTCGCAACGCATCGCCGAGGCGTCATGGTCAGCTCAAGCCTCGCCAAGTAGCTAGCCACCACTGGTAAGCAGCACCACAAGAGAGCTTGCCATTTCCAAGATAACAATTCGCAGTGGCGTCCCTGTTGCATTCCACCTACTTAGCTCCTGCCTAATGTGGGTGACTCCAGTACCCCGCGAGCAGCACCCAAGCAATGCCCAGCACCGCTAATTTGCGCCTCCAACGACCATTTGCTTCGCTGCCAGGCCCGGCCAGTGGTACCACACAGACATTCCCTCGCGGCCATATCAACCGCCCTTGCTTTTCGGCGTGCAAAGCCGGTTATTTGCGGGCAACAGTGTCAGGCCCACGCCACGAGAACCAGCACACTGTTCTTTCCAGAAGCTTTCGGTTGAAGCCTGGATACGGTAGAGACGAGCCCGCTCCCAGCGGAGTATAGGGTCAGAAGACTAGAAGCTTGTTCCCCTGGCCAATCATACCCCCCCGCCAAGGCTCCCCCCATGCGCTATACATACCTACACGACCTAGGCCATGTCCGACACCAAGTCCATCAAAAGGATTTCGAGCCTGGTTCTCGAAGCTTGCGAGGTTGGCCGACGACCTGGACCACGGAACAGCCGTCTCTTCTGTCACTGTCCTGTCGCCCGTAGATGAGCACGCGACGAGCGAGTGCAACGCTACTTGCGTATGTGTGTGCGAAGCAACGAGATAAGCCTTGCCGTCTTGGCCACCAGCCGAAAAGCCACCACTTGCGAACAAGACATTTCGACGACGTTTGGTGCCGCACGCCCAGATACGGCGCATGCAAGGCCCGACTCAACCAATCCTTCGAGATACAACACGAGTGTACGTGGGTGTTGTCGAAGCGGCGCAATTGATAGACATGCGCATCCCTCACCCAAGCGGACTGCTCCTTCGCTTGTTGCAGCTAACGAGGTGGTGTGGTGTGGTGTGTGTGTTGGATGATAGAGCGGGAGCCGGGGATTGGAACGACCAAAGAGGGACATTTCGCTTAATCTAAAGCTGATGAAACCGAGGCAGACGTTGGTGCACGTGAACGACCGCCGTCTTCCCACATCGGTTCCTGTTGCCATGATTCGACTCGGTGTCGGTCCACATACGTCGGTGTCGCAACAATGCAAACCGTAAATCTGCCCAGGCTCGGCGCGCGGGCGGTGCCGACGAACCATCAGTAAGCATACAGTATACAGTGCCGTCCATCTGAGTCGCCATGAAACCGTACCATCAGACACAAGCCAACAGCACTTTCAACGTCATCAAACAACCCTCTGGGCCAACATTACAATGTACAATTCAATATCAGCTCAACAGCTCGTCGCAAAACAAGACAAGATGAGTCGCCATGAAGACTGTCGCCCCACCCAGCCAAGCAAAACTGATTAGGTAAAAAGGCCCACTCGCAGCCTTCCCCCCCTCCCCGCACTCCGCGCACGCCCCTTCCCAAACGCTTTAGCAACTACGCGAGCCACATGCCATGCAAACCCTGCCGCCTATTGCTTAAACCGCCGCTCCGTGAATTGTTGATTGGCAACGAGCGCGCTCCATATACCCAGCTATACACAACTCGGGCCTTTGTGCTAGTCTTGTTTGCTGTGCCTAGGAGGACCAGGTAGATCCTGCGCTATCCGCTGAACAAAGTCACCGAGTATATCCGCCCGGGAATGACACTCACTGCACACAGCGACGGCTTAACACCACCTTGGCAAGACGATTACACAACCACCGGTCAGCCCTTCTTCAAACCACGTCTCTCGCATGCACCAAGGCAATTACCTCATCGAGTACTGGCAGCTTGCCGGTCTTCCGCCTGTTGACAAACTTTGATAGTGCTTAGACTTGGCATTTCAAACTACCCATCGGCTTTGCGTAATAGCGAGGATACATAGGACGCCTGATCGCCCGGGGCAATGTGAGAGGTAGGAAGGAGGATGGCGATTGTGAAATGAGATAATACGTGCGCCAGATGACCTGGAGAAGGTAGAGAGACGTTTCGAGGGGCGCTTAATGAGAGACCTAGGAACCGCCACGACTACTCGCACGAGCTGTTTGGGTGGGGAAGTGTCACTACTACCCTGCCAGGACCTGCACCTGAACAGACCAGAGGCCAAGATCATTGTGCAAATAATACATTCCCTCATTTAGCGCATATCCCAATATGCGCAGCTGGAGATGTATATGATAGCCCAGTCAAGGAAAGGGGGATGGGCCTTGCCAAACACACGCTCTTAACCAATACCAAACAATTTCGTGGGAACGTTTCGATGTGGCACGACCACACCGCCCCTTCATCACGGTCGCAACTACCATGCCCGACCTCAAAACACTGTTCCCATCTCCCTCAATTTCCCTAGCCCCTCCGGCGTAACCAAACTCAACGCCACTGCCGCCCCCATGACAATCCCCAACACCAAAACTAGCAACAAATGTACAACCCCCAACTTCTCCTTTGCACCCACACCACCTGTACTCGCCTCCCTATTCTCCAGCGCCCACTTTCCCACCATCTTCTTGATCGGCCTAACCCCATTCTTCTCCGCAAACTCAACCCCCCTCCTCATCCCGGGCAACCCATCAAGACTCCTCTGACTCTTCAAGGCCCAGTAATAATCCATGCTCTCCTTGTCATCCCCCTTTTTGTACTTTTCATCCTTTTTGCGAAAATGCTCATTCAAGATATCCCTATGGCCCACGAAATCATAGTACGGGACGCTAAACCCACAGCTCGTGCCGCACTGGTGCACATCGATGAGGATGATGCTTCTCGAACCGGGAATCGTCTCGACCTTGTTGTCCCGCACAAACGCCTCGTACTCTGCACTCCCATTCTCAATCGCACGGCCGGTGCCCCAGATGCGCACGATTTTGGGCGGCCCGGTAAAGGCGAGGAAGAGGATGCAGATGCGGCCGTTGGACGGCTCGTGCAGGTGTGCGTGTGTTTCTACGCCCGAGCCGGTCAGGTCCATGTACCAGAATTGGGTGGGCGACAGGATGCCAAAGTTGGAGCCGCCTTTGGGCGAGAGGTTGATGTGGCCGGTTGGCGAGAGCGGGGCGGTGGCGACGAAGAGGAGTTGTTGGGCGAGGATCCAGGGGTGCAGGGAGGGCGGGATGGTTTCGTAGTAGACGCCCATTTTTTTTGAAAGCTTGCTGTTGCAAAGTCCGAGCGTGTTGTAGATGGTTGGGTAGATGAATGAATAGAAAATAAAACTGTAGAGCAAATCCGGTAGAATGGCTTGCTGGCAGAAGAATCCGAGCCTTTTTGCTGTCTTGGTTTTTTTCTTTTTCTTCTTCTCTTTCTCTTTCCTTCTAATCCAATTTCAAATCTAATCTTCACCACCTTGTGTACTTATTTCCCTTCAGCAAGCAAGCTACAAAGAGAGAGAGATAGAGAGAAATGACACAAAATCTCAAACATAAACTTGTGACTCACAGTCGCAAACACACGCACAGACAAAAACGCAAATCTACCGTACGCTCCTCACCCTCACCCTATATACCTTTCCCAACTCTCCTTTTCAAAGCCCTTTTAAGCCCAGAGTTCCGCGGCCGGTATCGGCGTCTTCACGTTGTGGTTATCACGTTGTGGCTGTCGCTGGTGCCTAGCGTATGTTGTGTGTGTGTGTGTGTATGTGCCTCGGTACCACAACAAGTGTTTTCTTTATTTTACTAACAAAGCCGTACGTGGATGAAATGACACAGTATACACATTCCAATGTCATGTAATGTATGTCGTTGTTGTTGTTGTTGTTGTTGTTGTTGTTTTACACGTTTGCAGAGAAGAAAAGATGGACGGGTACTAGGGTGGGTGATTCAAGGTGTTGGCGCTAGTTAGTAGTAATACAGCAGCGGCGGGGGTATTTTTTTTGGGGGCGGGGAAGACGGTCCGAATGGGGGAAAGCCCGAGTGATGAAACAGCAGGTTTGGACGTTTGGATCCGGCCGAGATAAGAGTGGGCAGTTGTAATGTAGAACGTTGCAAATAAATGGAATGTGAATGTTAGGATTAATGTAGTATAGGAAGAATTCTATTGATGTCATTCGCTAGTAGAGTAGTGAAAGCTATATAGAGAACGATAAATGTCAACACCCTTTTGTGCTGGATACGAGATGCAATAAGTCGAAAATTTCTGGGCCACTGGCTTGGCAGTCCGAGGCTCTGGCCACGATGAAGATTCAGTACCGAAACATTGCGCACACAACTAACCATTGATGTTTAGATAACTAAACATTGGTGTTTAGTTGTGTGCGCAATGTTTCGGTACCGAATCTCCATCGTGGCCAGAGCCTCGTAGGAAGAATAAAAGTCTTCTACTACGTCTACTAACTTATCCAAGCACGCAAACGCCCCCATTGAATACGCCGACCAAAGAAAAACCCCCCAAATCCTTAGTACAACACGACGCCAATGTTATGAGAGAAGGAATCCTTTGGTTCCATCTTGCCTTTGATGGCAGTCTCCCTCATCGTGTCCTCATCGTTTTGGTAACTCCCTAAAGACCTCCTTGAAAATCTTCTTGCTATTGTACAAGTTCACCAATCTCAATCGCTCATTGTCCAGATGCGCGCTGTCACTCGCCTGGCCACAGGGCAAATGCGCGGCCGGCGCATTGAACTCCTTCTCGAGAAACCTAATACTGGGAATCGAGCCGCCCTCGCGGATGTAGAGAGGTTTGCGCGACGCCGTGTCGTTTCCAGTAGGATATGGCGTTGACGTGCCAGATGCGGGAATGGAGCTAGATAGAGCTGGGTCGGAGGAATTGGCTAGGGTATTGGATGTTGCGGGAGTAGAGTTGTGTTTGGTTGCGGGCGTTGCAGGCTCATCTACAGTTTTTGATAATGGAGAAAAATAGTCTGCTGCTGAGGTGCTTTCTCTTCGTTGACCAAGAGTGGGTCCCCATACATTCATGATGGCACGCTCGAGCGTTTGGAAGATCTCGTTGTTGAAGTCACCCAGCCACGGCTCGGCTTGGTGATCAATGGTAACCTTGAGATTGTTCTTTGAATCAAGCTCATCGAATTCGGCTTGCAGAAACGCTTTCAGACGCTCAGCTACGTCGGCGGCTTCTTGGTTGGGTACTAGACGAATAGACAAAGCAGCCTTGGCAAGTCGTGGTATGATGGTTGAGTTCTCTGGACCAGACGTCTGAAAGCGATGGATGGTAAGTGAAGCCTCTCGCCATCTACGCATAAGCGACTGTGCCAGTTCTTCTGCGTCGCCGAGATCTGGGTTACTGCGCAGCAAAGTCTCGGTGATCTCAGTGTACAGATTCCTTTCATCAGCTGTAAGGGGTAAAATGGGGTCGTAGAAGCCCGGGATGTGGACCTTGCCATGGCGACCAGTCAACTTGGATAGCAGCATGACGAGGTCTTTGAGCGGCTCATCGAGTAGTGCGCTACCATCGACACCACTGTGTAAATCAGGATGCTTACTCTCAACCTGTACTGTGGCATGGATAACGCCCCGAAGCCCATATGTCAGGCAGGGCACATGATCATCTAGCCAGTAGCTGTTGGCTAGGAGAATCCAGTCAACATGGCCGATGAGGTCTTTTCGGGCTTGCACAGCCTTCTCAAACCCACGAGAGCCACTTTCCTCCTCTCCCTCGATGAGGAAGATGATATCGGAGTCTAGACTCTGCTCATTGGCCAATTCATGTGCGGCGTAGATCGCGGCCATGATTGGTCCTTTATTGTCAGAAGCACCACGACCATACAAATAACCCCCTTCTCCAGTCAAGGCAAACGGGTCGTGTTTCCACTTGCCATGTTCGTTTTCTGCAGCAATGACATCGTAGTGGCCGTAGAACAAAATCTTCTTTCGCGATGCCGCCGTTGCCGGATTGCCGCGGAACTTGGCAAAGACGATAGGATTGTAGTCACTTGTATTTATCATCTCGGTGACGGCGCCGAAGTTTTGGAAGACGGACCGGAGATAAGATGCACCTCTGCGACAGTCTGCACGATACTTGGGCAGCGAAGATACGGTCCGAAAAGAGACGAATTGGCCCAAGGACTCCACCATGAGATCTGCGCCATACATTAGTCGAGCAAATGAGGCATACCGACGTGTACGCACCATTATTGCTTCTCCGGGTAGCGGCACTCGGCTCAGCGCAATCTTTAACTTCCCAAATTACAACGGTATTATCGTTGCCGCCCGTGACGAGAATAGGTTTTTCGCTGTACCTGGCAAACGCAGAGGCGAGAATCAGGCCGTCATGCGCCTTGAAGGTCGTGACGGATTCGTAATGTTCGTTGAATTTCTGACGATTTTAGCAGTTGCCGATGCATTGCTGCCTCGACTCTTACCTGCATGATACCCGTCTTGCCGCCGGCATAGAGGATACCGGCGCCCAAAGTCAATGTATGCACATCGCCAGTACTCGCCTTGAGGCTCCTGACTAGTTGTCGTGTCTCCAGGTCCCACACGTTGATTTCGCCATCGAAGCGTCCACTGTAGAGGAAAGAGCCCTCTCTGACGAGGGACAAGATGGATTCACCCTCTTCTCTGCCGTCTTCGAGCGTGCAGATGGCTGAGATTGCGCCACGCCGCTCAGGATCTATGCGCCACAGCAATATGCGACCATCCCCTCCCCCGGAGATGAGGACTTGTTCCGATGGTGCGTCCGGCAATACGCCGGTCCCCAAAAGCATGCAATGGACGTATCCATAGTGGGCAAATTGACAGATGTCGTGGCTGTCGACTTGGAGCTCCTGCCCTCCCACTGCATCTCGTGGTCTGCTGTCCGCACCGCTCGGCCTCGGTGTTTGTGCGCCACCGGGACCGAGAGAGTCGAAGAATTTGTTTTTCCGCTCGGCTGGATGGGAGGATAGGCTCGGAGCTGGTCGGGTGTCCTTCTCCTTCAAGTCATACCACTGCAGACGTCAGCATGCACACGGACCTCGGAAAGCCTCCCTACCTGTATGCTAGTATTTTGAGCGCCAAAGTAGACGGCGCGATGGTATGACGAGTATGCGACGCAAAAGATGTCTCCAATGTCGTAGGGCGACCACAGGGCGTAGAGGTGCTTGAAGGTTGACGTACACCACACCTGTAGGGTCAGTATTCGCCCCCGCCTACGTTTGGACAGCCACTGACGTTGACGATGGGGTCTGCTGCGCTCGAGAAGAGCCAATTCCGGTCCTGCGACAGGCACAAGCCGAGTACGCTGCCCTTGTGGGCGTGGATTACGCTCCGGCGCTCGTACGTGTCGAGGCTGTACACCTGCACGCTGTCAGCTTCACGGCCGCGACACGGTTCAGCTGCCGTACCAAGATCTCACCGCCCTGGGTACCAGCGAAAATGTATCGTGAAGACACGGCTAGAGCGAGGATTGATTTATCGTGCTTCATGCGATGCGACAGGACAGGCGTGCCAATGGCATTCGGCCCCGCCTTCTCCGCGCCCTTGGTGTCGGCGAGAGCATCATGGTGCAGAGGGACTGCTGCTGGCATGGTCAGCCTGGTCTGGAGTTTGGCAAAGAGTAGGCGTGCATGGTCGCGTGTAAAGGCGTCGCGTGGTGGCAGGAAGCGATGACGGCAGATTCAGGGTCCATGTGCGCCGGTTGCGGGGCTATTCCTTGAAGGCCTCAGTGTGCCGCCAGCGCACCTTGACGTACCTCTTGTCAGTCCGAGGACCGTCGTCTTGACTTGCTGCGATGTAAGCGTGCACATGACGGCGGGTCTGCCTGCTGAGCTGCAGCCCGAGATGAGATGAAAAGGAAAGATGCAACGAGAATCGATCTCGGTCGACTGTGAAATCGGCGACTCAACTACGGGCTCGACACGGGGGGAAGAAGGCAGGCACTCATGGATCTCGTCTTCCTCGTGCAGCGTGATGTCGGAGGAGGTCTCGTCGCCAGACGATGAGTCCTCAGAGGAGCTCGAGCCTCGCTGCTCATCCATGGTAGCAACAGTATTGCGTCTTCTACATGGCGAGCGACGTCCATGCGATGGCGTCATCTCTGCTATCGACATGTGTGCCACCAGAAGACCATGCGGTGAGAGAAGCTGAGATGTGCTCGCTTTATCAATGCTTCCTTTTTGCAACAACCGTGTGACAGCAAGCAAACGACGATCGCAAATACATCTGACGACTCATAGCAGACGCATGTACTCCCTTCATTGGAGGTGTGTTGCCCATGATGCAGCCTCTACATTAGCCTCGAACTGTTTACTTTTGCACTTCAATCTCAGCCCGCATTTAGCCGTTGGTGATGTCGGATACGTGTTCCTGTTGCAAGCCTCCAGCGCTGCGATGCAGTCGGCCATGGCGTCGTGGCCAACTTGAACCAGCATCTGGCCGCAGCTACTGGGAGACGTGGAAGAGGCTGGCGGGAGCATGCATAAAAGGGCGGGAGTTTGGCGTGGCAGCTGCAGGCCACAAGAAACTTGAGTGATGATCGTCGCCGACGGGCCTGGCTGCGACGTTTCTAGCCACAACATGCCAAAAGTGGAACAATGGCAACCGCGGCCGTGGCGGGTATGGAGCGCCTGGGTGGTTTGAGCGAGTGCAGCGAGTAGAGCGAGTAAAGCGAGTAGGGCGAGCAAGCAGGTAAGATGCCAAGGTCACGTGTTTGTTGAGTGGGCAGCGGAGTTCCGATTACCGATAATGCCTCGCTCCTCCCCTCTCCGGTGTGTGTGTGTGTGTGTGTGCGTTTGTCTCGGCTAGCGTGGAAAAGCGTGGAAAAGCCCCTGAGGGAAGGAGCATCCCGTAGTGGTAGAGTACCTAGGCAGGCGCGGCCAGAACGCTTAGTGCACCCACATCCGGTTTCGCGAATCTAGGCCATTACGCATCTTCGCAGCCTCAATATTGACATCACCACGTCTTTGCCAATCGGCTCAGTCGCCATCCAGCGATGCCCTCTCCAACACGCGTGCTGACAATGCACCGCCACACCCAGCCATGGCTCTGAGCGCAATGTGCAACCCTTGCCGTCTGTCCCAGCTGGCTGCTGAACCTGGAGTCGATCATGCCAGCTGGACAATCGACTCATCGATGCTGCTCGATTCTTCTACACATTGCCAGGATGGGGTTTGGGCAGCAAGACGCGGGTCAGTGCGGCCAGATGGCCCTGCACCATGGCATCAGCACGCGCGAGAGTTGAGGCTGCAGAGCCTAGTCGTCCACTCCCATCAGCGACACGTTCACCATGGCTGCAGCTTTGCAGCCAGCTGGGCTCCCGCACCAATGGTGTGCGCTGCCGCACAAATTCAGCTGCAGCGTCTCGCTGCCCGCATATCCGTCCGACCTTCTAGCGCCCAAGGGTTGTGCCTGTAACAGAGCGACACGCGCATCTACCATTCCGCTACCGTACTGGCTGCCTGTAAACGCTGCAGCCCACCAGCCAGGGCAGCACGTCAGGTAGTCACGACGAAAAGTATGCGCCGACGATGCGGGCAGTCTCGTGAATGGCTTCGGCTTCGATGCATCTCGCTTCGCCCGCTCTTGCTTTCAAAACCAAACCCCCCCGCGCTCCACTCGCTGCCATCATCGTCTGCAAGCCTCAGTCGCTAGAAAATCGCCTCACTCCACGCGCGCTCCCGATAAAGTGCCGCCGGAAGCCTGGCGCACCTCAAACCGTCAGAGTCAGAATCCCTTATAGTCTCTGCCGGTGCTGCGACAACTTGACCGTCTAGGTGGAACCCTGTGGAGTTGCGCCAGCTGCCGTTTCCGCGAGCACTGATACGTCTTGACCGCTTCACCGGCCGGTGCGACAAGTACCAACCACGCCATCTTCACCGCAACCCCCCTACACATCGCACAAAACCCCATCCTCCCGCACCTTGTGTAGCTGCAGGACCTGCACGCCCCTACAACCATGGCCGTAGGACTCGGAGAGACCATTACAGTCATCAACAAGAGCGGCAAAGTCGTGAGCAGTGTAAGTAGCCCGTCGCACGCTAGCCCCGCACATGACGACGTACTAACCCGCTCCAGAGCAAGCACATAGTCAACGTCTTCAAGGAGGCCAAGGCTGCCTACCGTGAGCGCAAGGCTGAGATCAAGGCGGAGCGTGATGCCGCCGTAAAGGAGAGGGAGCTGTCCAAGGCCGTCAAGGCCGTCCGCATCGACGATGATGCCCGCTCCCACGTGTCGCACCGCTCCAAGAAGTCGCATCACGCAAAGTCACAGTCCGGCCGCCCCTCCATGGAGCGAGGCTACAGTGACAGCTTCTATGCCAACGACAACCCGCGCACCAGCCGCCATCGCCTCGAGGGCGATCTCGCGGCCGGCGCGAGCGATGCTCACAACATGGAGATTGCCCGGCGCAACTCAGACCAGCAGATCCAGAAAGCACGCTCCAAGTCGGAACCTCGCATCGACATGGATCTCGCATACGGCGACGTCCCTCCCCCTCTGCCAGAGAAGAAGTATGACGACCTTGAACTCAAGGAAAAGGCGTCCAAGATTGAACTGCTCCTCGACGAGGCCAACTGCCTGCAACATACCGCCACGGCCATGATCGAGAATCTGCAGAAGAACCCAGAAGCCCTTGCTGCTGTCTCCCTCACCCTTGCCGAGATCAGCGCCATTGTAGGAAAGATGGGACCGGGCGTGCTAATGACGCTCAAGGGCAGCTTCCCCGCCGTCGCTGCTCTCCTCCTTAGCCCCCAGTTCATGATTGCTGGCGGTGTCGCTGTCGGTGTCACCATCGTCGCCCTGGGAGGCTACAAGATTATCAAAAAGATACAAGCCCAGAGCGACGCACCACCGCCACAGCCCATGCTCGCACGTGCCGCAACAGCCCCTGTTGCTGCCCCTGCCCCTGTCGCCGCGATAGAGGACTCCAACTGCGAGCTAGACGAACTCCAGCCTCAGGAACTCAGCCGCGTCGAGATGTGGCGCCGCGGCATCGCAGATGTCGAGGCAAACTCTGCCGGTACCAGTGTCGACGGCGAGTTCATCACTCCTGGAGCATCGCGTCAACTCTGCGATGCTGGTGTCCTTGACGAAGACGACCTCAAGTCCCGACGTAGCACTCGGTCGAGGAGAACCACACACAGCGAATCAAAACACAAGTCACATCGCACAAAGTCTGAAAAGACTTCAAAGACTACCAAAACCTCGGAGAGCAAGCGCCCCTCGAGTAAAGCCCCAAGTAAGGCTCCTAGCGTGGCTTCAAGCAAGGCCCCTAGTAAGTCTGGCAAGGAGAGCAGTCGCAAAAAGGAAAAAGAGCCCTCTGGTTTGAAGATGTTGTTCCGCGCGCACACCGTTGCCGTCTAATCATCCACGGTCGCATATCATTGTCTCGTCATAGCGTTTTGCATTTTCCTTCTTCATCGTACATTCAGCATTCAACACTCAGCGTTGCTTTATACCTCATTTACATTACATAAGACGTCGCATAGGATCATCCTTGGTCATTTTCTGAATCTTGGGAAGTTTGGCGTACCGGCGTCTTTGGGTTTCGACTTTCAAGTCCTACAAACTGTCACGCCGCATTATGTACTGCATACGAAAGAATTACATGTCTACCATCCTGGTCCATTTTCAATCTTAGTTTCCAAAATCTCGTCCAAAAATCATCTTTCCCATCACTACCCGCTATCCAGGCTCAAATCGAAAGCCTTTCCAAAGCATCTCCTTTTCCTTCAGCACTCAAGTCAAGGCTCCATTGTTTCCCCCTCACTTTCACCACTTTCACCACTTTCACCACTTTCACCTTTGTTATCGTGGTCCCGGGAATCTCGTCCAGTTCAGTCAACCACCGCCTTGTGACCAAATGGTTCCTCCAATACGTCTGCATCTTCACTCATTGGTTGACAGCCGTACAGCAGACTTGATGCTTCACAAGCAGATGGAGAGCCCTACATGATTCATGGGGGTGCAGCCAAAAACATATCGGTGGTGCAAACTGCGCCTCTAATGTGCCATCAGCAAAGCCGATGAGGCAGTCGCATTGGATACATCTGTAGAGCAAGAATTGGGCAACCTCCAGCTCCGGACTGATGCAGAATGGTGTCTTCTTTACCCCTATGAATGATTTGTACTATGGGAATAGTTAGGTTTGTAATCGCATTGTGTCTATTTCAGGAACAACTTCGCAACGTTCGACAATAGAAGCTGTAAGTAAGCGTGCGACATGCAGAATCAGGAAGGCATTCAAATAACGATATGTTTGCTCTGGTTATGACAAGTTACCAATCTGCGGAGGAATACCTCGCGTAGTCGTGGCCTTGGTTCGCGAACAGTGGTAAGTTGGGTCGCTTGACCCAACCAAAAGTCAACGATTGTAAGAATATCAAAGTATCTGTTATGAGTTACAATTACAACAACTCTGATACACGCGACTTGGTACCGGGACGGGAGGGCAAATATAAGATATTTGCTTTTGTTGTCAACACATTGCTTTCGCTCTCTCATATCTCTCATCTTCACTTTGGCTTTCAGCACGTAGCCCTGTCCAAGTAAAATGCACTACTCGACCACTATGAAACTCGTCTTACTCTTGGTTCCATGGAAGGAGGATGCCCTGGTCGAGCCTTGTGCCAAACTAAACACTGCGCTCACCGTGTTTTCTCCCAGCACCATGTGAAGTTTTCGGATATTGGATCCTCTTCCCTCTTTCTCGTTAATACTGTTATATAGCTGTTCCGTCATGCAATGGTAATTTGGAAACCGCTGTCAAGGTGAAAATACCCTTATCACAGCCGAGGGCAGATGTAGGTATGGCCTGCCTTTACCCTTCCTACCCATTGAGTATGTATTTTGGGGATTCTGCCATGGGAAGGCATGGTGCGGAGTTTTGTAAAAGAGATAGCCAAGACTGCTGCTTTGGATGCGAATAGAAGAAGTAAAGTTCTCATCAGGAGGGAATCATGTGGTATGCGATAGGTTCCATGCTTTCATGTAGTCGTGTATCCTAGTGTGCATAGGGGGAGGCAGTGGTCTAAGGGGTATAGGCTCAGGGTTTTTTCTCAATTGAAGATTTGCTAGGATTCAATTCGCTGGGCATGTTGATGTGCGATGATATCTATTGATGTTTGTATGCGATTTATGTTCTGGAAATGAGGAATTGACGCTGATTCACTTCAAGTATTTCACCACGTTATCACCATTAGCCTTTGGCATAAAACCAGTCTGTTTTCCCCATTCCTTCCCCAGCAGAGCCTTCTCCGATAGTCGGAATGACAGGATGACACTTATACACCTTGCACTTGATGCTTACGAGCTCAACGCTTGGCAGTATGAGGTTGGGTGTGATGACGTAAGGGCTGAGCAGAGCCACGCTTTAGGCTGCCATCTTGGCACACAGCCCTCTTTACTCTACATCAACAACAACGCTTGCACAAGAAGAGATTCACTCATCGCCCTTCTTAGATCAACACATTTGAACAGCAGCAACATGCTGGAGTCCACATTCAGCAACATGCCTACCGAACTGGTCGAGTACATTGCAGGGTGCCTAGACGACCAGGACCTTCTTGCCTTCCGCTTCTCTTGTAGGATGATTGATGCGCAGACCGTGCGAACCGTGGGAGAACGCTTCTTCTCCACACTACAGACTAGTATTATGGGCCCGGATATACAGAAGCTCAAACAACTCTCGTGCGAAAGATTCGCAAAGTACGTCAAAACCATCCAAATTCAAAACAATAGCGAGAAGATGAAGAAGGCATTGCGGGCATACAGTGATGAGACGCAAGATGGACAAAGGGGACAACAGGAATATGAGAAAAGGACGTTATCGCCCCACATCTGGCCATTGGATGCGGTAGGCGATATCGATATCGACAAAACTGGAGTTTCTATTCTGCAACATATCCTCGGGACATGCCAATTACGCCCAGATGAGCTGAGCATCTGGGATTTCAATGACATAGGCGAGGACGAGTGCTTGATGCATGAACGCTGCACTACTCTGGCCCGACATATATTTCTCGGTTCAAAATTAGCCATTACTTATCTTCAAATCGGGAGAAGCAGAGGAGGGTACAGACCAACGGCAGTAGCGCGCCTGATTCCAGAGCACCAGGGACGAGATCTGGGCCTTATCATGTTGAAGAAAGCAAGGCTACGGTTGGGTTGTGACGACTCCTCGACATACTGGTTCCATCATCTTCTGTTACACGCACAGGCGGTTGAGGAGCTACAATTAAGGACAATGTGTACGATGGCAGCTTGCCGAACATACGAAACCAACGCAGCCCTACGATCTCGGAAACCATGCTTCCAGCTCAAAGCACTATATATAAGTCGTATGTTCTTGGCAGGAATCCCAATATTCAATCTCTTGTCGAACTCAAAAAATACGCTGTCCTCTTTGGTCTTTTCGGATGTGAAACTGCATCCAGACAGTAAGATATCCAATTGGACACAGCTATTAGAAAATATCGCAAAAGAGCATCCCAATCTCACCCACTGGAGAATGATACTACGGCTGTCTCAACCGGGTGTCATTGACAGGATCTTTTTCCCGGGGTTTGGGAAAGATTGCTTAGAAGAGGCGGATAGGGGCGGACTTAAGATTGTTCACGATGGTAAAGAAGGCGGGGCGGCGTTTATCAGATACAATGGACCTGGTGCAGCGCGCGCCCTATGCACGATGGCTTCGTATGCACGATCGCGGTAGGCAAGCACAGTGGCGTCATATTGCAGCGTTGGAGTAAGCAACTCTGGCGAGAGAGTGCACGGTGTCACACATCTGACGATCAACCACATCACCTTCTTTCGGACAAGAACAAGGCTTTGGCTTCTCTCGGCAGCGAATAACCCAATCAAATTCCGCATTTTCTGCACATGCTTAGAAACGTGCACTGCATAGCTAGTATCAAATAGGTAGCAGTTAGACAACCAACATGGAACACCAATCGTGATTTACGCTATCCCAGTAAATCTGTATCGAGAGCCTTCCGTTCGTCTATCCATGCCTATATCCATGGTGGAACCGTAGATGCAAAAACCTATTTATATTTCTCAACACAGACACCGCTCCCTATGCGTTTACTTCTTCTTCTCGCGGCACGAGCTGTCCTTGCCGGTTGCACCGGCCAACTTGCACCACTGGCGCCAACTGCAGTTGTTGTGCGTCTTTTTTTCTGCAGCTCTGCACTCATCTCCGTTGAACTGTTGGCTGGGGCCTTGCATTATACCATTCTCGGCTCCGAGGCTGTCGCAGACTTGCTTGGTCGCGTCGTAGTTGGGGACGCCGTTGCTGTCGTAGCAGTGGCAGAACTGGTAGTTGGCACATGCCTGTGCGGCGATGGGCATGAGGACGATGGCGAGGGCTGAGAATTTCATTTTGTGTATGTGTGTGTGTGTGCGTGTGCGACTATAACTGCGTGAGAGTGTTAGTGAGAGACGAGTGAAGTTGTGTTGGGGGAGCTTGAACCTGGTGGATGGGCTTGGTAGCGATATTTTTGAGGCGCGTGGTGTGAAGATGGATGGTTTTGATAGTGAAATTGTTGAAATGCGTGATATGAAGATGTGTGTGTATTGAATCTGTTCGAGGATCAAGGCGATACTTATGTACAACTCCCCAGCAGATGTCCACAAGACCAATGTACCTTTTCCACGGAAATCCACAAGGACAAGTCCCACAAGATTGTCATTCGATGAGCTCTGTTACTGGTACGATGCTGTCCTGCAGACACACTGCCTGCCCTATCCTGTGGGAACAACGTTGGATGACGCTGAAACAACCGCCTACTGACCTGAATCGGCAGGTAATAACAAGATCCTGGAAGATGAGGTGGAGTATTCGCCTCAGTTTCACAACAAAGACTCTCCAAGAAACCGATCAAAATTGCCACTACTCTCTCCAAGAAGCGCAATTGGCCAATTGCCTTTGGCATCTCGCACGTCTATGCCAAAAGCATGCATGACGGATGCTGTCTCCGATTATCAGTTGTGCCTGCTTGCAAGGTTCCTTGGGAAGAAAAGCAAGATCCAACCGTCTGATTCAGTCTACATGCTTGGGGTGGGGAGCTATCAATCTTAACCTGAAAAAATCAGACCACTACTTCCTTCCCGTTGCCCTCCCAGTTCGCTATTCAACCAGATATCCTGATTAAAACTGTTGGTATCAAAACTTCAAAAAACATCTTCATTCCATTCAATCTTCAGAAGACGAAAACGGAAAATGCATATGAGTCTCTCTCTCTCTCTTTCTCTTTCTTTCAGACAACCCCCCCACTCCAGAGACCAAGTAACCGGAGTAAAACAAACCCAACTAGCTTGGCACTCGGACCGATACCGATCAGTTCCTTGTCCCGGCCGCAGAAACAGGGCTGATGAGTCAATAACGGTGTTCTCCGCAAGGCACAGAAAAGCTAGCTGAACTAGTCACGAAGAAGTGGGGATCTGGTCTGTATTCCCCAGATTGAAAGGCAAGGAGGGTAGCTTGGCGCGATAGATGGCGGGATTAGTTGATTCTTACTGGGTACTGGCTGTAGAAAACGCATTGTATTCAACAGATATAAGGCCATGACAAGGCGGGGGGACGTTTTTTCTTCTTCTTCCCCAGTGCCAAGGACAACGTACCGGGTGCTTTGATATCTGGGAATCGCGTGCGTGCCGTCTTGCGCAATTGCCGTTGCTGAGTGTCAGATTATAGTACAGAGCGGCACAGGCTTGGGATCAACATGTATATGTGTGTGTTTGCGTGTGTGCGTGTGGGAAGGGGCCGGGGTAATGCTGATCTTCCTTCAAATGCGGGTGTGGTCTCCACTAGAACAATCTCCAGTCATTATCATCATCGTCATCACAATCCTACAATGACAGCGTTTGCTTGCAATCGTATCGCATGGCATGTCATCCATCCCGTCTTACATTGCGTCAATGGCCCAAGAGCGACGATGAGGCTGAGAAGACGGGAAGCGGCAGGTATGGTTGATGTGCCAGCGCTTTCCCCCCCC